>BOPP01000024.1:11779322-11791848 GCA_017312745.1 Gryllus bimaculatus
CTCTCTCTCTCTCTGTCTCTCTATCTCTCTGTCTCTTACTCTCCATTGTCTTCGACTGTCCATTAGAAATACAAGAATAGTTATTGCTGATGATACAAATATTCTTTGAAAAAAAGAAACAAATTATACGATGTCAGATACTTCATAGCAAACACATTATTACACATTTAAGAATCAGAACCTGCATACAGTGTTCCGTACAGCTAGAAACATCCCCCAATAATGAGAATTCACTGAAGTTCGAACTGGCTTGTTTGCAGCGTTACTATTGTGCCCTGGTACCTGAAACTCTTCAGCAAAACGAGCTCGAGGAATTCAAATTTGCAATTTCGCAGAAAACGCGTAACTACTCAGATTTTTTTAATAAATAATTCTAATATAAAAAATAATTTTTAAACTCAGATTTCATTAAGTAAAAAATATCTATCACCAGTACTGCAGGTTCGTGACGATAATTTTTTACAGTATCGGTATACATTCATTTTACTACATATACAACAAAGTGAAACTACTTCTTCTTAACAGGGGCTCACAAAGCATGTTATTGTAAAATGAATACTTTTTTTTAAATCAGCACCTTTTCTTGGAGCATTGCGTAACATTCTTAATACTACGTGGCGATAAATAAAATATAACTAATGGATACGATTAAGAAACTCAGAATCGAAACTTGAATACTTTCGTGATTAGGGAAGTTAACCCAGAAGTTCTACTCTGGTTGCTTATTCTATCTTATAAACTTCATATCTTATCATTAAAATATTTTCCAATCTACACTCAGAGAAAATACATATTCGACGCCAGTTCAATCATTGCAATTTCTCGATTCAGTTTGTATACCATGTTGACATTGATAAGCCGATATCATGGACGTGAAAAACACACATTGGGGAAGGTTTCAGTAAATAATTCAAAATCATTGCTGCGAACTTCTGACATCTACTGGTCTACTCGAATATTGAATAATCTCTCTAATAATAACTCTTGTGAAACTAGTGGTACTGAAACAGCACATACTTTCTCGCCTTTTAGTAACGGTTATGTAATAATGTTATACCGCATTTCTGACTGTATCAACACAACTCAGTCGATGAAGACTGACAAAGCATGCATGCAGCGATGTGAGCTGAAAACAATGGGCACATCTTTTCTTATTAATTCTTCCTAAAAGCGCCATTTTTGACATAAATGGGAAGTGATCCGTAAATGGTGTGAAACCTGGATATGAATAAAATATATCTTCATTAAATACTATAATAAAAATGAAAACCGAGTATGAAATACTATTTGTTTTATCATATTTCAAACATCGATGGTTTTGTGGATGTTTTCATCGACTTAGGAAACCTTTTGGTGAAATAGCGAAATATTAATATATCGATGTTTTGGTAAAATTTGCTATCACTAAATATGTAACCATTATAAATGCAAAAACGTAAATACCATTTATTGTTGCACCACTAGTTGTGCTACACGTTGTTGGTGCCGTACCTCTCAGGAAGTTGAGGAACTTTGGAAGAGAATTATATCAACAAAGTCTCTTGAAAGCACAGAATAGCAACTGAGAAATGTCATAGTTGCACACCGTAAGTATTCTTTGAGCCCACTCGGCATAATCGTGAAAGACGTACTTCCGCCGTCATGTATGTTAACACTGCGAGTGGATGATATACTAGTTGAATTATTGTATTGGGGAATTCCAACGCAAGACGCTTGGAAGGAATATATTCGTACAAGACGGCCGAGTGGGTAACATTCACTGCTTCGTATTAAGCCAAATACCTCTCCAGAAACGTCGAGAAACAAATTGCCGCATTCACTGAGAAAGAGAGATAAACCACAAAAAATCAAAACATTGATTTATAAATATATTGTGGTTAGGCGGAAGAGCAGGCCCTAAGGCCTGAGCCTTGCCATTGATAAGGACATTATTATTATTATTATTATTATTATTATTATTATTATTATTATTATTATTATTATTATTATATTCGATTAACATTATTTAATTTGTCAATAAATCGATGTTTTAAATTTTGTGGCTTAGCTCCCGCTCTCACTCGATGTCTCAATTGTTTCTGAAAAATGTTTCGAAACAAGACCTCGAGACCTCGTTTCGAAACAAGTTGCTTGATAATACATTATGCCGCGTCCATAGGCCTTTTTAGTCTAAATTACTCAACTCATCTCGTCAAAATTACTCAACAACTCATGTTTTCAAAAAAGTTGTACATTATGTAATTTAAAGGTATAAAATTGAGAGAGAGAGATTTAAGTGAGAAGGAAATCCAGAGCTTAGTTTTGGACGTATAGGATAGGTTAAAAAAATATTAAAAATTATAAAACTTTTATTGTTGTTGTTTATTCACAATTTCAGAAGTTTTAATGAAATTATAGTATAATTTTAAATGCACTTCCAAATTAAAATTCATCAGATTTGAAACGGACAAGTATTCATACAAACATATTAAATTATTTGATGCAGTTTTTGCAACTTCATCCAATCGCCGCGTCGCCTCGTGTCTGGACGTCTACCTTACTATCAGCGTCCGCTTTCTTCAGTCCTCATTTCGCTATATGCGAAAATAGTGGGGATTGGTTATTTCGACGGAAGAACTGTAAAATCCATTCTGTATCTCAATTTCTGATGCAAAATAGTTCCTATTATACGAGAGCGAATATTTATGATGAAATTTTGTCGAAAACGCTCGTTGTTACCGTTTATACTTCATTCAGCTAATGTTAGTAAAGGAATGTAGATAAGGATTTGGTGCCTCAAGAAAACATGCGCGTGTATCACGTACCTCCACATGACTCATATACACCTCCTCAAAGCTCATCACTAGGGCTTGGATCTTTATTACGTAAAACGGTTAGAAAGATGTATTTATGAAAATAAGGCCATAAATATGACTTTAAAATTGTTTGGTTGCATTTTCGAAACCTTGAAAATCTTGCCGCTATTTAAATATTCTTTACATTGAAAATGTATTTTTAAAATCCAGCATATTCACAATTCTCCCCTTTTTCTTTGACGCCCCCTTGAAGACAATTCTACGACTGTTAATGTGCTTTATAGAAGCGGTTGACCTTGGCACAAAATCTGACAACGCTTAACTAACACTTCCTACGCATCTGGTGCTTTCTACGCTTTCTTTTTCTCCTTCTGTGTAGCGTACCTCCTAATGCACATACGCATATATTTATAGGAAGGACAGACAAAAATTAGATGCAACAATGTAAGAAATTAGATAACATAATTGTTATCATAATTGTCATCATTGTTAACATAATTATTGTCTAATGGCTTACATTGTTAGAGTATGTGAAAAATCTCTTTGAAATGACTGTAAGCATGTATGCGAAAACGGAAACAAAGAGATAAAATTATGACAAAAAATACGAAAGTTCATGGAAAAAACATGACCAAAATTTGAAAAAATTACAATTTTTTTCTTTAAAAAGACCAAAATATGACTGAATAACACGTGTAACTTGCATAATTTTAGTTATTGTTGATAAAATCTTGCTTAACTTATATTTTACCGGAAATAACAGAAAAAAAAGTATGCCGTATCATATACATCAGGGCCCTACTCGCTACCGTGGACCGCGAGGCTGCCCGCTCAGGGGCTGCACGGGCAAATCTGTTGCCCTTCCCCGCCGTTTGTGTTCGTGCCCCAGCGATACGCAGCCGATGTTCCAAAGACAAGTGTAAGAATGCAAATCTCCAATAATCTGAACTGTTTTCTCAGTGGCTACGTATTATAAAAGGATAATATTCTGTAGTTTGGGAGCTTTGAGAAATAGTTTTCATTTTCAACTATTTTTCAAATACTGATAATCTTAGGATTTGTAAAATTTATTTATTTATTTTATTTATTTATTAATGTTAAACTTTTACTCACCTTTCAACTATTTGTAGTTAAAATGACGGGAAGAGATTCTGGAACTCAAGAAAACGTGCTCGGATAATGTTTTCCCCCTACGTCACATACAGTTTTTACTCTGTTTTTAGTTTTCTAAATCTAAAAATCTAGTTTCGGAGAAGTCAGCTGTTGATAATGTTGAGCAATACAATTCGGCGCTTTTCAGTTCGAAGTAGAAAAATATTGTACACGTCCAAAACGGTCGTAACAGTATCCACACAATACAATTTGTATCGCGCATGTTTGGAAACATTCGAGAAACATTTCGAACTATTTTTGAACAGTTTTCCTCATCATTGTTTCTCATGACCTTTAACCGCAGCTCTCCTTCATGAATGAGCATGGTGCAAGTGGGCAATTTTTGTCTGGGGGACATCCAATATTTTTTTTAAGTTTACGATCAGAGATAATATGGTAAAATTAGTGGCAGAATAGTCTGCAATTGACGGATCAACGAATTGACTAGTGAAACGAAAATTATCTTCGATTTTACAAAACTATCTGAATAGGTTCTAACAATACTCGTACGAGAGTAATTTTCAAATTTCCTTGATTTAAACTTTGGAACAATGAATAATATTGTAATGGACCACGCAGTCGCAATTATTCGTGTAATGCGCTGCTGTGAGTCACACTATCATAGAGGGGGGGTTGCCATCACACTTAAGATGCGACGGTTGTTTCCAGACACCAGGATGCATGCGCTGAATTTATTTAGAAGGGCGCCAAGCGAATGCCTTACCTGTGATCTGGGCACCGGCGTTGAGACTTCATCGGGGTGGGCACCCTGGGTCGAAGGATTGCATTTTGCTTACTGTTTATAAATAATACACTTTTTTTTCTCTTTTACATTACTGTTCCTTCTAGTACTTTACTCTGGTTATTGACTGAATGGGTGTGAACACTTACAGAAAATGGTGCTATAAATTCTGCTACCTCGCTCCGAAAGGATTACACGTCCAAATATCGGCCGGCGGCAGCAGATGACCCGTTAAAGTACCATGGATGTCTCCTGTAGTCGGCAGGAACACGACGTCTGGCTGAGCTGCAGGGCGTCCACGGTGGTTCGCGGAATTGAAGCGTCAGTTTTTTTTATGCGCGGGTCTCAGGTCGTCATACGTCGCCTGGACCGCATATTATCATTAACTGCCGAATAATTGTGCTGCACACCCTCTCGTGTACTTTATGGGTGTTACTCCTACTGTCCTAGCCCGACATTTGGAATAAATTTCGATGCTGGAATAATGGCTGGTAGGACCTGGATACTAGTGATCGCTTTCGTGTGGCTGTAGTCGCCGTTGAACACGAACCATCTTCGATAGTCGACCGCTCACTCCAACAGTCTTTCTCCAATTCTAAATATTTTCTAGCGCCCTTCGCTCACCCGATTCCCGTCCCCACCCCTCTCGCAAAATGCCCGTCCTATTACGTACTTAGCGCGAGGCTTTCCATAGGCTAGTCTTCTACGAAGCTTCGTGATTTATTGTCACGTAGGAATTTCTGGTGGTCTACTCTCGCCTCTTAATGTGACAGTTCCGGTAGTAAGTCACCTACAGTCACACACAAAGATGAAGGGGTGCGTTTCGGGGGTGGACGCTCGCTGGGGAATACTGGCTTAGCGGCGCACACGCAGCTGCGCGTGTCGAGTTGTGTCAACGGCGCTCTTCGCCTGTATATATATGTTGATAGAGCGTGACACAATGGGTCTTTCAGACGCATTGCAATATGTGGAAAGTATATATGAAAGTATAAACCCCCAAGAATGTTGCCAGACAGCATAAGTCTGTTGCACGAAAATTCCCATCGCCATCCACATTCTGCCAAGATTATTTCGACTACGCTGAAGAAGTTCTGCTGTGAAGCTCACACATCCTTTTTACTACAGCCTTATTTACAAAATACGATTTTATAAAATTTAAAGTGCTAAATTCTGTCATCACTACTTATTACATGTACATTTATAGTTCATAAATATACCATAATATTAACTGGACTATTCGAATAAAATGTCAGTGTATTAACAAGAATATTTAGTTTTTTCAACTATTTAATATTAAAACAATTCCGATAATCCCCTTCGAAAATTACACATAAAAATATGGGCAAAAGTATTATAAATTACATGTGTGTATAGGTTATGATTCTTTTTCAATATTAAAATGTTTAAATTGCAAGGAATAAAGTTCATTATTCTTAAGTAATTTCAATATTAATAAGGGACCTAATAGTTTCTGTAATGATTGTAATCATACTGTTCTAAAAAATCTATATGTGATTTGATCATGACATGAGCATTCCACTGAGACTTATCATGTAATATGAATACTTACGCACTTGGGTTCTTGAGACACGAGGTCATCCGCTAGCAGCCACTAGCTCCAAGAGTAAGCCCTTAAGGTGACGGGCGACATGTCCGGAGTAGAGGCTTGAGCACAGAGAGGAGGTTCGACGCCCTATGGCCACGTCATTTTTGGGGGAGGGAGGCCACGCCACCCAAGTGGAAGTGTATGATGAACAAAGCCCTGAGTACTATAAAATATGCCCAAGGGCCCCGCCCGGGGGACTCTCTGAGCTACCGTTTACTTGGACGGAGATCTCCACGTCACTTTGATGTAACTTGATTTCTGTGTAAGTAAAGGACTCTTACTTCGACATTTGCTAAAACATATTCTGTTTTTCATTTTCATTTGTGCTGATCCACCATCCTCAAGTCTTCTGAAGGGACCTAGCCTCCAAGGACCCATACATTTAAATATTTTGCGATATGCTTTTGCTGCTTTAACTGAAGCGCCCTGTCTGCCTATATCATTGCGAGTGCAAGCGGGGCCTAGCAAGAAGCAATTCAAGTATTACATTTCGAATTATTTAGAATCCCTCAAGATGTTAATCCACGACCGTTAAGCTCTTCAAGCCACTTCGAAAAAAAAAGCCACTTCATTCTTCAGTGTAACAAGAATTTGGTGCTAACCCAAAAATTAAGTTTTATGCACCAAACATTTTGTTCAAAAACACGTGATTGTTGTCTTAACGGACGTGAATCCGGCCCGAGATAGACGTGACAGGTAGGGTTGGTGGATGGGAGGTTGAGAGCATTGCGAAGTCGATCGCAGGGATGAGACATACCATGAATTTCTCTCTTCGGCATCGCGATATCTAAATGTGGAGATAATGGAAAATCGAAGAAATTTTCTTCCCAGAATCGTCGTAGTTCTCTTTCGCGTTTCAAGGAGAATGCAAGACCCTCTGCCTTGAACCGCAACTTATTCTCATCGAGAATTGCTATAAGATTTCTGAATTTTGCGGTTGCGGAAACATTAAAATATTCAAAATGTTAATAATGAAATTAAAGGTGTTTACATGAAGAAATGCACTTATGGAAAGATGACAAACATGTAGATGGAGATATTGGGAAGATATATGTAAGAGCGTTATTGTTTCTCAAATGTATTCGGCCGTATGTTTGGCCAGCAATGTATTCCATATCCTGAAACTAAATTATCTCAGCGACCAAACCTGACGAAGACGCAGCCCCTCGAGTACAGCCAGTCCGTCCTCGTCGGAAGTAAACGAAAATAGCAACATGCGTGCAAGTTCCGCCAGGCGTCGCGTCCGCCAAAGCCTCGGCCAGCAAAGCGCCGCCGCCCCGCACATTGTCGCGTGCTGCATCACGCGCACGCGCAATTGCCACTACAGGCCCCTCCCACCAGTGCTGTGGCGGCCCGGTGGACCGTTGCGCGCGCCGACCTCATCTCGCAGGGGGGAGTGCGCCTGGTTCCGGTGCAAAGCAAGGCCCGGTGGAGAACTTGGAGACAACTGCGTGCAGCTGCGACAGCAGCGGCGGCGGCGACGTAAGCACGCCCTCGCCCACGCCACCACCGCGCCCGGCACCCGCCCCGAGACAGACACGCACACGCACGCAGCGCTGCAGCCGGCCAGCGGGGCTCCGACCACGCAGTGCCGGCAGTAACGCCTTGGCGCAGGAGTGAGCTGCGTCTGCCGGTCTGCCTTAGAGTGCCGCCGACGGCGCCCCCACCACCCCACCGTTCCGCCGCCGCCGCCGCCGCCGCCAACGCCAACGCGGAGATAAGATAGCTTAATGCAAAACTGGCCTCGCGCGATAACGCCGGGACCTTAGCTGTCGTAATAGGCGAGATTGTCGCGGAGGATCCTCGGGCGGTTTTGTGTACGCGGCCGACGGAAGGCCCCGCGCGCGAGGGACGGCCCGCCGACGCGCGCGGCCAATGGACCGCCAGGGGACGCTCGCAGGTGAGTGAGAGCGCGCGCAGGAGGGGAACGCAGAGGGCGTGGATGAGGATGTGGATATAGATGTGGATGTAGATGGACAGCGCGGCGCGGAGCGGAGCGCGTGGCGGGGAGACATGGCGGTCGGCCATAAACTACGTAACGCTAAAGAGGGGCATTGAGGCAGCGTTACTCTGCGTTACATGGGGGAGTGAGATATTAGTTTATTATCTAACATCTGGCCACGAAAGATAAGGCATCAATTCAATGCAATGTAACATTGATTTTTTTTTTCATTTTTCAATATTTGTTGAAATAATTCTTTTTTCCCTCGTTTTTATTGTTATACTAAAACACGTTAAAATATTAACTACTTTATTTTAAAAACATAAGTAAATTCAAGCTTTATAGTGGAATTTTTTACAATAAATGAAAATATTTTTATTCAAAACATTTTTACGGAATCTGTAAGATTACGAAGAAAATATCAAAACTTGGTATATAGTACGATATGTAGTCATATATTCTAGGATCCAATTAAATTGGCCCAGTCGACTGTCTCCCACGCGTCAACCACGACGGCTTGTGTTAAAAAGTGTTCGCTCCTAAACGTCCTTCCTTGACTCACAACTTCCCCCAAAATTATTGTTAGGTGTAGGCAGCATCGTCAAAATAATTGGGACTTTTAATATACAACATTTTTAAAAAACGAATACTAATTGATTTTACTGTGCTACGTACAACGGATTTTCACTTCTTGAATTCAGAAAGTGTGTGTGGATGGCGGGGGGGTTCTCACAAGCATTACGTAATTAATGAGAGGGGTGTCAAGCGCGCGTTACGGGTGCGTTACAAGGGGGAGAGGAGGGTATTCAAAATATTACAAATTTCCGGTGCGTAGTTCACGGACTGACCCTTTGTTAGGCGAGGCCGGGCAGGAGAGAGATTGCTTTACTCTGAGATTATTTGACTGTGTGAACTTACAGAAAATGGGCTGTAAATTCTGCTACTCGGCTCCGAAGGATTACACGTCCAAATATCGCCGGGCGGCAAGCAAGATGACCGTTAAAGTACCATGGATGTCCTCCTGTAGTCGGCAGGCACACGACGCCTGGCTGAGCTGCAGGCGTCCACGGTGGTTCGCGAATTGGAAGCGTCGTTTTTTATGCGCGGGTCTCAGGTCTTCATCGTCGCCTGGAACGGCAATATTATCAATTGCAGCCGAATAAATTTGTGCTGCACACACCTCTCCATGTACTTTATGGGTTGTTTTACCTCCTCTGTCCTAGCCCGGCATTTGAGTAAATTTCGATGCTGGAATAATGGCCTGGTAGGACCTGGTAGACTAGTGATCGCTTTCGTGTGCGCTAATAGTCGTCCGTTGAACCACGAACCATCTTTGATAGTCGCCCCGCTCGCTTCAACAGTCTTTCTTCCAATCTCATCTTTTCTAGCGGCCCTTCTCTCACCGGGCCGATTCCCGTCCCCACCCCTCTCGCAAAAAATGCCCGTCCTATCATGTGCTTAGCGCGACGGCTTTTCTCATAGCTAGTCTTCTACGAAGCTTCGTGATTTATTGTCACGTAAGGAATTTCTGGTGTCTACTCTCTGCCTCTTAATGTGACAGTTCCGGTAGTAAGTCACCTACAATCCACACACAAAGATGACAGGGGTGCGTTTTCGGGGGCGGACGCTCGCTGGGGAATACTGGCTTAGGCGGCGCACACGCGCTGCCGCGTGTTGAGTTGTGTCAAACGGCGCTCTTCGCCTCGAAATCTGTTGCATAGAGCGTGACCACAATGGGTCTTTCAGACGCATATGCAATATGTGGAAAGTATATATGAAAATATAAAACCCCCCAGAATGTAGCCGGCAGGCATAAGTCTGTTGTTCAGCGAAAATTTCCCATCGCCATCACATTCTGCCAAGATTATTTCGACTACGCTTGAAGAAGTTCTGCTGTGAAGCTCACGCCATACTTTTTACTAGCAGCCTTTATTTACAAAAATGCGATTGTATAAAATTTAAAGTGCTAAATTCTGTCAACACTTTGTTCAAAAATCACGTGATTGTTTGTCCTTAACGGACGTGAATCCGGCGCGGAGATCGACGGTGACAAGGTAGGGTTGGTGGATGGGAGGTTGAGAGCATTGCGCAGGTCGCACGCAGGGATGAGACATACCTCTTCGGCATCGCGAATATCTTAAATGCGGAGATAATGAAAATCCGAAGACTTATTCTTCGCGAGAATCGTCAGTAGTTCTCTTTCGCGTTCCAAGGAGAATGCAAGTTTGCCTTGAACCGGCAAAAAAAAACTTATTCTCATCGAGCAATTGCTATAGATTTCTGAATTTTGCGGTTGCGAATCATTAAAATATTCAAATGTTAATAATGAAATTAAAGATGTTGACATGAAGAAATTGCACTTATGGAAAGATGACAACATGTAGATGGCAGATAATTGAGAAGATATATGTAAGTAGCGTTATTGTTTCTCAAATGTATTCGGCCGTATGTTTGGCAGCAACTGTATTCCATAATCCTGAAACTAAATTCTCTCAGCGACAGCAAACCTGACGAAGACGCAAAGCCCTCGAGTACAGCCAGTCGTCCTCGCGGAAGTACAAAGAAAATAGCAAGCATGCGTGGCAAGTTCGCCAGGCGTCGCGTCCGCCAGAAGCCTCGGCCAGCAAAGCGCCCGCCGCTCGCAACATTGTCGCGTGCTGCATCACGCGCACGGTGCAAGTTGCCAACTGGCAGGCCCTCCCACCAGCGCTGTGGCGGCCTGGTGGACCGTTTGCGGCGCGCCGACCTATTTCGCAGGGGGGGAGGCGCTGGTTCCGGTGCAAAGCGCAAGGCCCGGTGGAAGAATTGGAGACAACTGCTGTGCGCTGCAACAGGCAGCAGCGGCGGCGGCGGCGGCGAACGTAAGCACGCCCTCGCCACGCCACCACCGCGCCGGCAACCCGGCCCGCGAGACAGAAACGCACACGCACGCAGCGCTTTGCAGCCGGCCAGCGGGCTCGACCACGCAGTGCGGCGTACGCTTGGCGCAGGAGTGAGCTGCCGTCTGCCGTCTGCTTGGAGTGCCGCCACCGGCGCCCCACGAGCACCCCACCGTTCCGCCGCTGCCGCTGCCGGGCGGCCGCCGCCGCCGCCGCCAACGCGGGAAGATAAGATAACGCTTAATGCAAAACTGGCCTCGCGCGATAACGCCGCGGACCTAGCTGTCGTAATAGGCGAGATTGTGCGGAGGATCCTCGGCGGTTTTGTGTACGCGACCGACGGGAGGCCCCGCGCGCGAGGGACGGGTGGCCGACGCGCGCGGCCAATGGACCGGCGCCAGGAGACGCTCGAGGCTTGAGTGAGAGCGGCGCGCAGGAGGGGAAACGCAGAGGGCGTGGATGAGGATCGTGGATGTTAGATGGAACAGCCGGCGGCGCGGAGCGGAGCGCGTGCGGGGAGACATGGCGGTCGGCCATAAACTACGTAACGCTAAAGAGGGCATGTAGCAGGCGTTACTCTGGTTACATGGGGGAGTGAGATATTAGTTTATTATAACATCTGCACAGAAAGATAAGGCAATTCAATCAATTCAATCTAACATTTGATTTTTTTTTTCATTTTTTCAATAATTTGTTCGAAATAATTCTTTTTCCCCTCGTTTTTATTGTTATACTAAAACACGTTAAAATATTAACTACTTTTATTTAAAAACATAAGGTAAATTCAAGCTTATAATGGAATTTTTTAGCAATAAATGAAAATATTTTTTCAAAACATTTTACGAATCTGTAAGATTACGAAAGAAAAACTGATCAAACTTCAGTATGTAGACGATATGTAGTCAATATATCTAGGACCAATCAAATTGGCCCAGTTGACTTCTCCCACGCGTCAACCACGAGCTTGTGTTATAAAGTGTTCGCTCCTAAACGTCCGTCCTTGACTCAACTTCCCCCAAAATTATTGTTAGGTGATTGGGCAGCATCCGTCAAATAATTGGGACTTAATATACAACATTTTTAAAAAACGAATACTAATGTTTTTAATGTCACTACATACGAATTTTAGCACTTCTTGAATTCACGAAAGTGTGTGTGGATGGCGGGGGGTTCTCACAAAGTCATTACGAATTAATGAGGGGCGGGTCAAGCCTGCGCGTTACGGGTGCGTACAAGGGGAGTAGGAGGTATTCAAAATATTACAAATTTCACGGTGCGTAGTTCACGGACTGACCCTTTGTTAGGGTTGGCGGGCGGGGGGGGAAGCGGAAGTGCACGCGCTTGCCGCCGCGGGGCCCCGCTGCTAGGCTTGGCGTCCGCAATGGAGGCAGCGCTGTTGTCGCTCCGCTA
>BOPP01000024.1:11799092-11815821 GCA_017312745.1 Gryllus bimaculatus
ACATAATCTTTTAATATACTATTTTTATTTTGTTATTTGAATTCATTTCTTATTTCACTACGTCACACGTGTATCGGCCCCCGACGGTTCTGGGACTGGGGCCGAAGTTCTAGCAGCAGGCGGGCTGAATCGCGACCCACACCCCCGTTCACCACAGTCGCCTCCACAAACGTCTTCCTCAGCTCTCACTTTCAGAGTCGATGCAGCAGGCGCTCATAATTCAGTTCATTTTGGTTTCGGTGACAAATTTTCGTAATACTTGTCGAAAAATATGGAATTGTGAAGTTCCGGAAGCCTTGTGGCAAAATTTTAAAAATTCAATAAGTGTCCTTCAAATTTTCAAATTACGCAAGCAAATGTGGGTGAACCTTTACCACACATTGCTTCAAAAGGATGGTTTAAGAAACTGTAAAGTTATAGCGCATTATAGCGTTCTAAAATGAAGTCTAGTGCCCGGCGGTTTAACAAGAAATCAAGTACTGTTGCGGGTGGTGATCTGACAAGAAGTGCCCGGCGATTTGTAATGAAGTCTCCGGCGGTCTCGGCTATCCCCTCCTTTCACTTCAAAAAGTTCTAGAAGATTCCAAGATATTTATAAAATGGCTGGCCATTGACTTACAGTTATTGCGTTGCAGAAGAATTTCGGCTAATCGCTGGACGTGTGTAAAGGGACCCGAATGGAAAGTTACAGTAACTCCTCCTTTGTCACTCTTTCTGTCGCTTCGCTTCGTCGGTGACCGGGGTTTTCCAATACTTAATGATTTGTAGATCGACGGGTTGGCGAATTCGAGAGGATGGGTCGGTGTTTTCCTGACGAGCGAGCACACAGTTCATAACCAAGGTGAAGGGGGCCCCACAGCGCCCCTTCCAGCTGCAGTCGGGAACAAAGAAATAGTTCAGCGGAGGGCGTTACTAATCGGGACTTCTTGGCGCCGAACGTGACCAGACCCTCGCGTCCGTCGGTTCTACCTCGCATTTTATAACAAATAAGTTGGAAGTTTAATAATTATTCCATTATCAACATACGGTGACGCCACAATTTGGAGAGCATAAGTTGATGCTCACATTGCACCATACAACTTTTATGACAGTAGTAAAAGCTTTGTCCTTTGCTATCCAAAGCCGTAGTTTAACGGCTAGACTGGACGCAGTAGAAGCCATCGCACAAACTAGCCATATCCATAACGAGCAAACGATCACGTAGGCGGGCAGAGAAGTGTTTCCGGCCCCTAAGAAAACTGAAGCAGACCCGCCGGACTTTGAGAATATCCGACCGTGTCTTCATGTAGCAGGCCTCGAGTAGCAGGCCGCACCCCAATAATGTAGAGGAACAATCTGATTAAAAAAACTACAGCTTTTCATTTTAAAAAAAGGTAATGAAATTGAGTAATATTGGTACATATAAAAATATCTGTAACGAAAAATTTTGATATCGTGTTAGGTTGGCGACGATCACAATTTTGAGAACGATAAGTAGTGAGACACATTTTTATGTAAATACATAAAAGTCCCTTCTCAAGTTTTAAAGTTGAAAAGTATCGCCAAGCGGGCACCCTTGCCTGATGCATTAGACATTGGGACGGATTTGGTGCACCCGCCTGCTGGAATTCGTGTAAATCTCAGTAATGATCTTCCTGAACCTTTCTCCGGTGCCGGTCACTTTAGGGAGAGGAATCGATGGTCTTTTCGAGACGAGAAGGGCGAGGGCGATGTTTTGCTTTCCAGTCTTTCCGAGCTCGATCTCCAACTGGAGCGCGTAATTGTGTTCACGAACTCCGAGTATGTGAGCCTCCGCTTCTGGTAGTTTTTTGAATCTTGACCGGAGAACCGGCGGAAATGGAGTCTAGACAATGAATCTGTCAAAAGTGAAGAGCATGACTTGCTGGAGGTGACGAACTACTTGGACTATGGACTTTTGTTGCTACCAAACTTAGTTTGGTCCTAACAGAAGTTCATCAAATTATTGTACTTCGAGATTTGGAAATATTGGGATAAAATTTTGTAGAAAGAACACAGAAATCATTTTAAGAGTATAATTATCTTTATGTTAATATAAAAGTATTTTCCATATTAAGTGTGTCGTATTTTATTTTTTAGTGTGCTAAAGCCAAAGATACCGTAGGGTTGCGTTTTGGAAAATATGGAGAAGTGTAATTTAATTTTGATTATATCTAACTCAAATATTTTTTTCATATTAAATGCATGTTTTGACTGTGTATTTTCATTTGATGGGTGTACTCTGTGTCACATTTGTATTGCGTGTGTTTGTTGGTGTGTTTCTTCTGGTCCACACTCTACTGTGCTGTACTATACTATTTTTAATGTTCCCTTTACTGATGCAATCATAATTCGGCAACAGACTGGGGAATCCCAGAAGTCATGTGCCACTATTGTGGAGCGCGAAGTGGGGGACAGAAGGCACGGCCGTCTTTCTCCACAACTCTTTTTAACCTGATTCAGTACAGTTTGGTAACTCCATGTGGGTTAGCAGACCCGAAAAAATGTTACTCTTCATGTAAGAAAATAGTACGATAGGGCTAGACCGTGAAGTCGAAACTGTGCGTGCGAAGTTATTTCGTTAATGTGTGTCGCGTTGCAGCGTAAATGTTGTTTCGTGACTAATGTGTGTTAAGTAGACTACTTTGTTTAACTAGTGATCCGTTAAAGAGAATCGTGAATTCAGTTCATTTGTGGCTGTGGATGAGTTACTTCTGACAGGGAACAGTAATGAAACCGTTTCATTGTGCTATAGACACGATTCTTCAAATTCCTTTTAGTTCTTTCTCCTATTCCGAAAAACCTGTGGTAATTAGTGATGGAAAACCATTATTTATCACCTCAAAACTGAGGAATTGTGTGCGTCATTTTTGTGGTAAGATATATAAAAGTGATCATTGGATTTATGAGTGTGAGATTAAAAATAAAATTTTCTTGGACGATTTTCGGTCGAGGCCTCAATTCAAGAGGACGTGCCCGCTTTATTTGCTAGAAAATTGCGGCGAATAGATCTCGAGTTCATAAATTAGGGATGAACTTTTTATGGTTCATTTGTTCTTGCTTTCGACTTCCACCCGCTTACAGATCCCTGAGATCACCATCTTCAATAAATTATATATGTAATTGTGGTTGAGGCCGGTCAGTTAGGTCACAAGCAACAAAGGGACGCTGCACCCTATTTTGTGGTAAACAACCATACGTCACCTGGCGTCCCAATACCTTGCGGTTGATGCTGGCCTTTCGAGAGCCGGTTTGGTTTCTGTCTGGTATCGCGTAGAGATAGGGAGCGAGGTCGCAATACTTATTGAGAAAGAGAAAGTTATGTAATTCTGCGGAAAATCGATTTCAAGATTTCCACGGAAATATACGGAGTATATTATGGGGCTTCTGATACCGAAATTGTTACAAATTGTATTTATTTATTTACTTATTTTTTAATGTCTCTCCGTACGTAGTGTATGAACAAAGGTAGTACCTAATATATTTGTAGGACTTTTGCCAAAAGACATATTCCACAATCTTTCTGGATTAGCTCGAGGGCTCGCGGGTTTCAAACTTTCAAATCCTTTTAATTTTGGGAATACTTTACACGAAGCTCCTAGGAAATTTTCAAAATTTTCTTTTAAATGGCTCCAAGTGTTTCCGTTACAGCTCTTATAAGAATAAAATGAATTAGAATGAAACACACTTAGAAATATGGCGTAGGTCCGGTTTTCATTGTTCCCCATGAATTTTCGAAAATTGAAAAAGTTTTAACTCTTTGAACCCCGTCATACAACCACATTATTGAAGATGGAATTTTTTTTCATTTAAAATTTGTTTTCCACATTCAGTTCTTAATTAATGTCATGTACATTGTTGAAAATTTTGCTATTTTTGGTGTAATTTTGTGTAAACTTTGGGCAAGACTTCAAAATATTAAATATTAGATTTACTCCACAACTCCAATTTTTGTCTCTAAGCTTTTTCTTAGGATAGTGCTATTTGCACGGAATAACATGGCATAAACATTAACTTAATATATTTTTTTAATTTTTGAAAAATCACTCAAACGTAATATTACGAAATATATCTCACTTCATTAGTATTTATTTACATAACCGGCGTTTTTATACATTATTGCATTTGTGAGTAGAATTTCTTGAAATTATTTCTGATGAAGTATTTTTAAGTCCGAACGTTTCCGTGAAAATTATCCCAGAATCCTGCATTCTCAAAAACACTCAAACATCATTTTTCGAAAATAGCTCTAATAATTTCAATTAAAGTAGCATATAAAAGAAAGGTTTCACTCATCTATGATATTGTTAGTGTCGTATTTCAATTTTACTATTAGGAGGCGGAAACATTGATAAATTGTGAAAAAGTAGATGAATGCCCCAATAAGCAGCAGCTGTTAGGAGGGTGGGGCAATACCAATAAGCTAGGTGAGGCTGAAGAGATCACGTAATAACTAACTAGTGCTAGAAAGTCTATGTCATTCGGTTGCACCATGTAACCATTGCAAAAAGTTAAATACGTGTTGGGTTTTGCGTTAACAGGCAAGGTACAAAGTCGGGCTTGTTGTGGCGAATGAGTAGTCTGCTCACTGCTCATTGTACCATTGATGTTGCAATCGTACCCTCGTCCTGTACATGCTCAACGTGGAAATTGATCCCGCTGGAGAGTCCTGAATTAGCATCTCCTGAGTATCGGTCGCTCGTAGCCTTCCTTTAGTGTTCTTGGAATAGCTCTAGAGCATTCCGCGTGGCTTCCCTGCACAACCTCGTTTCACTGAACTCCAACGGCCCAATGGTAATGGCCAAAGGCTTCAAGCGTACCGGCACAAATTACTTAGGAGGGCTTCTCTGAAAGAATTTGTGCGGAGATCAATAGGGGTTTAATTGCATTGGAAGTAGTGATGGATTTTGTTTTCTGTTTCGTTGCGATGACCTCTAGTTGTGAAGCTTACACCGAATCGCTCTCGAGCCAGGAAGCTTAGCTCGTCGGGAACTCTATGGTACTAAAAGGTAAAATAGCTTCCCCAGCGTTAATACATTGCGAGAAAACGTTGCACGAAGTTTTTGTTAAGAGTTCAAAAGATTTTCCTAGACTAATTTAAATATTGTCTATTTCATGAATTTTGAAAGTGTAGTATGGATTTGTAGTGTGTAAATGCGTCTTTGAAGACTGTAAATAGTTCATGTATGTGCGTTAGTAGAAACACACTAAAATACAAAATAATGCAATACATTTTTTTTATAAGTCGAACTTATGATAAATATCTTATTCACGAAAATATTGTACATATTTCTGGTATATTTTTTAGGAAAAACAATACTACTCTATGGTATAATACATATTATGGTGACTAAATGGACATCTAAAACATCAAAATTTGAAGAAATAATTAAATAAATTAAAAATAAATCTAAGTCGTAAGTACTTTCCTTCGTTATGATACAAAATAGTGTAATATATATATTTGTGACACACATTAACAACAGAAACAAGCCAATACACCTAACCCAACATTTCGACAGGTTGACTGAGTGTGACTTGCCGCGAAGCCGTGACTTGGTCTATCCACCGTCCATCCAGACTTGCCATCCAACCTGCCGATGTATTGTGCAGTTTTTTACAAATGAGTCTTTGTAAACAGCCGTAACTGCCATTATTGGACTGCTATAAACCTACAAAAATGTGCTAAAAAAGCACAAAGACATCCAAAGTTGACAATCTGGTGTGGTATCACGTCAACTGACATTGTTGGCTCTTTTTTATGCGGGAAACAATGAATGGCGAAAGACGCCTGGAAATGCTGCAAGATCTGTATGCCCTGTATGCCATTTCATGCAGGACGGAGCACCTCCACAGTCTGCAGATGATATCGTCAATGGCTACATCATCATTTCCGAGGTTACTGGCTTGGCAGAAATGGGGCCGATGAATAGTCAGCCTTGCCTCGAGCTCTGATTTTGCCTTGAGATTTTTTTCTCTGGGGGTGGGCTAGGGGGAGGGTTACAAGAGAAAACCATAGTGCTTGGATGAATTGTAAACAAGAATATCTGATGTGTTGACCTAGCTGCGGGCAGTTTAAGATAATGCATTGAGAATGCTGGAGTTCAAGTGGTAATTTAAAGGATGTTATTATTAACCTCAAGGAGCACTGATTCTAACAAACTTAATTCTAAAAAAATGGCTCATAGATAAAAAATACAACTATACAAAACTAGGGAGTATCCGAACATAGGAAGTGACTTACCAGATACTTGTAGAATGAGAAAGAAGTGAAGTGCCATGTACTGTCGTGAAGTAAAATGTAGAGTAGAGTAGTTACATAGTCATGTGTTTAATTCATTAAACGTTTTATATATAATAGACATAATAGACAATTAAACTTCATATTCTTAATATTTCATTATTATTCTTTTGTTTGGTTCTTTTGGGTTATCCATTATGTATTATTCTTATGGAGTAGCTTGAAAATCACATGTTTTGTGTTTTACATTAACTAAATAGACTCGCCATAAACATGCAGAATTAGAGATATTATCATTATGTTAATATTTCAAAACTACTGTAAATTATACTAATATATAAATATCTTTAATTGTAAATACATTATATTCTGTCACCCGGTTTGAAAAAAATTCCTTGCAGAAATAATAAATACAGTCGACTTTGGTTACAGTGAACTTCTGGGGAGACATTTTTGTTTCTCTATATCAGAGGTTCACTATTTCTGATGTCAAAATTAAATCGTTCTCCACAACGATTGATTTTATTAATATAGAAATACAGAAAAATACATTAACAGCACGAACAGTACTTTCCAATATCGTTATTTGTCCTTTGTATTTATTTTCAATTGTTTGCTTCGTATATTTTTATTTGTAATTTCTCTGAACCTTCAGAGTTCTTGCTCCCTCCATACTGCATTGTCCTCTGTGTCTAACAACCACAATGCAGTATTGATACTCTTCAATGCCTCCTGCTCTGTTGGAACATCGCCCTACTCTTCGAGGGCCCTTTCACTCACCTAAATAACATACGAGATGCTTTCAGTAGCGGGATGGCCCAAGTAGTTAATGAAACTAATCGATTTCCCGCGCGATACGGCCAGTAACCCTAGGCTGTGGAAGCCGCGTGCTTTGTGTTGCCTACATAGAATTCAACGCGCTTTGCCCCGCGAAATATCAAGTAACCCCAAGCTTGAAACTGAGGCAAGTAATCTCGCGTTGCCGCTGCCAGTTGCAGCCCACGCCATTGCACGTCGTCAGTAAGGTCCCGATTCCAGGTCTGCTACCCCAGGGAAGAATTCTTTGATTATGACCTTCCGCCAATGATGTATTTTCCTTGCTGCCTGGTGTTGAGATTTGTGGCACTGAGAAAATATATTATTTTCCAGGACGTTGTATTTCCTACGCTCATTAGAGCCGTGGTTCAGGATCACTGAAACCGAATATTCTTATGCTTATTTGTAATGTAAGTTAAACAGGACCAGTGACTTCAGTTCAATATGACCGAGAGTTCACTATATCCGTGTTCACTATAGCCCGAGTCAACTGTATCTAAAAGCAGATGTGTAGGTCGGCACTAGACCTCTCCAGCTTGTGGAGAAGGAATACCGTCACCATCCAGGATAAAACTTGCCCTTCAGTAGTGGAGCTAGTGGCCGCAGCAGTTGACGTGCCCGGAATCAATCAATAAATCAATGAACTGATCTAGAATGTCAAGAAACAAATGGTCGAGGTAAACTCCAGGCAGTTGCCTATTTTGGTAGCGATGAGAAAGCAGCATTCTCCGAACAGCAACTTCTCCGATGACGTGTCCACTGTTGTTGCTACGTATTCAAAGTTAACCTATAGAAAGTGTAATGCAATGCTGGTGCACAGTGGAGTATTACTACACAGGCACTGGCCTAGGGTGGAAAATTTTTTGGGGCTGCAAAATTAAGAAGTCGATTTACTTCCTGGACTTTTTTCGTGTGCACGAACTTAGTGAAGTGGGTTGAATGTTACGACATCTTATAACAATGCTGTTGGTTTTCTCCTTTAAATTTTTACTTTCTTGCGCTAATGAAGGATCTTCTTATTTTGTTTATTATGATTTTTGAAAATGTGTTTACTACAGTGTAAAACACTTAGATTATATAAATAAATGTTATATGTTGCTAACTATAGTTTTGTTTAACACATTGTTAATTTTAAGTCTATATATTGCCAATTTTAAGTGCATGGTTACATGCATATTTTAAACTTTTTAGTACATGAAGTTCCGGGGTCTAATAATCAGCAATCTTATAAGTATTCTTGGAATTGTTCGAATAATAGGTATCAATGAACATATTTAAGGTTATTATCCAAATTTATAACTTCTCCTTGGTTGATGTACAAACAGCTGCAGAACATTCGCAATCACAATTTCCCGAAGATAATGAGAAACTATCGTTAGAGAATTATTTCATTTGAAATCTCATTTACCAACACTCAATCCAGAGCTCAAGCCAACGAATCCCATTTCTCCAAGCAAATGGTCACGTGAAGAAGAAATAGAAAACATCTTCCCAAATATCTTCGTTAGTCTATGTGTACACCTGCTTCCAATTGCACAGCGAAACACCCATTTTCTTGCTTAAAACGAACAAAAAATTACTTAAGATCGACAGTGAATGAAGGACGACTTAATTCACTACCCATTATTTGTATTAAAACATTTTTATGCAACAAATAGATTTGCACACAATTATTAATGAATTTGCTCGACAAAAAGCTCGTGAAACGCTGAAACGTTTGTATGTTGATCAAGATCCTCAGACTGAAATCGTATTTGAATAAATGCGCCTATTTGATTATATATCATATTCTTTTTATTTCATGGATGCAAAATATGGAAAATAGTAGTTCTGCTAGAGCGGCAATATTTTAGTTGGCCTAGGAGCAGAAAAATTGTTACACCGCCCCTAAATAAGCATTCGTAGAACGAAATACGAACGCCCAACCAAAAGACGTGTGACGCATGTGCCGTAGCGGAGCACCGATGTCCCTCAAGAGGCAACGCTGTCAGGCACAAGCGATTGGAGTGCTTGTACTCCTGCGCCCAGTGGGTTTGTGATCGCTGCACTTTTCTGGAACCGACGATGGCGATCGTCCTGTTTCTCCTGCGCAGCAACGCCTGTCCACTCACTGAACGCCACGCCACGCTGACCACTCGTAAACTCATTTGATTCCATAATCGGTTATCCCAAAAACAAATGCCATTGTTTAGAACTGCTCAATTGATATTTAATTAGGCAAAAATTAATTTCATTGCTCTACAATTTTTTTGTGTAATTAATGGTGAGCTGGCTTAGAATTAAACTGGCACCACCACCATAGGTTCCCACAAAAAATGTCATGATGTACACATATTTTATTGCTAATTAACTACGCAAAAATTAATTTAATTGTACTACAAATTTCGGAGTAATATATCGACAGCTAGAACTTACGACTTAAGCTGGGAATCGGTTACCCCCCCCTGAAAAAAACAATACGGGATTATGTAAAACGATTTAATTGCTAATTAATTGCTCAAATTTAAATTACTTGCTCTTCACTGCCATGTGATTAATGATGAGCGGCTGGCAGGGCTGGAGCTAGCTGGGTAAGGCAGATTTAAATAAAATACACAGACCATCCACGAACTTTCGAATATTTTCTTCTATCAGCCGCGTGCCGCGCCGTGTCGCGCATTCCTGCCCGTGCGGAAAATTAATTTAATTGTTCAACAAATTTTCGAGTACTATACGAGAGCTAGACCTTAAGATTTAAGCTAGTAATCGGTTGCCACAAAGAAAGGAATTATGTAGGACGATTTAATTGCTAATTAATTACTCAAATGTAATTTAATTGCTCTTTACTTCCATGTGATTAATGGTGATCGGCCGGCCGGGCGGGAGCTAGCTGAAAGCGACAGATTTAAATAAAATACACTGTCCTGCCGGGAGCTGACTTCGATATGTTTTTCTTCGATCATCCGCATGCCGTGTCGCGCCGAGTCGCGCTGGCCTGCCCCTACGGAAGTTCGCCATCCTCCCCAGATCCTCCTTATCGCCCTTGCGTCATCGGATGCGGCGGCGGCTGCGACCCGGCCGGATGTCCCAGAAGGAACTCGCTACCACGTCCGCTCCGATTCGCTCTCCTCCTCGACATTTGCGCAGATGCGACCTCATTCGCGACGCAAAGGCTCAACCCGCGGCCGCCGCGACAGCTTCACGCATGCCAACTTCAACCTGATGTCTCTGACGGTCAGTGAATCCAGTGTGCAATTCGCTTTATCCATGCAGCCGTGTTATACTGCCTGTGTAAAATGTAGGCGGCCCGGTGGACAGATAGCTAAGGTTTGGAGTTCCACGTAGGCATGGTTGTTGATCTGTGTGTTGTAGGTCCCATCTACCATGCTTCACCCTTCTCATGACATCTTTCGTTGGTATCCAGATCGCATGACGTAAGAGTTTGTATTAGGAACATGTGCGTGTTACATCTAGTGACCATGTCCCTGCCACCAGGCACTTAAGGTGGGCACCACCAGGCAGGGTACTTAAGGGCTCACAGGCTACACTATTTCGGATTTAGTACGTTTACATCAGAAACACGGGTCCTTGGATCACTTGTGTGTTGAAGTGGAGAATCGTGGTAAGTGCTATGGTGGTCGCGCCAGAAGTTAGCCAGTTGAGTCTTTTCATTTACTATTAATTTGTTATTACAAAACTAATTTGAATCTTCTGAAATCGTACTATTTATTGTTTCTTTTTTGCAAAGAACATTCGTGTCATCAGTAAACAGAACCGTTCTTCCATTTTATAAGACGTATGACAGAAAAGTATAGGACCTAAGATTGAACCTTGCGAGACCCATTATATTTAATTGGTAAAGAATCGGACAATACATGTAAATAATGTCTTCGTCCAGTACGGTATTTTTACCTCTTCGAGACGGATGATTTAAGGTTATGAGTTTAGGATATGAGGTATTAAGGATATGAGGTTTAAGTATGATTATCCCAACTCTAGGCGATACCACGAATTCCATAAGAAGGTAATTTCGATAGCAAGATATTATGGTCAATAACGTCAAAAGTTTTCAAAATATCTAAATATATTCCAATGGGCGCTTCGTTTTGGCCCATTGATGAAGCAACATCTTTAAGAAAAGAAAAAAAATGACATTTTCCGTAGATTTTGGTTTTCTAAAACCGTGTTGTGAGCCTGAAAACGCTTCGTTTTTCCTGAGAAAAGTTTCCATTCGAGTATAGAAATGCCGATATTGTTGAGCAACCTGACAAAAGAGAAGTTGGCTGGTAATTTTGAATTTCATATTTGTTCCCTTTTTTAAAAAAGTGGCTTAATTTTTGCTGTTTAGAAAATATCTGCAAATATTTCTGCGCATAAAAATGCATTGAAAATGTGCCTTAACGGGTGTATAAAGACAGATTCACAAGTTTTCAATAAACCATACGGAAATTCATGTAAACCAGATGATTATTTATTTTTTTGTTTACTGACTTTTCCAAGGATTTCGTTAGAAGAAGCTTCGGAAAAAAACATTCCAAGAATATTCCAATAATACGAACATAAATAAAAATATTCCAAGAATATGAACATGGCGCTCCTGTGGGATATCGCATTTCATATCCAAACTGTTGAGTGCACCCCCGCCTCCCTGAACTTGCGTAGCATACACGTTAGTGCCTACATCTTGAAATACATTGCACCGAAAAAAATTAAACAAATCATTATCTCGTTTTTGAAAAAAACCGCCAGGTCATGATAATATTAATAATTCAATATCAAATTCAATAAAATACCAGCCCCCGCAATTGCATACATTACAAATACATACAACTTTTTCTTTAGAACAAATCATTTTTTTCAATCACATGGAAGCATGTCATCATTCTTCCCATTCCAAAACAGAAGAGAAATAAAGAAAATACGGGGAGCTTTGGCTTCGTAATGCCTAATATCATCCGTGTCCAACGACTCTATAAATACTTACAAATTACAAAAGCAATCCCATGAGTGAAATTTGGTTTTCCTGAACATGCCCGCACATCAATTCCTCAGAATTACTGAACATCTCCTTACAGCATTTCAGATATATCAGCATCCAATACGAGTATTTATATCACTTGTCATATTACATGCCTTTGACAGAGAATTGCACTGGGCTTTAAAAGACAAACTAAAGAAAATTGCCACTTCACAATTCATCACCTCAATAAACCAAAATTATTTATCCAACAGAACCTTTGCAGTAACCATCAACAATCACTCAAATCTCAAATTAGTGAATGCAATATAACCCCAAGGAAATTCCCTTTTACCCATAATCTTCAAACTATAGGTAGCAGATATCGCCAAACGTAAGAACTTTAGCATTAAAAACAACTGTTTTTAGAATTAAAAACAATCTAATGTATCTAAACCTAATAGACAGATGGACATCGAAATTAAAAATCAAATTATACCCAAATGAAACTGCTGAAAAATTTTCTCATGAAGGCAATGTACCTCGCGAATAAAGATTCTACTCTCCACTTAACTTAAAATAATGAGGTCATTCCCCTGGTACCCCCTAAATAAATCCATTAAATATTAAAATATCAAAATGGCCGAGATCACTAAGGCAGTAGTGCCGTAGTGATTTCGGACCAGAAGATCGCGGGGTCGACTCCCGCTGCGGATAGGGGTGTATTTGTGTATGTTTGAGTGTGTCGTCCTTCCACCCCTCATTATCATCATTTCATCATCCATACCCTCAGGGCTAACATCCCCGGTGGAATAAAAATCGGACTCAGCTAAATGCTGGATCCCAATTAAAAAAAAATTGCAAACAACACATGCACATCAAAATAATACAGACTCCAACAACAAAAAATATTTATCATTGGGAACCAATACCTCCCATACAACCCTGCATTAATAATATACAAAGCTATAATTAGACCAACTGTTCTCTACACCTGGCCAATGCGAATTAATGCCTCAGAAACAAACCTCAACAAAATCCATTCAGTCCAGAAACAGTTCCTACGCATCATCACTAATGCACCGTAGTTCATATTAGTGATGCGGCATCGATAACAACACATCGATGTTTGCAAACATCAATGTTTAAAATTAAAATATCGATGTTCAAAATACATCTACTAAAAACCATCGATGTTTTTGAACATCGATGCTTTTATACTAGATTAGTATCCTCTAACATTCAATTGGAGTGCAATGAAATTTAAGTGGACAGTGTTCCTGCGTATCAATTCGCCGAATAAGGGTACGATAAGGAGGAGCCGATCCTACACCCTCAGCGCACTTGTTGGCCACATCTCAATGCGCAAAATGAATATGAAGAGGAAATACAATGACGTAAAGGTCATCTCGGGCTAGAGAGTTTGGTCATTGTAGGTAGTGCAAACAGCATTCCTTTGTTTACAGCACATGAATAACAGTGTTACTATCAGTTATTTCATATTTTAAGGTTTACAGTATTGTGATCGTTGGAAGTTTTCTTTCAGAAACAAAACATCGGAAAGGAGAAAACAACATCGATATTAATAAAACATCGATATTAATAAAACATCGATATTAATAAAACATCGATGTTAATAAAACATCGATGTTAATAAAACATCGATGTTAATAAAACATCGATGTTAATAAAACATTGGTGTAAATATGGTGATGTTTTCAAAACATCGATGTTTTGAAAACATCGACCTCGAGGTCACATTGCTAGTTCATATCAAATCAACAATTAGTACTCGTACATAATGAATTTTATCTGGAAACCATTATTTATCATATTTCTTACCTGTCCCGTAACATATCCAATATTCATCTCATCCAAAATTGATCATTGTTTGTAATCATCATCTTCGGAATGTAAATCCGCCCAATAAGATTCTAAGCGAGAAATTTGAATTTGCATTAAAATAATTGCAATCGAAAGTTTTTTTGAGAAATGCTTGATCAGTTTTTAATATCCGCGCTTAAAAGAGATAACCATAGAAATGCTTACACATGCATACTTATTCCCTATGGCTCAACGGAAAATGCTGGCAGTGAAACCGCACTTCCAAAAGAAAGTTTTAAATGGCGTGTTCTAAAATTAAATCCAAGTACTGCCAAGTACTGACAATTGGTATATTATACTCATATTGTGTACGACAAAAACGCTATACTGAAGGTCTAAAAACTAACATTACTCACTTCTAAAAGTAATAGTTGAACGAATGATTAATGTATAATGTAAAAATAAAAAAATTAAAAAAAATGAAAAAATACTGTGACTGGCCATTGTGCTGTATTTTTTTAAAATTTCGTCGTGATCTGAAAACCCGCCCAATAACGCACATGTTTTGATGCATTTCCCGCCCGCGATATTCTGCAAAATCAATTTTGTCCCGCGAGAGACACCCGTTTTCCAGCCAAAAAAGAATTCCGCCCAATCTGGCAACCCTGGTGGTGGAAGCCAAAAGGTGAACAGTCTACGGTTGATTGAATGACGTTTCGGGCGCGCCAAATGCCAAGGCCCTTGTTCCCGTGTATTCCGATGTACTGCAGGCCATCCCGGGAATTGGAAATGTTGCTGCTCGGTCAAACGTCACATCCGGTGCCGACTTAACAATAGTCTTGCGGCATTCCTCGAAGTATCCCCACCAGCGGGGGTCCACTCCAGCCTCGGACAAACACTACGCTTCCATCATGTGTGGGAGTGCTCTGTGTGTATGTAAGGGGTGATGATAGGACTCTTAGGGAAAGTAGATGGCGCGCGGTCCGTGGCCCTTTTGTTAAAGTACAGCTCCGGCAGCCGATCGGATAAGCCATGGAAAATTACTTCTCGCAGCAGCCGGTCGCTGGAATTCTCCTCCAAACAGCGGCTGAATTCAATCTAGCTGTTTACCCAATGCCTGAAATCGTCCTCCGCCGGGGCTCAATCTGTAGGCCCTCCAGGTCAATGGCGCTGCAAACCCCGTCCAACCGAGAGCGGCACGCCCCCCCCCTCCTTTCTGTGCTTCGCCGGCCGAAGCGGTGGAAGCCTTTGCCGCGGAGCGAGGGCACTCGCGAGGTGCTCGTGTGTCGTGCGCGCAATTTCCATAACGACGCGACGCGACGGAACACAGGGGGACGGGCGGCTTTAATTGAGTTGAACGCTATCAGCGCACGGACTGCCGCACCGAAGCCCCTCCCCTCCCCGCCGCGCCGCCCTTTGATTCGCGCCGCTTGGTGCCGACGACCCGATACGTGGGGGGAAGGGGTGCCAGGAATTCGAAACAACCCGGAATGAACGCTTGCTTTCAAACGCGACTGGGCGATCAAAGTTAATGCTTATCGCCTTCAACTGTGCGCGATTTGTCCCGCCTGTGTAATTTTTTTGAACTAATCAGTGGCTTTTAACAATTTAATAATATACTTATTTCAGCCTGGCAGTGATATTGGCTGTATGGTGAAATTGAAAATGTGTGTGAAGGTCTCAAATAGGTTAAAACTTTCTGGAATTCAACATTCAAAGAACTTTTATTTGATCTAACATAAGAAAAAGAATATTCTAGAAATGAGTAGGAACTACTCACAAAATCACAACTATATTGAAATACATGGTCTTAAATACGTGTTTCTGCAGCAGTCGAGATTTCTCTCTCTTAACAGAATGATAATTTCGTTGACCTCGGTTAAGTTGGAAACGACCTATGCTTTGTAGTTTCAAAGCAATTTTTACGACCAATTAATAAACACATCGAAATACTTATTTATATAGCATTATTTTTTACAATGATAAATAAGTTTAACAGACAAAATAAAAAAGCTGTTAATGATAACACATAAATACTGCAATTGCTAATGCAGAATTGATGAGTTATCCGAATCAATGTAGTTTCATTGAAAAATATCAAATTATAGCTGCTGATCTACAAATATTGCTTGGTATACTACCTTCTTAGCAGCTGCTACATGTCGGCGCCGAAGCATAATTTTTTATTACATTGTCGCAGAAACTAGTCCTGGTCTTCTTTCTCTTTCCCAGTCATGATAACTTTTCATTGGCAACACAATACATATTTTAAGCTAGACAAGTTTCATTTTTACACTGATCTATAGCTCCGAGAATAACAAAGAAAGTTGAGTCTTTTTACGGAAAAATTGGACTTGCTTCCCTTGAAGATCACCGATTCAATTGTAAAATCACACCGGCCCGCCGCTCTGATCTGCCCAGCAATGTTATGCGCAGCAATGCTCTGCGCAGCAATGCTCTGCCCAGCAATGCTCTGCCCAGCAATGCTCTGCCCAGCAATGCTCTGCCCATGTCTGCCCCTCGCCTACCTTACGTGACTCACCGCCCTTGGCGCGTTGTTCTGGTTCAAAAAGAAGCCAATAGCTGTCAGTTCAAGGGAGGAAATTATCTCCTTGTGCCGTATAGCGTCATTAAAAACGGTTTCATCTTCTCGCCAAAGAAGCGCTGAGAGATATGGGCGTTCAGAGACCTTACAAGTATTTAAAAGAGTAGCGCATTCCTTTCCGCCGCCGATTCCGCCATTTTATATCCAGTAGTGAGATAAGGTTGAACTCTGCGATATACGTCGTGTATGATAAAAAATAATTATGCCTCCAATTTTTATAATTTCTTTACAATTCGTTTATTTATTTCTGGTGGAACTAACCGATGAGAGGGTATTAAATGATACCTGTGGCGCTATTCTTTGAATCTAG
>BOPP01000024.1:11815989-11828013 GCA_017312745.1 Gryllus bimaculatus
TCCTCCTCCTCCTCCTCCTTCTTCTTCTTCTTCTACTTCTTCCTTTGCTTCTTTCTTTCTTTCACGGTTTAGGCTAGAAGGAGTGTTCCGGCTTCACTCCATCGTTGCCCAGGATCTCTTTTTCCAGCTGGTCGATAATTGTAGGCCACTTTTGTGAGCCAATCATCTTCCATCCTTTGTAGGTGTGGTGTCAACGCTGAACGTTCCTCCCCTGTTTTGTCTAACATGGATAAAATGGAGATCCTTTTGAACATTTTCGTTTCTGAACTATTCCAGGAGGCTACATCCTTTTACTTCTCTTAGAAATCTCATTTTGAAAGCGTGTCTAGTACTACTTTTCTATCTGGCTCACTCCTGTACAGTAAAAGTGATACTGCCATCACTTTGTACATTTTTAGTTGTGACTTTCGTCTTGTCTTAGAGAGCGTCTGTCTTATTGTGCCGCACATTTGTTGGAACCGATGGCCTTTAATATAAGTCTTTCTCGTAATTGTGGCTCAAGTCACAGCCGAGGTAGTTGAAATCTCTTACTTGGTCCAACATTGAATGGTAAATATGTATTTTTGATCTGACGGAGAATTTTCTTTGAAAAGCGTTTACTTTACAGCCGCAAAATCTCTTTAGAAAGTAATCTTCCAAGATATTACTGTATATGGGCATTTTTCTGGAGTTCATTTTCATTTCTAGCAATTAAAACCTGGTCGTCTACAAATAAAAAATGTTTTTTTATATAATTTCCAATTTCCAAATACATTCGAAGTAGTTTTCTCGTACTTATCAACTCAAATATTGTACATTTTCCTCGATCATCAAAGCAAAATATATTATTTGGTGATTACCACCAGAAAGTTTTAACATTGTCTCACACTCAAGTGGAAATGGATGATGAGTATGATGACATTATAAATTTAGTAAGAATAATTGTCATGTACACATAGCACAATATCTTAATTAACATTGTTGAATATTTATTCTATGATTATATTGTTCCAATAATAATAATTATTATTTATTATATTTTTTATTCCAAAAATAAAGAAATTTTAAAATGTTTTTAAAAATATTTTATAATGATTTTACAAACTAAATAAGTCCAGGGAATAAAAACTATTCTGTACATCACAGAAATACAAATTTGAAGATACAGAATAGCCCCCGCAATCACTAACGACTAGTTCTACAACTTTAGTATTGTACATAAATGAAGCAGATTGCCAACTATGGATGTTGTTAAGATTTCTTCTTCTTCTCCTTCCCCCTCTTCTTCGTGTTCTTCTCTTCTCAGATCTATGGAAAAATTCCTTGTACAAATCACCCATTAAATTGGGCTTACGGATCCCACAGAAAAATCGAACAGATCTTTTTCTCTTACCCCATCGAAAGTCGACACATGTAATCTAGTTTGTTGTATGTTGAATTTGAATTACTTTATGAAACTGAGTTATTTCCTCTTTTTAAAGAACATCCACGAGTCGTAACTGTATTCTTGCGAAACTAAAAATGTTAGTTTTGCCAAACACATGAAAACACGTGTAAAGGAATGGTAATTACGCCTAATATTCTAGATCGGAGGTTTTCAAACTTCTTTCTTCCACGGCTTTATTGACCTAAACGAAACTTTCCGCGGCTCCCCAGGTAACAACTTTCAAATATAAGGGTTGCTTATGATTCAACACAAAGGAGAAAGTGATATCCATTACATATATCGTATAGTATGATAGTACAAAAATATTTTGTAGACATAAATGTCAGAAGGAATAAAGTAAATGAAATTTAAAGATCATTTTTAACAAATCTCCACGGAACCGCGACGGAGTTAGAAAACCCCTGTACTAGTTATTAAAAGTTAGATGTTAAATATTGTCTAATTTTTACCATTTTATGTATTAAAAGGAAATGTTTGCCTTCAAAATCCACTGTTGTAGGTGAAGAAGGGTATAGTTCAATTACGGTATCACCCTTTCCGGTGCGCCAGACGAGACAAATAAGGTGTCATTCGACGCGACTCGATCAACTACAGTACCGGCAGCGTATAAGCGACTCTGACAGTTCTCTCGCCACGTGTTGTGGAAGTCATGTGACCTGCTCCGAAGCAATCAGCTTGCTAGGATTTGTTTACTTTCTCACGGTTAGGAATCAGCGTTGCCGCTCGTCTGACTCACGCGGAGTCGCGGAGGCGATAACGTTCAGTTGTGTCGAAGGTTATGAACATGATAGATATTATACGCGCAAGTTTTCTCGAGCCCCGGAATACTTTCCCCTACTACTTCACTAACAGTAGTTGAATTACGCATAAATAATAGCTACGAGCTTTGTTGGCAAAATCTGAAGAACTGAAATGTTCGCTCCAGTGTAACAGAAACTACTTTGCTTCCAGAAACGATCAACACATTTGATATAATAGTTCTGTAATCGAAATAACAAACTCTCGCATACAGCGAAATGAGAGCTCAAGAAAACGTGCGTGGATAATTGCAAGACGTGTCATGTCCTGTGAGGCAGTGTTAATGTTTTCAGATTAGATTTATCTGTCATTATGTGGCGCCATGTGCGTAGCGCATCGAACTGTTAAGAGTCATTTATACGCTGTCGGTACTGTAGTGTGGCACTGATCATTATGCTGCGTATTCATCCTGAGAATTGTAAGAAATTTTTCCAAAAACATTTAGAGAGTTGTTTTAAAAAACAAACTAAAGGTGCTAAAACCACGTTCTTTCTCGCCCGTATTTTCACGCAAAATTACACGAAAAAGACTCAAATTTTCGAAAAATTGTACATGACCTTATTTTAAAATCTATCGTTAAAGAACAGGTTTTATTAACTGAAATAATCTCTATCTTTAATATATTAATTGTAGTAAGGCTCTAAAAACATTTTGAACTTTCGCAATTTTCGAAAAATCAGGGTTTTCAACGAACAGGAGACTTGCACCATTCTCTTATTCGTCCTTCACATTATCCAACAAAAAATCTAATCAAAAATTATATAAGACTACTTTTTTAATTTGGAAAATGTCCCAGGAGCATCATGTAAAGTACCCTCCAATGTTAAATAAAGGTTTCAAATTAAAGGGGCCGCGACATCAGCCAGATCGATTGAGGAGTCTCAATTTGAGAAAATCCGCTGAACATTTTAGCCGCTAGCGTTGTTTACAGTTGGACAAATAGCTTTTTGCTGTCATTCGATTTTTCTTATCAAGCACCCACAAAATATGGATTCCTACTACACCACGTATTAGAGGATTTTTTTCTAAATTTGCAATTTGGATTTATTCTTTTGTTCGTTACCAGTGCCCTGTAATAAGTTTTTCTGCCGCAAATTCGCCGTTTTTACGCGCAGCATCACATATCGTTTTCTCTAGCGCGTAGTGAGAAATTAAAAGGAGTTTTGGGTGAATTATGGCACATTAAGAGGTGGTTCATTCAATTCCTCTTGTGAAGATAAAATTATTGGTACAATTATTATAAGTTCCTGTAGTATATTGTGAAAGAATTCTAGATAAAACGCGTATTGTTTATGGTTTCAATGCACGTAAGAGCTCATTCTTGAGACGCTGAGAATCACTATACTACTTTTACAGCATTTACATGAATTGATACGATTGACGATATCAAATGGACGATAATTAATCCTAATTTTGTAATCAAACAAAAATTTCTAAACAATTGTTTTAATCGATTCTTTTTCATGTATTTTTCTATGACCGAAAATGCATTAGTCGTGCAACTGTCATATAATTAATATTATATTATTTTGAACTTCCAAAGCACAAATAAAAGTTTTAACATGGAAAATACTCGTCATGGGTGTCACGCTAAGCTAGTTGTAAATGATTGTCTTATAAATTTCGTTTGTTACATTTTATTAAGATCGTCGTTTCTATGAAGATGTTCATCTATGTTACTTTTTGAATGCGCGTTCTTTAGCTACCTTTCATTTCATCTATAAATTCGGTCGGCATCACGTCAGCACTTTCCCATATTGGTTTGTTGGCAACGACGAAGTTTCTTAATTTGCTTTAGCGTTGAGATGTAATTCGCTCCCAGATGTCTCGTTCTTCTAACATTCCAGCAAGGGGGCCATGTCCTTTCGCGTCTGGGATTACACTAAACTTTCCTCGCTCGTCTGATTCAACAGGCGATGCGCGGGTTGTCTGGTCGGTACAACGTTAAATCTCTATAAGTCAAGATATTTCTTATGTTTTTTAACTTTGCCAGACAGTTGCCGGATTCTTTGATTGCAGGAAGTGCGACAGCGCCGTTAAAAGGTCCATCCTTCAACCATCTATCGCACTCAGTTGAAGTTGCGAATTCAGGACTGGAAGCCAGTGCGGAGCCCCAATTTCATTGCGCCATAAATTCGGGATCAAATAGCACGATAAACGGCATAAACACGAGATCTTTATTGCCGTTTGAAGAGTCCGTGTGTATTGACTGTGATTCAAAGCGCCGCGCTGTCTGCTGGGGTGCGGACTTTGGACACTCAGGGTTAGCAATATGCTAAATGAAATTCCTCCTTGTGAAGGACATTGCATGAGCATGTCACTCTTTCAAGCTCTGAGATGTACCAAATGACCTGGATTCGAGGACTGCGTCAGAAACAAAAGCTGCGTTGTATCGGAAGGGCAGGGGGTGAGATCTGTAGAGAATGACTACGAGACTGGGTGAGATGCAAGACTGGAATGGTGAAGTGCTGAAAGCGCTTTTCAAGACTACATTCACTCAGTGCTGTCAGTCACGTGTTAGATAAACGAAAACAAGAGTACTTCAAAATAGATTGAACGGTCGTTTGTTTGTTTGGAAGAAATATCAACAATATTATTGTAATGTAATTTGTAGAAACTGAGTATTTCAGACAACTTTTCTTTCCTTTAGATTTTCATGTTAGATAAGAATGAAAATTACTTTTCTCCACGAAATCTCTACGGCCTTGGCCCTATTGCATAATAACGTACAAACTAATAAAATTCGAAAACGTTCCAGTAAACGTAATTTGTAAAATATTACAAATCATTATAGAAATTACTAATAATATTTGTAAATTTCACTTGCTTCTTTTGCGTAACCCAGACTAATCATCTTAGCTATGATTAAGGATGGACGAGATATCAATCACAAAGTATATTGCAATATACATTTAATATAATGAATAAACAACCATACACATGTTTCGGGGATAATTTATCCCATCTTCATTGGCTCCAAGTGTCATGGATTAAATACGTGGGACTTAAGTCTTATTCTCTAAAATTGCGTGGAAAGAACTTTCAACGTACCAAACTAATAGACAAGCATGAGACGCACATTTGCGGAATTCAAGAGAGAACAAGGAACAGCCGCCGAAACAATTTCTTCATGCGACTTTGGTAGCCTTGATCGAGATGAGAATACGACGTGGAAATTGGGGGATGGCGTGGTATACGCCTCCTCTCTCAGATTTTTATTTTATTCAGTACTCTGCAATCGATTTGAAACTCTCGATTAAACACTGTAATGAGGGTTTCCCTCAATGATGATTTATCTTATTACAGCTTTACTTCGGGATGTTTAATGTTTTATCAATTTTTTTTATTTTTAGGTAAAACAGTCAGCTAAATAGATAATTTTTTTTTCATCCTTCATGGGTTTTGGAGTTTGCATATTCGGACTCGCATCATTCATCCTTTGACTTAAAAAAGGGCATCAGCCGGTTGAATCCTTTTTAAAATTTTTAATCCTTTCTTTTAGTGCACTTATAGGGATGGTTATTAAATCTTAGTGTGACACCCGCTATCGGATCAAACGCTATTAGAAAGCTTCGGCGTCCACTAGATTAAAATATTTTCAAGTTTGAAATAAAAATTAGTTTTATTAATTTACCGCCCTCTTGTTGCTGCACAAGCCAAAGATCTGCGTCGTGAAACTAGGTCGAATAAAAATTGCCTGAAGGGCCAAATCGTCGACGATGTGACATTAAAAAAAGGCTGAGATTCTGTCTTTGATCAAACCTCACCGCGTGACCGTCATTTCTACTTGACGCTCCCATCCTCTTGTCTCCGTTGCGTCCGCTCCCTTCTCTTCCCCCACCCTTCCTCCATTCCCATCCGGAAGCAGACTCGACTCCGACTTGGACTGTACCGCTCTGCAAGCGCTCTTCCCTGCCTCCGCCAGCCGCTTCAAAACACCAGTCGCCGGCGCACAGCTACACTTCTGTTAACCCTAGAATTCTATCTGCAGTCGACTCCGGTTGTAGCGAACTCGGATATTGTGAACTTACGACAGTGGGCTCGTTTCACGTACATTACAAATAAGCAAAAGAAGACTCAGTCATAGTGAGTCTGAACCTCGGTTCTAGGAAATACGACGCCCAAGAAGTTTATTCCCTCCTGGAAAAGAATATATCGCCTCTCTGCCACAAATTCCAACACTAGGTGACTTAAACAAATGTCGGCCAAAGGTCATATCCGAAGAAATCTCCCCTGAGGTAAACGAGGCGGATCCGGAACGGGGACCTTACTGATTACCTCGTATCATTCAGTTTCAAGCTCGATGTTACGTTAATATTCCGCGGGTACATAATAAAATCAATAATTGTGAGAAATTCTATTTAATTTTGACATCCTGTCATAGATTGAACTACTATAAATATAGTGAAAAGTGTTGGTCTCCACAAGTTCGCTATAACCGGAGTCGACTGTATACGTTTTTTGTCCGTACTCGACCAAATTATGAATTGAATTTTGCAGTGGTCCGTTGGATTATTGTATCTCACATTTCAGTATTTCGAGATAGATCGTTTTAAATGCACTGCAACTGCTTTGCATGGATTTGATATAGGTGAGGATTATAAATGGAAATTTATAATTTTGTAATGTTGACAGCGGCAGTAGAACTTCTTACCTCATCCCGCCGTATTTCAACGATATACTGCACTTCATCTATATTTCCCCGCCTCATTCCTCCGAAATGGGAATTCACGTATTTTGGAAAAGATACATCTTCATGGCATCTCTGTGGGCTTGCTTTTGCGACAGAAAACAAGACGGTATTTTGGATACATCACACGGGATGAGTTAGGAAAACGAGCTGAGCGATTGGATCATTTCCAAGAACCTATCTTCAGAAATGTCTTAATTCATTCCAATACGATGCTAAAGGTTATTTTGTGTTTCTTGGAAGTCAATTTTTTTAGAGTTGAAATTAGCGGAACACTAGCAACCTATTTTGGACACTCAACGAATCGCTTCAGGGAAATATTTAATTTTAATTTTGTCTTCTTCGGAGCTTTCTCCTTACTGTGGATTGACGACTTTTGTGTATGGTCTCATTAACTCTGCAATATTATTATTTCAAAATTAATTTGAACTCTTTGCCAATTTTATCAAGTTCCCAAAACCAACGTATTAGTTTAAGGTACTATTTTTCTTCGCATGGGGTATTTTACTAAGACTTTGACAGAAGCAGCACGGGCGGGGTTTTCTTATTACCCTCTATAAATGCTCAGGAAGCTCTCGTTTGCTGTCACAAAGAATTCCGTCCTTTGTGATATACTAAAATTAGAATTTATTTCGAGGTAATAGAGAGCTGTTCAAAAAATATGCGTACTGACGTCATAAAACAAAATGTACTCCACTTGGACGTTAGATATCTGGGTCCCCTTCAAAGTACTCTCCTCCCGAACGCACGCACTTATCCCAACGGTGTTTCCACGTGTTGAAACAGTCCTCATACGCTTCTTTCCTAATTTGATGCCCCTTTACCGCATGTGCTTAGTCTCGGGAATCTTCTAAAGTATTATTTTTTTAAACGGTTTTTTGATTTCGGGGAACAAAAAAATGTTGCTGGCCTAAAACTCACGAGTTCTGAGGGCTGAATAAGCTGGAGCGTTATCATGATGGAAACACCCGTCGCCACTCCTCCACATTTCTGGCCTTCGGCAACTGTAGGCGCCCCTCAGGCGTTTCAGAACTTCCATAGACTAATTTTGGTTCACTGTGCAGCCGTGAGGGGTTGTGGTGAACGATACCCCTAGCATAAAAACTGTTAGCATCACCTTTTACTTCGTGCCAAACTTGGCGTGCTTTTTGGGGTCTGGGGGACGTTTTACCCATTCACTGGGCAATTGGACCTTTGTTTAAATGTCATAACAATAAAACATGGCTCATTACCGGTTATGATCTTTAACAAGACGTTTTTATCGTCTTCTGAACGATCAAGCAGTTCGTGACAAAGCTGGACACGATGAGCTTTTTGTTCCTCCGTCATCAGACGTACTACAAATTTCGCAGCAACGCGATTCATCTTCGATTTCTCAGTCTAAAGCTCGTAACAAGATCCAGCTAAGATCCCACACTCTTCAGCAAGCTACCTGACAGGCGCCGATTAGCTCACCCCAGGGTATTGATTTTGTCGACGTGTGGGTCGTCAGTTGACGAGGATGGACATCCAGAACGCTCGACATCTTCAATGGACTGTCGAACCATCTTCAAAACTTAATGTCACTTGAACCATTCCGTACGTTTCATAGCAACTTCCCTGTAAGCCGTGTTAAGTATAGCGAACATTTCTGTCGCAGATTTTTGTAGTTAAACACAAAATTTCACAGCAAGTCATTGCTCTTCCAGGTGAAATCATTTTGAAATCCGCCAAACGAAAAAAATTCCACCTCACTAAAAACCACGCATGTAATAAACAAATGAAGATATCAAAATCGGGAAATGGCATCATAATCAGCAGATCAGAGCAAATCTAGCGACATCAAGTGGATTTCCCTGGAATCAACGGAATTTAAACAGTTCGCGTACTTTTTGAACATACTATGTATTTCAGACATTTTACATTATATTTCTAACAATAAGAAGCATGTTTAGCCATGCATTTTGAATGCATGTTATTTGTGTTAAGTTCTTGTTCATTAAAATGGTCTCATAGACGAATTTAAGGAACATATTTGCTTGGTATTTAGTTACCAACCACCGTTTATTTGAATTTTGAAACGTCTTTTTATAAAATTTACTTTTTTCCATATTTTGTATATTGGTCTTCCAAAAACGTGATTTTCGAAATCGTTGATTATGATGTTGTCACCTGCTTTTATAATGTTGACATTTATGACAAATGCAAGAATTCAGCTTCGTAAATTTCTTTGTGTTGTCAGTACATTCTTCTACTGATCTTACACGACGTCTCTTTCATCGTGTATACCTAACTTGTATGTTTCAGAAGAAATGAAGAAATCCAAAAGTAAGGAGTGCCTGTCAGAATGACCAGGATCGCGATAGTGATCAACTGAACGACGACCTGTGATGAATGATGTCGGTGAGTAATCAACTTTTCATTATTTTTTTTTGGTGGGGATAAAATAAGTATGTTTTTGAAAGGTATATTCCAAGCCTAACCGTATACATACATTTACTTGCGAGTTAAAAGCTAACAGATTCTTCACTTTTTTGGACCAGACTGAAGATGTGAATATTTAATTCATTTATTATTTTTTATTATCAAGTTAACAATTTATCGTAGGATAATTTCAATAATTACCTTCGACAAAATTAATGCCAACCAAACTTGCATTAGACCTCTGCATTTACTAAGTCGGGTCAATATGACACGCATTGATAAAAGTATTTCCAATTATAATATTGTTTATTTCCTTATTGATAGAGGAGTCGTTTCTCGTATTATTTGAATGGTTTATTACCACTGTAAAACACGTTAGTGACTCCAAGTTGAACAAAGAACAACCAATACATTTGAAAAACTTTGTATCCGACAGTCAGCTGCCGTCAGTGCGGTTCTAGCTTCCGATTGAAAAAGAAAACAAAACCAGAAATAAACCTAATCGCGTGAGGTAGTTTGGGAAGGGTGAACTGCGGCGAATTGGGTCTAGTCGCGAAGGGAGCATAAATTGGATTTGCATCCGGTGCAGCGGGAACCGCCGGGGCCCGAAGGGGGAGGCACCGCTGGCGACGCCCATTCGCCCCAGGCGGCCCCTGGGGGAGGGGGAGCCGGCCCCCCACGGCCCCGAGGGGGCGTGAGGGTGGAGGGGCCGACGGGGGCGGCGTGAGGCGGGGCGCCCATGCAGAAGCCGAGGTCGGCGCGCGGCTTGGGCTGGGTGGCGCGGCCCGGATAAGGCGGGTTGAGGGAATGCAGGGAAGAGGAGAAAAAGAAAGTAGAATGGGGTGGCGCGCGGGGGTGGAGAGGGCTTTTGCGGGGTTGGGGGTTTGGACGCGACCGGTTTGCCTAAAGCAAGCCGTTGTTCGGAAATCAACAGTTTAAAGGGTCCCATAGATTTCTTGCCGCGATTGCCGGTTCCCGACCCTTTCCCGCAATTGCGAAGTGGCGGTGGCCGTGGCGGTGGCGTTGGGTGGCGTGGCCCCGTGGGGGGTGCGGGGCGGACGCGCCGGTGTGTTGCCGAGTGGGTGGCCGCCTGGCGCCCGGAGCAGCCGCGGCCGGCCGCCGCCGCACCCGCTGCCGCGCACCCGCACCCCCGCTCCGATACCTTCCACGCCCTCGCGGCCTTTGTCGGTTCGGCTGGCGGCCCGCTGCGGGGCTGCTGAATCGGCCAAGGTGCTTGGACGGCCGCCGCCGTGGCGCGCGACTTCCCTCTGCGACCCGCATCGCGGGCCAACCCGGCCCGACGAGCGGCCCGAGGACCTGAATGAATTATCGTTGTATCTGCCCTAACAGGAGACAACTCAAGTTAATGGTGCCTCAGTTTTAACGCTATGCCCCTGGCCTTGTTCCTTGATTTATCACTCGCTGATGATACTGTTATCCTTCTTTGAATATCTTTTTTCCCAATTTGCCCAGCCGGCCATTATAGTTTTTTTTTTTTTTCTTTTCTTCTTCTTTTCTCTTCTCTCTCCTCTTCCTCTGTCCTCCTCTCCTCTCCTCTTCCTTTGAACCTCTTCTTCCTATTCTCCTTTTTTCCTTTCTTCTCACTTCTTTGAACCTCCTCTTTTCCCTCTCTCTCTCTTTGGACTCCTTCCTTTTTTTTTTCTCCCCTTTTTTCTGCTCTCCTCTCTGTGTCTGCTCTCTTTGCTCTCTATGCTCACTCTCTCTCTCTCTTTGCATCTTCTCGTGATACGATTTTTTTTGCCACTCGATATTCCTACACCTGTTTTGCTGCTTCTGTTCTTCCGTTCATGTGGACGTTTTTCTCCTAGATCGTATGCTTGTCTGCTAGGCGTAGTATGTTCTGCTGCTAGTTTCTGCCAACGTGCCGTATTTCTTTTGCATTTCTTGATATTTGCAGTGAGCTTTAGCTCTCCGTGTCTGCTTCTCTCGCCTCGCTGCTTCTCCTTTGCTTCCGCGATCTCTCTCTCTTCCTACCTGCCGCCCGCCCTTCTCGACTCTCTGCCAGTCGTCGATATGCAAGCGATTATAGCTACATAGAGCCGCTATAGGCTTGCAGCGGTTGAATTCCGAATGTAGTTATTTTACAGTTGTAATCTTTTCTACATAATTTGTGATACAAAAAATACAATTGCGATCTGGCTACCTAGTAGTGTTCCTGTCTTTGTATGGCGCGTCAGGGCTCGATCTTCCGACATGGCCTCATGGGCATTCGCGATCTTTTCTATGTGCCGCTAGCATGTCGGCATGATCGCGACGGTATAGGGCTACGTGAACGTAGTCTGTCCTTCTTGCGTGCTCTATAGGCCCGCTCATCCGAATAACGCTTCTGCCATATGCATATTCTATTAGCAATTCGAGTGCTAGTAAATCTCTAGCATACGCTAACAGTATTAACTCATAAATGCGCAACGCTATTTTTTTAGGCGTAATAACTATTATATTATAAAACATTTTGCGTATTACAACATATCGATTTTTATATTTCTGCTATTTTTTAGGCCTCTTCCTCTGGTCTGCCTCTCTATTTTCACCTTCTTTGAATTATCGTTGTGATTTGAGCTATCTGCTCTCGTTTGCATTCCTAAAAAATCTGAGTATGGACTGTAAGTCATCGCTCTGGATACATGAATATATCGGATTTCTCTTGTTGTTTGCTCTCTTGTGTGAAAATAATTTCTATGGCTCA
>BOPP01000024.1:11828038-11849091 GCA_017312745.1 Gryllus bimaculatus
TTGCGGTCGACCCATTTCCCGGCATTGCGAAGTGGCGTGGCGTGGCGTGGCGTGGCGTGGGGTGCGGGCGACGCGCCGGTGTGTTCCGAGTGGGTGGGGCGCTGGCGCGGAGCAGCGCGGCGCCGCGCCGCACCCCGCGTGCCGCGCACTCAGCGCCCCCCGCTCCGACCCCGCCCACGCCCTCCGGCTTTGTTCGGCTGCGCGGCGCTGCGGGGCGCTGATCGGCACGTGCTTTGGAGCGCCGCCGCCCGTGGACGCGCGACTCCCTCTGCGACCGATCGCGCCACCGGCCCCGCCGAGCGGCGAGGGACTGAATGAATATCGTTGTATCTGCCTAACAGGAGACAACTCAAGTTAATGGCTCAGTTTTAACGCTATCCTCGCCTTGTTCTTTGATTATCACTTCGCTGATAATACTGTTATCTCTGAATATCTCCAACTGCCAGCGCCATATAGTTTCTTTCTCTCTTTCTTTCTCTCTCTCTCTCTCTTTGCCTCTCTTTTTTTTCTCTCTGCCTATCTCTCTCTCTTTGACTCTCTCTTTCTTTCTCTCTCTTTGTCTCTCTCTTTCTCTCTCTCTTTGCCTCTTTCTTTCTCTCTCTCTTTGCCTCTCTCTTTCTCTCTCTCTTTGCCTCTTTCTTTCTCTCTCTCTCTCTATCTCTCTTTGCCTCTCTGTGATACGATTTTCTGCCACTCCGATATTCTCTACCACCTGGTTTCTGCTTCTTGTTTCTTTTTCCATGTGGACGTTTTTCTCTAGATTTATCTTGTCTCTACGAGTATGTTCTGTGCTAGTTTCTTGGCAACCGTATTTCTTTTCATTTCTCTTATTTCGTGCTTTACTCTCCGTCTCTCTCTCCCCTCTCTCTCCTTCCTTCCCTCTCTCTCTCCCTTCCGCCCGCCTTCTCACTCTCTGCCGCAGTTATCAACCGATTATCACCATGGACCGATATACTTGTCACTGTTGAATTTCCCAATGAGTTATTTTACAGTTGCATCTTTTCTACTAATTTGTGATACAAAAAATAACAATTCATCTGCTTACCTGGTAGTGTTCCTGTACTTTATACTGGCGCTTCAGAGCTTGTCTTGACGATGGCCTCATGGCATTTCGCGTCTTTTCTATCGTGCCGCTAGATGTCGCATGATCGCGACGGTATCACGTAACTAGTCTGTCGCTTCTGCGCGCTCTATAGCCGCTCTCGAAAACCTTCTTGCCCTATGCCTATTTATTACAATGAGTCTAGTAAATCTCTGCAACGCTACAGAATTACTCATAAATGCGCAAACCATTTTTACGTAAAACTATTATATTAAAAACATTTTTGTATTTACAACAATATCATATTTTAATATTTCTCTAACTTTACGCTCTTCCTCTGTCTAACTCTCTATTTTCACTTATTTAATTATCGTTGATTGAATACCTCTCTCGTTCATCCTAAAAATCTGAGTAGGGAGAAGCCCTTCCTCTGGGATACCTGAATATATCTGATTTCTCTTGTTGTTTGACTCTCTTGGTGTGAAAATAATTTCTATCTCAGACTTAAGAACCAATATCTAAAAGAATATGAGTCTTGAGTTATGGTACAGAACAAAGATCATGGTTCCTTGCTCATGGCTTTAAACTCTGTTTTCCACTTGTGCTGGAAGCAGCTGTTGCAACCATTTTTCAGTTTTCTGATTCGCTGCATTCTATCTGTTAACTACTTAAGCAATCAATGTATTATAATTCATTCAATATTTAACATCGATTCTGGAGAATTCCAACAATCCTACCTAGTACGCGAGTCTGCATTACGACCTCATTTAAAATGAGAATACAAATTACGATGGAATTAGAAGTTGTGCTAGTATCTGCAACAGCAACAAATATGCTGCTGAATAAAACCATGCTAAACCAAAAAATAGCACGCACACTGCACAATAACAAGAAATAAAATACTCTGTATAATATTGCAATAAATTAAATATTGTATCACTGTTTTAAAATTTTACAGTATCTAGCCGTAGTATTGATATTAATTGAGTAATTTGAAGACTGAGGTATATAGAAAGTTTTTAATATTGAGGCGAAGGATTATGTTACGTTTTCCAAACGCCAGAGGCAGATGGACCCTGTATTCGTAGAACATCCTGCCACGCGCTACTTGGATATCTGCCTCGCTCCCCCTCCCTCCTCCGTTCTGCTGCTTTGGTGTTCCCAATACGGATTGTATTACTCATTGCGAATGTCAGTGCAAGGCAGAATACCAAGAAGCGTTATTTGGTTTGGTTTGCTAAACACCTAATAGAAAACGAGGATACTGGTATTAAATATAACATATTTTTTATACAGTTACTGTTTCTCTGATACGCTTATACGGCTGGACGTTCTCTTTTAAATACGAAGAAACTTTTTACGTCAATGAAAATATAAGGAATACCACTGCAAAAACCTGTAGTTTAAAAGCTCTTTCTGTTTTAAAATAATTTACTAATGTAATTACATGCTGATACTTGTACGAAAATATTCATAATTACTAATAAATCCATTATTAATTACCATTAAATGATTTAAATAACTATTAAATTCGCGCAAGACTTAAATAGTACTAAATCGTGTTTTAAATATTTTTAGAAAATAGTTGTCACATACGGTATTGAGCATATACCGTGGTCATATATAGTTTTGTCAATGTCAGTATAGTTAAAATAAAAAAAAACTGCAAGAAATTATTTTTATTAAATAGTTTTAAAATAAAGTGATTTGCAAATAGTAATAATAATAATAATAATAATATATTCCGTTATTAAACAGTTTAATTTATTATTCATAGAAACAGTAATTTTGTGTATAAGTGTAATTTAAAAATACATATTTTTAATAATATAGATTATATTAATAAATATATATTGATACGACACCTACTCTAATCTTACTATACATTGAGGTGACAAAAGGCATGGGGTAGCAAGATAAAAATATACAGATGACAGTATTATCGCGTACAAAAGGCAAAAAAGAGCAGTTCATTGGCAGAGCTTTCATTTGTCCTCAAGTAATTCATTAGAAAAGGTTTCTGATGTGATTATGCCCGCACGACGGTAATTAAGTCTTCGAAGGCGAAATGGTAGTTGGAACTAGACGAATGGGACATTCCATTTCGGAAATCGATAGGGAATTCAATATTCCAAGATCCACAGTGTCAGAAGTGTGCAGAGGAGTACCTATTTTTTGAGATAACCTCCCTTCAGGGAAAAAACAGTGGCCGACTTCACATAAAGACCGAGAGCAGTGGCATTTGTGTTAAGTTGTCAGTGCTAACAGACCAACGCCATTGCGCGAAATAATCCCAGAAATCATTGTGGGACGTACGATGAACGTATCCATTACGACAGTGAGGCGAAATTTGGCTTTAAGGGGCTGTGGCAGCAGAAAACAGATCCGATTACCTTTGCGAACAGCACGACATTGCCAACAGCGCCTCTCCTGGATTGCGAATACATCTATTACACCCTAGACGACTGGAAAACCGTGGCTTGATCAGATGAGTTCCGATTTGAGTTGGTAAGAACTCGTAGTAGGGTTCGGGAGTGGCGCAGACCCCACGAAGTCATGCGCCAAAGTTGTGAACAAGGCACAGTGTAAGTTGTGGTGACTCATTAATGCTGAGGGCGGGTGTGGGAACGGTCTGGATCCTTTGGTTTAATTGAAGCGATCATTGACTGAAAATGGTTATGTTAAACGTCTTGGAGATCATTTGCAGCAATTCATGGACTTCATATTCCGACACAACGATTGGATGTTTGTGGATGACAATGCGCACAGACACCGGGCCACAATTATTGTTCGCGATTGGTTTGAAGAACATTCTGAACAATTCGAAGGAATAATTTGGCCACCCAGATCTCCCGACATTATTCCCACGAACATTTATGGGACATAATCGACAGGACAGTTCGTGCACAGAATCCTGCACCGGCAACACTTACGGACCGTTATAGAGGCAGCGTGGCTCAATTTCACTGCAGGGGACGCCCAACGACTTCACTCCATACCACAAGGAATTGCTGTACTTTGCCGAGCAAAAGGAGGTCAGACGCGATATTAACAAGAATCCAATGACTGTCTTCACCTCGGTGTATGACTCAGTAGACGCTTCGATACGCACGTCCGCGTTGGAGCGACTGTACTCGGCCCTTGGACCTTCGCGATTTACATAAAATAACGTTGAGTTCGTGCTACACACAGAATCAAACGCATATTTTTGCAAAGATACGTCTAGATCACACACTCGCCTCATTTTTAAACTGGCACAATCTCCTTATTTTAGCCAACGCCAACGTTAGCCGGATGATGTCCGAAATGATCCGTCCAACAGCATTCATACACCTTTAACCAAACTACATGGCTAGTTAAGTGCGAGCAAATTCACAAAATAGCTACATTTAGGATTTTAGCCGTTACATAACGTATTATTCTGGTAATGTATTATAACTTCCGAGACTACGATTTCATCAATCACTGCGTATCGATCACTGCGCTTCATCGATCAATCTCGTGTTCCAATTTCTTAAACGTTTTACCAAGTCACTCAATGTTTGATGTCAATCATGTGCTCTCGAGTTGGGACGAACTGGGAACAAGTGTAATTTCCCAAATTATCTGTTTTCTAATCTTATCATGTCCAATCTTATCTAATCGGAATAAAAACTCTATTATATCTAACATTTGAAATGTGGTCACTCACCACATAATAATGTTTTTTTTGTTATCGGTGATTAATTGTGTGAACAAAGAAAGACATGTACCTGAATTCAATTTATCAGAAAGGATATTTGCGATAAGATAAATGGGGTTGTCTCGCAGAGATAGATAGGATAGGGACCTCATTTGAACAGGACGCGTCAAATTACTGAGAAAGCAAAATGTCTCGCACCATACGTATATAGAAGAGACCATTGCATGCAAAATATTTTGCCCATACAAATTCTGTGCCTGTTATTTATCAATAAATAGCCGTTTCGTTTTGTAAAAATTGAAAGAAAAAATTAAAATGTAGGTAATAGAAATGAAAATTGTCATTTTGTCAGTGCCATAGTTGTGGGAAGCGCCCTAATAAAGGTACGCATTGTAATATGCAACCGGCGAAATTATCCTCTATTTTATGCCATCAGTATTCTCATTCTGTACTATTCTGAAGTATTATTGTTTTTGTGCAGTTTTGTACCCCAATTGCGCGGATCGCAAATGAAACATAACGTTTACGTTACTGAAAGAAGATTTACCAGAGCTGTGAAAGTAGAAAATACTACTTGGAGTGAAAAAGATAACAATACCTTGTGCTGATAGATTTCTCGTAAATGCTGCGAGTTTTCAGACGAGTAGGGGTAACGAAATGTGTGCTGGCTCGCCCGCAAACTGTTTTATCCGAGCCCCCCCCCTTTATGAAAGTGTATAGCAAACATAAGTAGTATTAGTATCGTATATAATAAAAATATCCGGTAAAAATAGCCTGTTTTACCCTGTTTTACCCTGTTTTACCTGGGCTCGCGCGACTTGCATGCCTTGGCTTGCCCGAACGTTACCCCACTAGACGAGTGTATTGACAAAATATTCAATTTAAGGAGAGCATGACTCTTGCAACGCCTGTCGCGCTACATGCGTTCGCCGTCTAGAAATGCATCATCGATGCCGATGCTTTTAAAGAAACATCAATATTTTACACATCTATTTAGTAAATCCCATGTTTTTTCGGTGTTGTATGTTTGACGTTTCTACGTTTCCGACATTTTGTTTGTAAATAAATAATAAAAATCTCCAAATCACAAGTTTATAAAAGTTAAAATTTGAAATAACTTATACCATTCAGTTTATGCAACATATGCGTCTTACCTTCCTTTCTTGTCATAGCAATCTAAGGCAAATTTAATCTCTACCTTCCCCCTCTTGATGTGACATTGAGCGCTTGGGTTTTCAGGGTCAATTTTCAAATTATACTAAGCACTTTCAACTTTGTTTTATCAGTTCAATCTTAATTATCAATTTATTACGCAGTCACTGTGAAATTAAAGTATGCATCGTGTTAATATTTAATGTTGGAGGTCAGGAACAGCTTTATAACGTCAATGTTCAAAATCATCGATGGTTTGGGGGCGATGTATTATTAACATCGATGTTCTAATTTGTAACATCGATGTTTAGACACATCGATAATATGTTGTCTATATCGCATCCCTGCCGCCGTCTACGACTTTGTGCACGCCGCAAGATCCAGTCCCTCAGCAAAATTGAGCTCTAGCCATCGGCGCCAAAATTCTTACAGCATGTCGCAGAGGGCGCTAGCACCAAAACCACCCTCGCTCCAATAACAGAGAATATCGCCCCCAAAACTTTGTGAATTTGCTCCGTTGCTCCTCGAGTGAGAACGAGGAAGTGTATCCGGTGAGATGTAGGTCTCCGACAGAATGGTTGCGGAGCGCTCGCAGCCAGAACCAAATTTCCGAGCGATGGGCAATTTCCGGCGTATGTATGTCTCCGTTCCGTAGGGATGTCGTCCACCAGATTATTGAATTTTTAAGCAAATGCCTTCCCAGATCGATTCCTTTCTAAGTTACAGCTCATGGTGACAATTTTTTTTATTATTTATTTTCATTTGGATAGGACAATACAAAGATCAGTGTTTAATAGTCTCCATTTGTTATAATTGCTTATATCTACTTATAATTAACTTAAAATAATCTTACTGAAAATCTTAAAATACAAATTACATTACTACTAGGTTGATAGAGGTATCTTTATATAATATCTCTACTTTGGTTCGAGATCTGAGAATTCATTTAGGAATGTACGGAAAGGAAATTTATTTCTGATGGTGGTTCTATGTATTGGATTTTGGCAGAGTCTTAGCGGGGTTAGGTTGAGTATATTTGGGATGTTCTGGAAGAAGTGGATGAATACAAAAATAAGATTGGTTCTCGGTTCTATCTGGAGTTCTTTATGGAGTTGAGCATTGAAGATGTATCTTGGAGCATGCGTGATGGTGCGGAGGAACTGATTTTGAATTACTTGGAGTTTATTTGTATTAGATTTGGCTGTGCTGATCCAAACTGGGCATCCTTGTATAGTACCAATAGCCCTGCGTTTAATGGAGATTTGAAGTTTTTGTGTCGGTGGTACGTGGTAAGTTCCATAAGTTACAGGTCTCGCAAACGTATATTTTTGGTACAAAAAAAATTACAAAACTTTCAACTTAATCACACTTTGCTCGAACCCACTATTCGCAGTTGTAAATTAAAAACGTTTATGCCTTTGAACAAAATACTCAAACTCAAAAATACGAAAAATGGTCAAAACTGCTTCTTTCAGCTCACTCTTGTCCGAAACTCTTCTTCCCCGAAGGTTTTTCTTCAGTGGAAGACGTCTCAGGGTGTCCAACCTGGATTGGAGTGTGAATGGTCCAACTCCTGAAAGTCATAGTCCTTCATAGCATTCTTTGCAATCTGAGAACAAAGGAGGAGCGTTGTCGTGAAGAAGCTCAACACCGTTAGATTGCACTCACTGCACCCAACTCAAGGACGTCTCTCCCCAAACTGAGTGAGATGCCGGCTGTAAACTCATATTATTACGACAATAATTAAAGGCAGGGCTACACACTGCTCAGAAGATTTTCCCATAGAAGAGCGTTACCTTGGGCAGGCCGGAAACTTACAGAACCACCTATGTATGTACGTAGAATCACAAGAAGCGGGATATTTAGGATTCGTACGAATGATTTCAGCCTGCGTCGGTGGTGCAAATGCAAGTACGCGGGAACGAAGGGTTCTTGTTCGTGACCCGTGGGAGGCACAGGGGTTTCAGTAAATGGTTGTGGCGTGTTGGGCTTTAACCATTACGTTTTCATACCACCGTCCTCTTAGTGTTAATTCAGGCGGAGATGGGATTGATTGCACCAGCAAAAGATTTGTTCTAAAGGACATCAATTGAAAGCTCGTTCGATCCTGGCAGCAAATCCTCGCTATCAAAATCCCCCCCTCCCTGCCAACGCCACCCTTCCATGTGTGATAATGTCGTCAAGTGGCGCCGGCACGCAACAAGTTGAATTTCCGTGCGACCGCTGTCCGCTCATCGATTTGTAATTGAGGGGCTTGGGGCAAAAACCACCTAAGTACACTTTTGTTCAAAAATGCATCCCTTCTCTATTAAACACGCTTAATATATTATTCCCCTTTTACCTATTTACCCGATTAATTATTCCCCTTTTATAAAAATAACAATGGACAGAAAATCTAGAAATAGTATTACTGATGGATAGAAACTTACCCCACAGGTGTACATCCAAGGGATTTAAGAAGAAAACAAGATGTTATTATATTATGACATTTTTTAAAAAATTACTAGGCACGCATTGAAATTGCAAAACATTTTACGCCGCAACCGCCTTTGCCGTCATGCATAACCCGGATATGATGTGTTCTAGAGCTTTAAAACATATTTGACGTTTTTTTCAGGAGCCCATGATGTATGTACACCGTATTTTTGAAAATGAGATATTTTTGGAAGTTCAATTACGTTTTTTATGGTTTCCTCACGTCGTTTATGGTTCCCTCTCTCCGATTACCAGGACGCTTGAAGCTTTCAGTGTCAAGTTATTTGCACTTTTACAACAACTATTTAAATAGTTTTGCTTTTAAGATATATTATTTTGCAAAAAGTCCATGAGACCCTTCTATTACATATTTTGATGATTTTACTTTTCAAAGTACTCCAGTTATTCAGAATTAACGGTATACGACGGCGACGCCGCAAAGATTATAAAAGTATTATGTAATTTAAAAAAAAGATTATTTGAATTTCCAATTCAATTTCGGTATTAACAACTGCCGGAAACGCGGTGAGGAAATTATGGGGAAACATTTGTTCGAACATTTGCAAGAACCACTGTGGGAAGATTTGAGGGTACATCTGGGAAGAACATCTGGAGGAATATTTGAAGGAACTTCTGAGGAATATGTGGAACTTGTGATTAATATGCAAAGAAGCGTGTAGTGAATCATACGGGAAACGTGGGGAAGTGTGGAGGATGAAGGAAACGTGAGAAAATGCGCGGGATCATGCTGTGAACGTTTTTAATATTAATTCTTAAACGCTATTGACACAACAGGTGCGCTCTAGATTACCAAATAGATACTTACGAACTAATCTAAATCTACTTAGTCTTACGCCTTAACGTATTCTGATTATTTACATTTTCTGATCTAACACTGAACACTATGTAAATTATTTAAATTGTGCAATTTAAACGTAACTATAGTTTGAGCGTCTGAGGTACTTCTGCTTCTCTTGCTTTGCAACTAAACTTTAAATACAAATAAACACTTGTATTATCTTATAACCACATGCTGCACCGTTGCTCGCAACTGCAAGATACTCCTTCCCCCGCCGTGCACGTGGTTTTGTCGAAATCAGGCTTGTGAAGGTCGCGGGCTGTGTAATAAGCTTACTATACTGTGATTTATGCAACTCTGCCCCTTGCAGGTATCAGGTGTCGATGGTTTCATCCAATCGGGAGCTTGACCGTCATCATAGTGACTGTCACTGTGGTGACTTTCAAACTCCCGGTTGGATGAAACTGTCAACAGTTGATACCTACCTAGAGTTACGAAAATCGCGAGAATACAGTCTCGCCGTAGATAATTTTTTGTCGTATCATCTGCTTATTTGCAATTGGTTCTACTCGAACATCGGCCAAATACAAATTGTACATACATTATGACATGCTAAAGAAACCATCCAATTCTGTTCTTTCTAAAAGTGGGTTTTAAACTAATGTGTCCAATGTCAGAGAGTGTAAAAAAACAAAACAATTACTCAAGAATAACAATTAGACAACATCACATTGAATAACAATAACACAATAACAAACAAAACATATCAATAGTGCAAGCATTGGACAGAACCAAACAAATATTGATCTAAGTAATCAATATTTTTTTAAGATAGGTAATTAATATTATTATATCTGTGTCTAAGTATCAAATGAGGACTGACTCTTTTGCAATCTTCTTGGTCATTGTCTGTTATCTAAGAATGTTTATGGCCAGATGATTAATATGATTATCAGTCTGTTTTTTTTAATAAATATATCTTTATTAGTGAACGAATAACAATAGTTCAGTATTATTTATACTACATTTCATATGTATTTTTATGACTTATATTTTACTTAGAAATTGCTAAATCTTCAACTAAATCGTAACTTACACATGAATAGGAAACTCACAGGAGCACCTATGTGATTAATTGACTTCATGAAGATTTATGCTGAGCGAATGAATCTAATGGATATCGTATTTTTAATTCTTGTTGGGAGCTGGTAGGTGGTGGCTAGGCGTAGTGGGTGGCTTGGGTTATTGTGTTTATTTTGTAGAAGAAATTGTTAGATAGGAGTGCGATATTGGTAAAGTATAGGAGGTAAATTAAATTCTTTATGCAGTTGAATGTTTGAGATGGACCAGGGTGCATGAGTGGCAAGTCTGAGGAAATTATTTTGGTATGATCTGTAATTTATTAATATTAGTTTCGAGGTCGTGTTGGTATTTGTGAGATTTGAGAGTGATTTCCTCTTTAACAGTGGTGATATTGAGGATCTTTATGTATAGTGGCGTGTTGATACACACCAGGGAGCATTGCTTAATAATCTGAGACATTGGTTGAAATCTTTGAATTATTTCTATATTTGAATTGTGAAACTGTTCCCAGAGTTCAATTTCCATAAGACCAGATAGGTTTTGAGTATTTATATTATATTGCGTAGAGAAATTGGCGCGTGATTTAACAAGTTGGATTGGAACAAATCTCCGGGCAGGACGGAGGTGTCACTGGAGTATCCGGTCCATGACAGTCTTTGGGAGACGATACTTGATAGTTTATAGGGCACCAAAATTAGATATAGTCATTTCCATTCTCTCTTTTTACAGAAATGATCCATTGAAATGATAATAATACATCAGTCATATTTCAAATTCTCAATGTTGACAATAATATTTAAAAAATGACTATCAACAGTATCTCATTTTGTATCCAGTGTTCGTACGAGAGTGATATAATAACATTAATTTTCTACGTTCGTTAGAAGGTTTAACAGACAAATATTCTTATTCCCTCAAAAACGCCAGTCCGCCCGCTAAGTGAGAATAGTCTTAATTTTCTAGAGACCTGTGAATTTACACTGAAGAACAAAAGAACTGAATCAGCCATGCGTATTAAAAATAAAGTAGTACTGAAACTATTCAAAATTACGGGGCTCCGCTCTGGCAACGGACTATATAAGACTACTAGAGTCTGGCCACACTTGTTAGATCGGCTACTGCCGTATACAATGGAGTTCACGAATTAAATGAATTTGAACGTAGGGTTACAGTCTGCGTAAGAGAGATGGGGTTCCTAGCGATGAAATTTGTGATTCCGAACGCCCATTTTCACGAGTGTACTTGTGAATGTCAGAAATTCCGGAAAACGTCAAACCTCCGGCCACGTTGCGAAACGCAAAAAAGATCGTCTGCAAGAACGGGGACCGACGACGGCTGAGGAGAATCATTACTTGTGACAACAGTGCAATCCTTCCAAATAGTCACCAAACAAGTGTCACCGTGCCGACCACTTAACGAGCCATTATCGATATGGGTTTCCGAGCCGAAGACCCACTCCCGAACCCTTTGAGGACTGTACGATACAAAGCTTTACGCCTCGCTGGGCCGTCAACAACGACATATCAACTGTTGACTGGAATCACGTTCCCTGATCTGACGTGTTCTCGTTTCACATTGTTTGTTCATGCCAATATTGAATGTATGCTGGTCCCACTAATGCCTAAGTTGTCATCAATTTCACGATAGGTCACATGAACGATCTTTCAATAGCAGTTCACGCCCAGCTTATCAATGGTTTTCGGAACCACAACTGATTTTTGGACGATTCTTCGCGTACATTTTCGTCTTGGAGTGAACTACGCCCACGATTGAACTCACCATACCATCGATAAACACTGGATCCTTGATGGGCTTCATCTCGCCAAAATATTTGAATTAAGTTCATCCATGCACTGTTGCTGAGTTAATTCTATCGTCGAAAGTTGTAAAAAATAATCGAACATGTCACGATTTAATTGCCATTTTTGGGTCAAGATGGAATTTTTTAAGTTACTGTAAACACACAAATAGCGCACGTATTGTCAAAACGTTCTGAGTACGTATAACTCAAAACATCCAACTTTACGATAGAGCTGTCAGTCGCCAGATTGCAACCCAGTGTTTCCAAATCCCGAAACATAAAATGGCAACCTTCGAATTTTCCTAAGTCTTATAAAATAAGATAGGTCAAATAACTCGCATTATATTTGACACTCAACAGTCTTTACCACTTTAGCTGTAAGAAGCAAAATATACAGTATTTCCTTGTCGTTATTTTCTCAATCGTCACTTCATACGCATAAGTTGCATAATCGAAAGATTATTTGCGATATGAACCCGAATCACGAACTATTTTTATTTTAGTAAAATTCTATTCACATTTGCTACTCATCACATCAGCTTTCTATTCTTCCTTGGCAGTTCATCCCCTCTTTCGTTCGTATCTGCTTGTTCGCTGTCCATTTAACTGTGTTTGAGGAAATAGTGCATGCTAAGCCGGCAGTAAGGTAGCTTTAGCGTGCTACCAACGTTATTCGTTTTGCCTAGTTTAACTCTTAGCAGTTGCCACAACTTGATTTAACCCTTGCGGTCGGCCACGTTAGTCGCTCATCATCGACCTGTTATTTTTCAACTGTCATTTCATAACTGGTATTACGCTGTCAAACTGTTATTGCGCGGTAACAGTTATTTAAGAGAAAGATGTTAAGGCCCATCTCTACCTGGGTATGCTATGCAGATCGAGGCGTCAACGGACGACCGCCTGACTGTCTTTGACGAGCACCCACCTCCGCACGGGTTCCGCCCTGCGATCGTTTTGTTTTCAAGGAGCACCGACGCACACTCGCGACTTGGCTGCTTAAACATGTTCCAGCATTCCAATGTGACGCATCTTTCATGTCAAGTGAGTGAGGGGTGCCGCCCTTTGAGATCATATGGGCATCCTTTCGGAATCGGGGAGTTACGGTAAGCTTCCGTGTCGGGCTCAAGGCAATGGCAGATCATGTAAGAAGACATGTACCAGAACAGAACACGAAACATGAATACGCGACAGAATACGTGGTGAATATGCGACAGAATACGTTGGTGAATATGCGACAGAATACGTGCGTTGAATATGCGACAGAATACGTGGTGAATTATGCCGACAGAATACGTGCGTGAATATGCGACAAGAATACGTGGTGAATATGCGACAGGAATACGTGGTGTGAATATGCGACAGAATACGTGGTGAATATGCGACAGATAACTGGTGAATATGCGACAGAATGACATCTGAATATGCGACAGAATACGTGGTGAATATGCGACCAAGAATACGTGGTGAATATGCGACAGAACGTATGAATATGCGATCAGAACATGAGAATATGCGACAGAACATAGAAATATGCGACAGAACATGAGAATATGCGACAGAACATGTGATGAACGTGCGACAGAACGGTTGGAAGATCGGAGCAAAGGATTAAATTTTCTCCTAAAATAATTTATATTAAATATATAAATAGATTTTATTAAACATTTAACACTCATTGAATAAATAAATAAATATATTCAAAAAATGTTTTGAGTATTTTTAAATAAATTTGTTTACTTCTTCGTACTTTTAAGTCATTTTATAAGTCATTTTCAAAGAAGTTTAAGTTAACTCATCAAAATCCGACCCCTGGACATGACATACAAGTAATTTTCACATGTCATGTCAAGCGGAATTACTTTACAAAACAATGAATGTTAGTTTGTTCTATATTATTTATTAAGATCCAAATATTCAATGAATATTTGGATCTTAATAAATAATGTGTACGAATGTAAATCGAGTTGGAGAAGTTATGTAAGCTGTTTATACTGTACATAGCACAGTATGTTTTTATGCACAGTGTTACTTATGTGAAATGGTGGAACGTTTAAAAACTTTGTGCACATGTTGTGTAGGTTGTGTAGATATCCAAGAGCTGTTAACCTTGTGGAGAAGAGATGTGATGATGGTTAGGTACGTAACGCGTATTTCAGTGAATGCATTTCAAACACAAGACAGTATTTGATTCCAGTGTTTTACACCGGTTTTTAACAGTTACAGGAATTGGAGTTTGAACCTGAGATACTTGACATGGAACCTTTTAAACACTCATTTGCACAGTAATAAATATATATACAACTGGTTTTAAGATTTTGCTTTGACTTTCTCTGTTTTTGCAACAGTGAGAAGTAATACTTCCCGTATGATTGCAATCTTGTATGAATAATTAGAAGTTTCAGGGCCGCGTGCGAGTGCTGGGAGACTGAAAATGGCAATTCCATTATACATTTAAATACATTTAGACTCCAACATGATTTAATTTTTTTGGAGTGTTTTATATTTTTAGAAGGAAAGAAATTGCTTAAAAACAGATTTTACGTTCTTGATGTACCGTGGCAATAAAAATAGGCGTTTACGGAGCCTGTTTTCCCGCCGCAACGAGATTTCGTTCGTGAACTGTTGGAAAGGCAGGGTGTCCAAAGAAATGTTTTCGAGGGTGAACGTGGCATGGATCTAGTCAGCGGCGGAGGGAGGCCTCCCGGTGGCTGCCACTGGCTGACGCGCGCCGGGCGCGATTCTGCAAATGGCCTTCCTGAATTGCCGAGGGGGAAGGGCAAGCGAAGTAGTTCAAGCGGGAACTTCCTCTCGGCTGCCCGCGACGCCGCTCATTCTTCGCACTGGCAGCAGATTGGTGACCGCAGACGCTGGTAGGGGCTTCCCCCCTCAATTTAGACTGGTTTCTTTTTTGTCTTTAGTGCATGTTTAAGAGGGAAAATTTATTTGGGCGGGGGGGGGTTGATGGTGGTTTCCATAGAGATATTTAAATCTTAATTATATGTATATGTATATATGTATGTATATATGTATATATGTATGTATATATGTATATATGTATGTATATATGTATATATATATATGTATGTATATATGTATCCCAAAACAACAATTGTTCCCCATGATTATTGCAGTTATATTTATTTAAATACAACTAAGCATAGTAAAAATACTTATAAAACTGTAAGATCATTTGAATGAATTCCCTCGTTTAAAATTGCGCGGCTATTTGTCACAACAAATGATTTGTAGAGTTCCATAAGTTTTATGAAAAGAAAGGAAACGGCGATTTCGAATGAAGGACAATTTGTATGAAGAGGTAATGCGAATATTTTTTACAAGACATCTTGAATGAACTGAAAGTATTTTCGCTGTATATATTTTACAAACTTTCATATAATTACACATTTTTATTCATTTTACTTATTACTATATATTATTTCTTACGTATTCATTACATTTCAATACATTTATACTTCGAAACGAAACATTTGCGTGTTTGCAGTATGTGTGACTGAAATAGTATTTTTGACAGATCAATATAATGCTTCTGAACTTCTATAACCACCCAGCCTGCGTCTTGTATTGTGAAACCCCCTCTCAGTTCTTGTAAACCACATACTCAGATTCAAGGATGAGCGGGTGTTTGTGAGGTAATTTCAGTCGAGTACTTACTAATGTTTCATACAGTCAATGCGTAACTGTATCGAAAACTAACAAAGATTTTTTACAGATCATTGTCTTATCACGTGGTTGGATTTCAGGGGGGGGGGAATATGTTCCCTTTCAGCCCCCCTCCAGGATCCATCACTGGCTGCACTTTCCTACACTCACCGAATCCACGCAATCATTGTACATTCCACCAACGCATTTTATGAATTGAACAAAACTTTTATGTGAATGCTGTTTTAGAATTACTTCTGTAGAGGTAGAACTGGCCATCAGCCGCTCCGAACCCATATTAAGATTTGAGCGGCGGCGTTCTGTGCACAGAAAATTCTTATGAGTAGTTTTAAATAATATAATGAATTTTTATTTTATATATTGTAACCTTTCTTGGTTCTGAATTAAAAGACATTTATTTTAACAAGGACGTTTTTTAGCTTCTTGAAGGTACACTAAAAATAGTGATTTATATACAAATAAAATTTTACAGTTCCTCAGTTCTTTACTTGGTTATTTGTTTTCACACGGCTCACTTCTCTTAATTATTTATTTTCACGGTTCATTTCCTTTATACTATTGCACTGTCAGCTGTACTGTCCGCTGCCCTGACCGCTGCACTGCAGTTCACCGGGATCACTTCCTTTGCACTGCTTCACAGTCCTCCAGTCCACTGCACTCACTGCCATGCACATACTTCACAGATCAGCTTTTCAACTTCAGACTGCAAGCGCTCAGTGTCAGACTGGCAGCAGACCCCAGCGGCAGATTTATACGTGGAATATTCCACATATAGATGGAATATTCCGGAACTTGCGGCCCTCTTCTACGCGACCCACAACACCACAGCTTCATGTTTCTACTCAACATGGTCAGTGCGGTTTGCAGCACGTTTGGAAACCTAATTCCTCCAATGCAGGGGGAAGAGCGAGCGCGGAGAATAATATTGTTTTCTTACTGTTCGTTGTATCCTTATATAAATAAGATAACATGAATAAAAATTAATTAATCAGTAAGTGAATGACCAAATGAGCAAAATGAATCATACACCATGCTCTTCAACTCTTTTTCGCGTGTCTTTAATTTCGCCGACAAAAACACTATATTTCTGATATTTAATTAAATTGTTTGCTGAGGTTCCATCTAAATCGGTTTGGGTTTGCATATGTGTACGTGAATTTTATGAATCATCACTGCTACCGCTCGCAAATTGAACAAGGCAATGACAGACATAAATAGCGGATCGTTGTTGACAGATTCGGCTTTAACGTTGGCAATATGATGTTTGGTACTCTGTTGGCATTGTAGCAGTGCTGTGAAAAGATATTTGCGAGAAATAGCGGAAATCAAAAATAGTAGTAGGGCTTTGCAACATCATTTTTGGGACATTACGAAACCTTTTCAAGCATTGCATTTCGTGGCACCATTGGTTTTCTTTCGTGGTCGGAGTGCATTAAGGACGGCCGTGGCGACACGCGCATCTGTAAGACAGCACCTGATTTCGATTCAATGCAAAAGAGGCGCATTTCCATTTCCCATGAATGCAACGTGATAGGCGGCCTTCGGCGTGGTTGCCTAGCTTTGTTGTGACGCGGCGTTATGTCGCCCGTCGCGTGACCTTGGCCTCGTGGTCTCTGACGTCCATCCCGGTCGCTCTGCGCTCTGCTCCGCTCTCCACGCGCTCGCATCTTGACCGCGCTGCAAGGTAGTGATGCGGCGTCGATAACAAAACAACAACGTTAACTAACTTCGATGTTGAAAATTAGAGAGTTTGTGCCACCTCGAACGTAAAGCACTATTGATCTTCTGCGCATGCGCAGTTTAAATTTGCAACACTTTAGTGCATCTGCGCCATAGTGCTTTACGTTCGAGGTGGCACAAACGCTCTATTAACACATCGTTATTACCATTTTTTTTGTCCGTCTTAGCGTAGAGCGATCAAATGCAATCTCACTCTTCTGCGCGTGCGCAGTTCCACACAAATGTTGCGGAACTCGAACTGTGCATGCGCTGGCGATCGCTGTCACGCTCCGCGAACAGCAATCAACTGGAATCTCGTTCTGCGCATGCGCAGATGCACTGAAGTGATGCGACGTTCAATCTGCGCATGCTCAGAAGGTCCAGATTCCAGTCGGTTGCTGTAACTCTTCGTCAAACAAAATCTTCCTAATAGGGAGTTTGTGCACGCCATAGCGAACAGCACTATCGATATTCTGTGAATGCGCAGTTTAAGTTTTGCGTCACTTTAGTGCATCTGCGCATGGGCAGAAGATAGAGTGCTGTCCAGTATGGCAAGCAAACTACCTAATACTAGGGAGTATTTGCACACATTAGCGGGCGGCAATTAACTGCAATCTCCATCTTCTGCACATGAACAGATGCACTAAAGATGAGAAACTTGAACAGCGCATGGGCAGATGATCGATAGTGCGTACGATTGATTCAACGTTGGAGGGTGCAAAACCTCCCTAATACATCGACCAAAAACCACCAACATTTTAAAGCTGGTTTAGTAACTTCTAACATTAAATTTTCGAGCGACGACATTGAATTCGATAGTAGCCATGTTAATTTACAATTAATATTTAACCCAAAACAAAGTTAAAAAATAACAATAAACAAACATGCACCTGAAGTCTGCGCGCCTAGTCGTGTCGGTCTCGGCCTTCATTTGGCGGAAGGAAGCTGCGGGAAGAAAGTGGGAGGTCCTACGCCCACGGCGCATGCGTTGACTGCATCTGCGAAATACTAGGAAACACCTAGAACATCTCTAGGACATCTCTGGCGAAGGATAGTCTGCGCGATGAAAATAGTACAATTCGCGTTTGCATAGTTGAAACATACCAACTAACATCAAAAAGGTAATACTATCGGTTTTTATCACCAATTTTAACTTTTAAAAATGTTGATTGTGGGAATCATTCCAAACAAAACATTGAAATGTAAAAAATATCGAGTAATAAACCTCGATGTTAAAAAACATTGGCTTTAATATTTCTCTGTTTAAAACGTTGATGTTTCTATAAAAATATTAAAAGCAAAACCTCAAAACCTAATGCTCCGGCAATTAATAGAGTAAATAAAACGTACATTCACAAGTGATTAAATTTTATTAGTATATTGTTTGTTATAGAACCCTGAGGGAGGCATAAGAAAATCCGAAATGTTGACGTTTTACGAATCGTGTTATTAATATTACCGACACTAGATAAAAAGATATATAGGTAAGTACGTAAGTAGACATAGAGATGTAGATCTATAGATATTTTGCTTATTATTCGCACAATTTTTTTCTGCAATCTGAGTCTGTGGATATATTTCTTAGAATAGTAAGCCACATCACAGGCTTGATTCCCGAAGTACACGCAAAGAGCTGCTCAAAAAGACATTTGAAAGAAATCTGAATGCGTAACATAATACACTGACTTTAGTATTAATTTCATTTATATGGATATTCCATTTGAGATTCGACAAAATTGAGAGACCCAGAAAATTTTGTTATCTTCACATCAGTCAATTGCAAATTATTAATTGTAATGGGGCATGCAATTACAGGTTTGAAATGGAAAACTGTAATAAAACAGTTTTTATTCTTTAACTATTAATTTTTTATTGCGAAACCAGTTAAAATCTTACTATTTATTGTTTATGTTTTTGAAAATAATATTCGTGTCTTTTCATTTTGACTTCACTCATAGTAATGTGATTTGCAGGTTGTGCTTCATTTTCTTCTTTGGGAAGTCAATTTGTAGTTTCATGCCTTCAATCACGTGCATACAAATAGTACTTTCTCACAAAGTTTATTTCCGTTGGAGGTAAATTCCAAGTATTATTCCCTCCTTCCAATTTCTAAAAACGTGTAGGTAGTCGGTTCAGCGAGAGAGCCTTTTGGGAAATATAATTCAGTTACATTATTCAATATCATTTAATTAATATCAATCATTGTTGCAAGTGGATTAAGTTTAATTTCAGCATTACCTAAAATTACATCGTTAGAGATTTTATAATTTCTACTGAAATGTCACCTAAAAGCTAGTAATGATGTGGATAACTTGATATACGTCCTGTATTTCAAGGAGATAGTTTCAAAATGAGTTTAACAATTAACGAATTATTTTCTCTCTTTATTCTCAACTTTCATTTTTTCTCATTTTCCAACTTCTCGTTTCGTTATAAGCGAGTTTAATAGTAATAAGTCACAATTCATTAAAACCTTTGAAATCTTGAAATATACGCAAGTTCACCTTTTTTTCAGAGCAGGGGGATTGGTTTCGCTATCTAACAACCGTGAGGTGTAACGGAAAAAGTGTTGAACCACTGGAATTCAAATTATTTCAGGGGCAAATAAGCTGGCGGAAAAAAGTGTTGCTACACCCGGATCCCATTGTGAATTTATTCCGCCGTCCAAATACTACAGTACATTCAGGCGAAAGACAACACATGTCTGTACTCTCATTAAAACACTAAGTTCCTTCAAGGTCACAAACTGACAGGAGTCGGGTACACTGCCATCCAATCGGGAGCTTCAGTACCAAAAAAGTACGTTTTAACGAATCGCAAGCAAAAATAGCCCATGCTTCCTAAGAGATAAGGCAATAACTTTAACATCCGACATTGATATCTCACCGTCACAGATGTTTGTCCAGGAAAAGTAATGGAAGGGAAAGAAGGCTCTATATTGAAATAATCACATTTTAGATCTTTTGAATGCTATTTGTGAACATTAAAGACAATTAAAACATTTATTTTTGCCATTTTTTGGCTTATACTAAATCAGAATATTAGGCATTTTCCCAAGAATTAAGAAATTTCCAAGAATTAAGCATTATGCCCAAGAATATTAGAATATCATTAATTGTCCCTCATTTTATATGGTGTAAATACAAATGTTCTACTAAATTTAGATAAAAGTGCAATGAAATATATTAATGCCTTTTCCTTCCAAATTTATATTTTTGTTTACTTTTTCTACTTACGGCAAGACGTTTTCACGCAAGGAAAAATAATACCGTATGCATTTTTATTATGTGTTCATGAAATAATAAAAAAAATTTCATTGTGTTTAAGAAATATGCCTTATATTCAGATTTGTTTGAAACTTAAATGACATTTCAATTGGTAAAAAACGAATTATTTTCACTTAACCAATATTTTTGTGTTTTTATATATAATTACAGAATGTAAACATTTTGTCAATGCAAAAAAAAATGAATGGTAATTATTTTAATTTAAAAAAAATTGTTTAGTTTGTTTCCTTTTAATGTTTTCAAAAATTGTATTGTTTTGTTTAAAAAATTATTTCCAATTAGTCTATAAATTGTTACTTTTCAAACAATCGTTTATTTGAAGTTGTGTGCTC
>BOPP01000024.1:11849116-11902477 GCA_017312745.1 Gryllus bimaculatus
ACAACCAAGGAGAAACCATTTAAACCTTGAAAAAATTAAATTTTTTAAAAAAAAAGGTAAAAAACAAATGAAAGTAAATTACAGGAACAATAAAATAAACAAACAGAAACAATACCACCAAAATTAATTTTTGGGCCGCAAGGAGGTTTTTTCAAACAGCCATATCTAGATGTGGATTGGGAGGCCCAGCCCCGCAAAGCTTCCTGAGATCAGCGTTTTGAGCTGTCGGATGGACAAGTTTTCTGCTCCAATTCGATTTTATTTTCCCAAAAGGGGGAATAAAAAACTCTCGTCACATTCCTTCTTTTTCGACGTGTAGAGTGTCCAGCGACTGAGTGGAGCTGTTGACCTGTGGAGGAGGGAGCTTCGCCGTCCAGGAATGTTATATAACAACAATAACTATACTAAGTAAATAATAATAAAATAATAATATAATAATAAAAAAGTTATAAAATAAGACATAGTAATAATATCATGCGAATTTTTTATACCTCTTACTGGAAGTTTATTTAATGGATTCCTGCAGAAAATAAATCCGAACAAAATAACTAAATTTATTGTAAAATCGGGAAAATTCAGAAAAAATTGTTTCGAGAAAAATAGTGTCAAACTGTGGTTAAATGTATTATTAAAATTATTTCATTCTCTGTGTTATTATATTTTCTTTAATTTACTAGTAAAAATAACTCGTTTGTAAATAAAAAGTTCAATAGAAAATATGATCCAGTGGTGGGGCAGAGCGGCACAGTAAATGTTAGTTGCCCCGCTCTGTTTTATAGCTGAACACGCCTAGATGCGTATCTCTAAAATTGAAATGTGAAAATTGATGTGTTATGAAACGTGTGATGGGATAATGCGGTTTCTGGCATTCCTAAAATCTACAATTATAATGTAGTAAATATTTACGCACAAACAATTGAAACTCAAATTTCGTCCATCCACATTAAGTTATTTGTTACGCGTATTATGATTGGTTGAAATTGTACATTTGCTGTTTGTCCAAACAAATTAATTGACGCCCCGAACGTCAGATTCCACTTATTGACTCGGCTTCGAAACCTACCATTTCATTTTTGAGTGTTTCCAACTCGCAAACAAGGGGGTGGCATCAGGTCATCCACTGATGTCACTGAAATAGCTCTGACAGGGAGGTCCTGGGCTGCGAGTCCCGAGGCTAGGATTTTTCCGACGCCTGCTAGGTAGCTAGGTCGAGTTCTGTTTTGCTGGAGGAGAATTCTAAAGCGGGCGACTATCTGATCGGCAGTTTTTCGTAGTTTCTCTAATCATACCAGACGAATGCAGAGCGGTACCCTCACAAACGGGATAATAGACTCTTTCTTGCCTATTTCTCACCCCCTTACACACTTACATCACTACAACTACCCACAAGCGGAGCGCGTCGGAAGCTTAGAGCTTGTCCGGCCTGGAGCGTTGCTGCGCTGAATGGAGTATATCGGGTTGGGCAAAACCTCTCTAGCGCACGGGTAGTATGGGTCGGTCGGATCGTAACTCTCTAGCGGGGAAAACATGCGATCTCTTACGGGACTAATGACGTTAACACTTGACGCGCCGGAGATACTATTCAATCAATTGAACTGCACAAAACGAGTGGCGGAAAAAAGTATTTGCTATTCCTGGGGAAGGGCACAGCCGATAATGCTGACCGTAAGTGATGTAAGAGATGGAGGAGGGTCAGAACGCCTGAATTAACAATGTCACGGATGACTGGCGCCCGGGGTTAAACAAAAAAAAACAATATTAAAATTTTTGGCGGCGTGACAACGGGCCAAGACGTGCCATCCTATACCGCGATTTTAAAGGCGGTGACTACTGTGCTACGGTCTTTATACTGCGCATTTATGCACCTCTGCCCCATGGCTAGGCTGTTGACAGTTTCTTCAAATCGGAGACTGAACAGTCCACTACTAGTTTACGTCACTATGGTGACGTTCAGCTCCCAATTGGGATGAAATTGTAAACAGTTGATACCTGTCAGGGAAGAGTTTGCGAATTTCGCCGTACAATCGCGACTTCAATGTGTGGAAGAGGTCGAGATTTGCCATAGAGTCGCATTTATGCGCATTTGGCCAAGTTGAACGGGTGCTGCAGGCCGGGCTGCGCGAAGTCGGAGGGTCATTTCACGCATTGCTGCCCACGTGGGGCGCGTTCAGTGTCGCCTCTGGGACCGAATGCGTAGACGAGCCATCCTTTACACCATACACTTCGGTTCAATCAATGCCACAAGCTGAAAAGAGAGGGGGAACACTCATTCAATAGGGAACTTCCATTCCACAAAAGTCCTAATAAACTCGCGATTGGATGACTGAGTCCCCCTCTCCTGCAGATCGTGATCTCGAAGGGACATTATTTTAATCTGAGTATAGACCGCATTCGGGTGACTGCAGAGTACTTGACGAAACGTAAAGATCGACGCCAATAGTGGAGGATAGCGTTGGGCAAGACCGTAATGGCCACCCGCGGTGAGGAAAAGGCCAGATGGCCCCAGTCTGTTCCCCGGTTTGGTAATCGATTACTTGCGGTGGATTACGGTCACGCACACCTCCAGCCTCGATTTGCACTCACTCCGTCCGCGTTGTGGGACACGTCGGGCGTGTAGCAATAGGCGGATCAGCTGGGAGCAGAGGTGGCGGGCGGTGGAGTTCGGCGACGAGAGCCGTTTTAGCGAACACACAGTGAATTGACGCGTGCGTGCGGAGGCATCGCCAGGTCGAAGCGAGCTTGCTTGGAGTGTTTTCGCCCAGAGCAACAGGACAAACTAACCAGAGTGATGCTGCGGCTCTTCAAAAAGAGTAATTACGACGCGATTTCGTCTTTGGTTTTTGTGGAGGCTCATCACCAGCGCAATGGACCTACTGCTTTTGGCGATTACCGTTCTTGCAACGGAGTTGGGTGTGCTTGTTCCGCAGAGACCTGTGGCGTCGTGATGAAACTAGACGTGATCAGTATCTGATAAACATATGCAATGTATATACACATTATGTTTCGCGTGTTAGTATGGTTTGAAGTACGGAGCATTTGGTTAGTTTTAATTTGCCTAGTGGAATTGGTGTTGTCGAAAGGAGACGGGGCACCTCCGCTTGTCGGGCAGCCGCCGAACTTCAGCTGTCTTTTCAACTTCGTTCCAGCCCACGGCTACCTTCCATGCCACACTTGAATGTCACATCTGCTGGGGCAAATAACCATCCCGCCGAGCCTGAAGGAAAATAGAGAAAACAAATCTTCGCGAGCTTTTCATAAAAGACGTTGGTTTTTTTGTGTCGAAAAAGGACAGTTCCGCCCTCTCCCACTGTTAGACGCGCTAAGAATTACTTTTAGTGGCCATTGTTCATGCCTGTCCAGTTTTCCAGTCGTCGGCGAGGTTGTCTCTACTGAAAAAATATGAGAAAGCTATTAGTCTGCGACGTTACACGACAATGCCCCACCTCCGCACCGCACGCACTATGCAACAAGGCTCAGCGATGTTCACCTAACTGCGCTGAACCTGAACGGTCACGGTTTTGCCCGGAATCGAGCATCCAGTGTTGGCAATGATGGCTCATACTGTTCTGATCCGTGCTGGCGACTGCAGCAACTCTGTTCAATGTCCAAACAGATTTTTCGCCACCTAAACGGTCCGATGTCCTGTCCTCATACGGGTTCCGCGCAGGGAGGGTGTCGCGGAGTGCGAAGGGGCTGTCCACGATCTCTTGCGGAGAGTTGTAGACGACCACCGAACCCAGCGTATCACGGCGGGCACTCACGCGCGTTAGCTCCAAGGTGGAGGCAGTGAGTCGGCTGTGATTATAGTAGGAGTAGTAGGCCAGCGACTAGGCCGACCTTAGTTCGGGAGGCGCCTGTTGGGCTGTCGGCTTCGTCTGTGGGCAATTGCTTGTCCAGGGGCTGCGAGTAGCTGCATTGATTTGACTCCGGTAACCGGCGTGTAAAGCTGCGTAGTTTAGAACTGGTAGGGCGGTCGCAACACGAAGGGCATTACACGGGGAGTTTTGCCGGGAGGGCAAATTTCGTTTCTGGTGGGATCCAAAAACACCAGTCTGTCGGCCGTACTTGTTAGAAGCCTCTGCAATCAGGCCTTGAGACTCGCGAGGCTTCCGCGCGACGCTCGGCGAAAGGGGGAGGGGGACTTGGTTGGAGACGGGGAAGAAGACAGCTGGTTTAAGGGACATTTCGACCCGGCATAGTTTCGGCTCCGATTATCAGCAAGAACAGTCGAGCGTCGCCGAGCGCCTGAGGCATCTGAACCGTCGGCGCTCGTGACTCACGCCAACCCCAATGGACCGGTTTTAACTCGCCGCGCATGAGTGATCACAAAACTCATTCAATTAATTTCAATTAATTACTTCTTAATTAATTAATAATAGATAGAGCAACCAACTTCAATTAAAGATTGTTCATTAAAACACTAAGTCCCTTCAAGTTCACAAACTGACAGGAGTCGGGTACACTGCCATCCAATCGGGAGCTTCATTACCAAAAAAGTACGTTTTAACGCATCGCAAGCAAAAATAGCACATGCTTCCTAAGAGGCAAGGCATTAACTTTGACTTCAGACATTGATATCTCACCGTCACAGATGTTCGTTCAGGAAAAGTAATGGAAGGGAAAGAAGGCTCTATATTCAAATAATTACATTTTAGATCTCTTTCGAATGCTATTTATGAACATTAAAGACAATTAAAACATTTATTTTTGTCATTTCTAGGCTTATACTAAATCATAATATTAGGCATATTTCCGAGAATTAAGAAATTTCCAAGAATTAAGCATTTTGCCCAAGAATGTTATAATATCATTAATAATCCCTCATTTTATATGGTGTATATACAATTGTTCTGCTAAATTTAGATAAATGTGCAATGAAATATATTAATGCCTTTCCCTTCCAAATTTATATTTTTGTTTACATTTTCTACTTACGGCAAGACGTTTTCACGCAAGGAAAAATAATACCGTATGCATTTTTATTTATGTGTTCATGAAATAATGAAAAAATGTTCATTGTGTTTAATAAATATGCCTTATATTCAGATTTGTTAGAAACCTAAATGGCATTTCAATTGGTAAAAAACGAATTATTTTCACTTAACCAATATTTTTGTGTTTTTATATATAATTACAGAAGCTAAACATTTTGTCAATGCAAACTCAATGCAAAAAAATGGATGGAAATTATTTTAATTAAAAAAAATATTTTCAGATTATTTGTTTCCTTTTAATGTTTTCAAAAATTGTATTGTTTTGTTTCAAAAATTATTTCCAATTAGTCTATAAATTGTTACTTTTCAAACAATCGTTTAAATAAAGTTGTATTCTCTAACGATTATAATTAATTAATTACAATTAATTGAATGCGTTTTGTGATCACTATGCACGGCGAGTTAAAATCCCGTCCATGGGTTCAGCGGCGGAGTCACGGAGCGCCCGACGGTCCAGAGCTCGGCGACGCTCGAGTGTTCTGCAGATAATCGGGAGCCGAAAGACTGCCGGTCGAAATGTCCCTTAAACAGCTGTCTTCTTCCCCCTCTCCAACCAAGGTCCCCTCCCCCTTTCGCCGAGCGTCGGCGCGGAGCCTCGCGAGTCTCAAGCCTGATTGCAGAGCTCTAACAAGTACGCCGACAGACTGGTGTTTGGATCCCAGCAGAACGAAATTTGCCCTCCCGGCAAACTCCCCGTGTAATGCCTGTGTTGCGACGCCCTACCAGTTCTAAACTACCAGCTTTACACGCCGGTACCGGAGTCAAATCAATGAGCTACTCGCATGCCCCTGGACAAGCCAATGCCACGACGAAGCCGACAGCCCAACAGGGGGCCTCCCGAACTAAGGTCCTGGCCTAGTCGCTGCCTACTACTTGCCTACTATTAATCACAGCCGACTCACTGCCTCCACCTTGGAGCTAACGGCGTGAGTGCCGCCGTGATACGCTGGGTTCGGATGGTCGTCTACAACTCTCCGCAAGAGATCGTGACAGCCTTCGCACTCCCGACCCCCTCCCTGCGGGAACCCGTATGAGGACAGACATCGGACCGTTTAGGTGGCGAATACTGTCCTGGGATATTGGGAACAGAGTTGCTGCAGTCGCAGCACGGGTCAGACGTTGGGCCATCATGCCAACACTGGATGCTCGATCCGGGCCAAAACCGGTGACCGTTCAGGTCAGGGCAGTTGGTGAACATCGCTGAGGCCTTGTTGCATAGTGCGTGCGGTGCGGAGGTGGGCATTGTCGTGTAACGTCGCAGACAATAGCTTTCTCATATATTTTCAGTAAGAGACAACCTCGCCCGACGACTGGAAACTGGACAGCATGGAGACATGGCCACTAAAAGTAATTCTACCACGTGCTAACAGTGGGAGAGGGGAACTGTCCCTTTTTCGACACAAAAACCAACGTCTTTTATGAAAAGCTCGGAAGATTTGTTTTTTCTATTTTCTTTCAGCTCGGCGGGTGGGTTATGCCCCAGCAGATGGTGACATCAAATGTGGCATGGAAGGTAGCCGTGGGCTGGAACGAGTTGAAAAGACAGGTGAAGTCGGCGGCTGATGACAAGCGGATGTGCCTCGTGTCCTTGCGACAACGCCAATTTCCACTAAGCAAATTAAACTACCAAATGCTCTGTACTTCCTACGATACTAACATGGAACATAATGTGTATATAAATTTCCATATATTATGAGATACTGTCATCTAGTTTCATCACGACGCCACAGTCCTGCGGGAACAGCACACCAACCTCCCGTTGCAAGAACGGTATCACCATAAGCAGTAGGTCATGCGCTGGTGGATGAGCCCTCCACAAAAACCAAAGACGAAATCGCGTCGTAATTGACTCTTTTTGAAGAGCCGCAGCATCACTCTGGGCTCGTGTCCTGTGTGCTCTGGGCGAACACACTCCAGAAGCTCGCTTTCGACCTGGCGATGCCGCCTACGCACGCGTCAATCACCGGTGTGTACGCTGGAAGGCTTTCGTCGCCGAACTCCACCGCCCGCCATCCTGTGTCTCCCAGCTGAGCCGCCTATTGTACCACGCCCGACGTGTCCCACAACGGGACGGAGTGAGTGGCAGTCGGGCTGGAAGTGTGCGTGACCGTAATCCCACCGCAAGTAATCGATTTCCAACGGGGGCAGACTGGGGGCCATCTGTGCCTGTTCCTCACCGCGGGTGGCCATACGGTCTGCCAACGCCATCCTCACGATGCGTCGATCTTGACGTTCGTCAGTACTCTGCAGTCGCCCCGAAGTGGGTCTATACTCAGATTAAAATAATGTCCCTTCGAGATCACGATCTGGCAGGGGAGGGGGACTCAGTCATCCAATCGCGAGTTTTATTAGGACTTTTTGTGGAATTGAAGTTCCCGATTGAATGAGTGTGTCCCTCTCTCTTTTCAGCTTGTGGCATTGATTGAACCGAAGTGCATGGGTGTAAGGATGCTCGTCTACGCATCGTCTCCAGCACCGACACTGAACCGCGGCCCACGTGGACAGCAATGCGTGGAAATGACCCTCCAACTTCGCGCAGCCCGGCCTGCAGACCCGTTCAAGCTTGGCCAAATGCGCATAAATGCGACTGTATGGCATCTCGACCTCTTCCACACATGTGAGTCGCGATTGTACGGCGAATTTCGCAACTCTTCCCCTGACAGGTATCAGCTGTTTACAATTACATCCAATTGGGAGCTTGAACGTCACCATAGTGACGTAACTAGTGACGTTCAGTCTTCCGATTTGAAGAAACTGTCAACAGCCTGCCATGGGCAGAGTTGCATAAATCGCAGTATAGACCGTAGCACAGTAGTCACCGCCTTTTAAAATCGCGGTATAGATGGCACGTCTTGGCCCGTTGTCACGCCGCCATTATGTTACCGGGCGCCAGTCATCCGTGACATTGTTATTCAGGGCGTCTGACCCTCCTCCATCTCTTACATCACTTACGGTCAGCATTATCGGCTGTGCCCTTCCCAGAATAGCAAATACTTTTTTTCCGCCACTCGTTTTGTGAGTTCAATTGATTGAATAGTATCTCCGGGCGCGTCAAGTGTTAACGTCATTAGTCCCGTAAGAATGCATGTTTTCCCCGCTCGAGAGTACGATCCGACGCCGATCTACCGTCGGCTAGTGAGATTTTGCCCAACCCGATATCTCCCATCAGCGCAGCAACGCTCCAGCCGGGACAAGCTCTATGCTTCCGACCGGTCTCCGGCTTGTGGGTAGTGTAGTGAGTGTAAGTGTGTAAGGGGGTGAGAATAGGGCAAGAAAGAGTCTATATCCCGTTTGTGAGGGTACCGCTCTGGCATTCGTCTGGTATTGATTAGAAAAACTACGAAAAACTGCCGATCAGAGTAGTCGCCCGCTAGAATTCTCCTCCAGGCAGAAACAGAACTCGACCTAGCTACCTAGCAGGCGTCGAAAATCCTGCCTCCGGGACTCGAGCCCAGGACCTCCCTGACAGAGGTATTTCAGTGACATCAGTGGATGACCTGTGCCACCCCCTTGTTTGTGAGTTGGAAACACTCAAAATGAAATGGTAGGTTTCGAAGCCGAAGTCAATAGATGGAATCTGACTGTTCGGGGGTCAATAATTTGTTTGACAAACAGAAAATGTACAATTTCAACCAATCATAATACGCGTAACAAATAACTTAATGTGATGGGCGAAATTTGAGTTTCAAATTGTGTGCGTAAATATTTACTACATTATAATTGTAGATTTTAGGAATGCCAGAAACCGACTATCCATCACACGTTGCATAACACCATCAATTTTCACATTTCAATTTTAGAGATACGCATCTAGGCGTGTGCAGTATAAAACAAGAGGGGGGCAACTACATTTCTGTGCCGCTCTGGCCACCACTGGATCATATTTTCTATTGAACTTTTTATTTACAAACGAGTTATTTTACTAGTAAATAAAGAAAATATAATACACAGAGAATGAAATAATTTTAATAATACAATTAACACAGGTTTGACACTATTTTTCTCGAAACAATTTTTCTGAATTTTCCCGATTTTACAATAAATTTAGTTATTTTGTTCTGATTTATTTTCCGTCAGATCCATTAAATAACTGCAGTAAGAGGTATAAAATTTCGCATGATATTATTACTATGTCTTATTTTTATAACTTTTTATTATTATATTATTATTTTTATTATTATACTTAGTATAGTTATTGTTGTTATTATAACATTCTGGACGGCGAGCTCCCTCCTCCACAGGGTCAACAGTCACTCAGTCGCTGACACTCTACACGTCGAAAAAGAAGGAATGTGACGAGAGTTTTATCCCTTTTGGGAAAATAAATCATTGGAGCAGAACTGTCCATTCCGACAGCTCAAAACGCTGATCTCAGGAAGCTGCGGGCTGGCCTCCAATGGCACGACATCTAATATGGCTGTTTCGAAACCTCCTGCAAAATTATTTTGTGTTATGTTCTGTTTGTTATTTTATGTTCTGTATTTACTCATGTTTACTTTTTAATTATTCAGTAGTGATGAAATATTAATACGGTTAGAAAAATAGCGTTTGCACGTAGGGTGCTGAGGGCAGTTTAAATTAAAGGCACATCGGGTACAATTTACTAATACCATATTTTTTTCATTTTGTAATATTCAGCCTATAAAACTATAACATGGTGTACACAGTAATGTTTTGCCGTTCCCGTTTAGTAAAAAATAAAACTAGAGTTGCTACAACAGCATACACTTTCTCGCTTATTTGCAGTCTTAAAAATTCAGAGATTTCAAGAAAAACTTTTAAGCGTCCTTTGCTGTATTTGAGGATATAATTTGGAACTGTTTTTGTAAAGAAATAATTTAAAAAATGCTCACATTTTCCGCAAAAAGTATTCTCAAATAGTTGAATGTGACCTTACGTCTACAACTGTCTTTGACGAACAATTTTATTATAGAAATATCTCCATCTTCAGTATTGTAGGAGAGCGTCATGCAGGATAATTTCATTTAAAGAAACACACACTTTTCAACAATAATAGTCACTTACTTGATTGCTACAATATAAGCACATCTCCTTCTCCCCCCCCCCAACAAACCCATGCCACTCACATAAATCATTTTCATAAATCGTATTTCATAAATCAATTTCAGATAGTTCATCGAAAATGTGATCAGCCCCATTTCTGAAGCTTACTTTGCATTATCAGAGAAAAACGTGTAGTCATTTTTTAAAAAAATCTTTCTTCAGAAAATTTGGAAAATGTTCAGGCTTAAAGTAGTCCCCCCCCAAATACCTGTAATTAAATGAGTTTGGCCACAGGGGTTTTTTTGGGAGGCTGGACTGAGTAAAGGAGACTATTATTACTAAATGTTATAAAGAAACATGGATTCACATTAATTTAGTAAAAGTCGTCATTTTAATATATACATATTTATCCTAATACATTTTGGTAACCTATTAATATTTTTTCCGATTTTATATTGCATTTCTTGTAACGAATTTGAGGCCTACCTCCCTCACTTCTCTAAATACTTCACAACGGTCTCAGCTGATTGTTTATGTTGAGTTCAAAGATCTTTTTAACTGACATGCTTGAAGGTTTGCATGCTCTGTGATAAATATTTGTTTATTTGATTTACTTTACTTTTTGTTAGATCTTGTTGTTTAAATCGGTGATTCTTTATGTTTCATTGTAATAATGTTTCACTAATATCAACTCGGAAACTTATTATTTACATTGTTTGTAACACATTTTATAACAATTTTCTCCTTTACACAGTCTAGCCTGAAGATGGGGAAAACTGAATTCCCCGAAACGTCGATTTGAAAATCTTAACAACTGCCGATCAGGAGGTCGAGATCGCTAAGGCAGTAGTGCCGCAGCGATCTCGGACCGAAGGATCGCGGGTTCGAGTCCCGCCTCTGGCATGGCTGTATTGTGTTCGTCCTTTACCCCCTATCATCATCATTATCGTGTCATTCTCACAGTTACCATACCGTTACAAGCAATAGTGGTCACTAATAACTTAGTAGTTGATGCGACCTTAAATACCAACAAAACAATCTTAACAACTTTTTACGATGTGATTATAGTGATCACCCGTTTTCCCAAAGACTAGGAAAATGAATCACATTCCTCACGAAGGAAGGTGATTCATTTTCCAACCTCATCCGCAAGGTTTGAAAAGCACGCTTCATGGCAAATATGTCGGGACTTATCAAAAGAGTTCGCTAGCGTAGAATCCAAATAACACGAAACCCCTTCTCGTGGAAAGAAGCAAGCGACTGGAGAAGTCGTAATGTGGAGTGACGGGATGTTAATGGACAATGCCGTATGAGCATACATCTACTGGAAGCAATAAAGCTCCTCGCAGAAACACTAGGAAGAGATAACTAGATTTATTCATAATAAAGTGAAATACATTTTAAAAACATTTACTTAAGAAAAAGAGTAAACATAGTTAGAAGGTGCGCACGCACGCACGTGCGAGCGAGGTAGAATTAAAACTCGTACTTGGATGACTTCTCTTTCAGTTTTTTTAATTAATCTCTATATCTTATTAAACGGGGTGAACAGTCGAAGGTAGCAGTGAGATACGTGGCTGCATATTTCAAGGAACGTGAACTCAGGCAACCGAGGTGAAGGCGAGCTGAAGGTCACGGAGTAATTGCAAGGAGGGCGATGTGCTTCGTTGCGCTTCTAATACATCAGACTTCTTCTCCTGAATCCCACATCGCCACCCGAATCAACAATCAGTGAACATGTTGGACAATAGTGAACATGTGTATAGGCTAAAGCGTGAACATATTCTAGACTTACCCTTTAGATTTTCTTCATAGTAACTTCTATCATGTTGTCACTAATTGTTCCAAGTGAACAGATTGTAAATTAGCAGAATTGAAAAAAAAATAAAAAATAAAAAAATATCGGAAGCTCTCGTCCATTTATTAAATATTCAAAGATCAAAGTCTATTTGATACATCGGTTAATTATCTAAAATTAGATGGAATGGGAAAGTGAATATAACTATCTAATCTCGTTTCAATGATTGGCAAACGGGAGTGCAATGTTTAATAGTACCGTCTGTTTCATCAAAATTGCATCAAACATCCCTTGATTTGTCAAATTTAAAAATTCCAACGCATCTCAAACTTGCTTCTGACACGTTCCAGTTGTCAAACAGGGTTGTCATGTTATTAAAATCTTCAGTGTTCTTTGAAGTTTTCAAAGCAAAAATCTCACTACTTAATGACATTTTGGATACCCTGTTAGGCTCGGTCATAGCAGAAGCAGTTCAAATCAGTGAATGCAAGCAAGAGAGTAAGACCAAATGTTTCTTCCTCCTGGAGGAACAGGATGCAATAATGTGTAGTAAGGAATACGATATGCAAAGAATCTGAGATGGTTACTACATAGGTACTGCTATCATAGGTCAGTGACATAGGTCTTCTCTAGATCAATGAATATTAAGTGGGCCTCTACCTTTTTCTATCTACCCACTCTCTAACCTTTTTCACATACTTGTCTTGGTGAGAATGTGTAATTTACGTCGTGAAGACATAAGAGGAGAGAGTGTGCAACGGGAGAAAGATGAACATCGGGTTGATTACTGAAAGTGGTTTATTTTGTTGTAAGTGCAAGAGTACATCTCCATAGCAGCTACGCAACCCAGCACTCAGTCGGTCGTCATGAGGAAGGTGGGGGAAGGGGGTGGCGGCGAAGGCAGACATGCTGGCCGTGAATCGCACGCGGTTCTGTGCAGCGCCGATTCCCGCCTTGGTCAACCCGAGGGCACCCGTAGAGCAGAGAGCTGGCGAGCCCTACCTCGCTCTCGAAGACTGGAAAACGACCGACAATATCTGTGGCCGTCGTACGCCGTGTTTATATCCCGCCGGGTCAGTCCATCTCTGCGTCAGCAGGGATGGAGGTGCCCCAGTTCAGTGGCACGCACACGGTTTGCGGAAGCTGGCGAGCGGTGACCTCGCCATGTAGAAACGATACGAGCGCGATGAGGACGAGCAGGCGAGGGGCCCGTACATTTTTTCCAAAAATTGAGATTTAACTCGAAATTTGTCACTGTCATTTGTCCCCACTACATGGATTCGGCTAACTTGACATCGAGTTAGCGCCACAATTTCAAGAATGCCAAGAAATTGAAGAGATTGATAAAAAAATAACTGTATGGGAGTTTGTCGCTTATTTGTGGCAAAAAAGGGAAGATTTTTTTTGCTCTGTAAATAATTCCGATAATGCTATTTTCCGCTAAGGTGATGTCAAGTTAGCCCTACAAATACAAGAAAATCAAGAAATTACAAAGAAGAATAAAAATAATTACATGGGAAATTATTGCTTTTTTGATGCTAATTATTTTTCAAAAAAAATTTCCATTGATCTCCTACCGTAAATGCGAAATTACGTCATTTGATATTGTGAAGACCGACAATTTCCTGTATATGGTAAGTAAATTTTATTATTTAGGTTGCTTGTGAGCAATAAGAGATATAATTAATGCTTATATGCTTCACACATAATAAAAAACTTGTATGTTGCAGTTATCTTAAACAAGGTAAAATATGATTGCTATTATTGTATTTAAAACAATTAAAATTCTTTTCATATATTAAAAATAACAACAATAATTCTAGAAAATTGAATATTATGAAGAATAAATTGCAAAACGGCAATAATTGTTAGTAATATTAGAAAAGAGTGGGTGCTTCCGGGCATCCCCATGCGACTGAGTAATGGCACGAAACGACACGCGACTTCAGAATATTTAATGAATGTACAACAAGTGTAATATGTTACACAAAAAAATGGCATTTTAATAAACAATTTTTTAAAGATATATCGTTCATTAAATCCAATAATATACCTTATCAATACTCTAATTTACGCTAACAGAACCCAGATTTAACAAATTTGTAATAAGGGTAAAGCAAGAAAACAAAGTAACTGTTACACTAACTGTTGACTGAAATCTCGTTCATAAATATTCAAATCTTCTAAGAATTTCAATGCAACTACATCGTATATTCTGTTTTGTCTTGTTTCCTTCATTTTGATTCTGAAAATCTTGTCAGCCGACGCGCGAACACTAAAATGAAAGCAACTGAATTGATTTGTTGACAGAGAATTCCGAATGATTCATTTGATTTGCTGAGTGTGCACGTGGGAGGCGACGAAAGCATCAGTTCAATGCCCGACAAACGAAGGGGAGATGAATTGGTACGCGTGTAGCCAGTGATTCCGGCAGAAGGTTCTACAAAACTCTAGACATTGGCGAAAAAACATGTGTCAAAAAGATTCGCCTTTCTTACTAAAAATATCTCATATTCCCCACAATTTTTAGAATAGACATAATAAGAGTGAAAAACAGAGTTGCATGCAAATTACAGAATAAAATGTATGTGAAAAGATAGTACATTTCCTTTAAAGATACAATTGTAAACAAACCTACTTGTGAGCCCCCTTTCTTCCTCAAAATTCTCAAAAATTGGTTAAATCTTGTATCAAACTGATAAATTTTGTCCGACTACGTCAAAAAATTGGGCGTGGCCGATGTGGAACATGTAGAAACGATTTGCATTCGTTTCACAATCGTTGGCGATTTTGTGGTGTAGGGGAATAAGCTTTTAGCTCCCTTCGAATGCTTATGCGCGGGTTTAACCTTAGTCGAATGCATGTACCCGGGGAACTAAGTGAACGCAAATGCAGGGCCTCTGAAATCCTGTGCAATACGTACTCGAAAAATGCACATAAATTGTTTTTTATTCGTAAAACTTTATTTCATAATAATTTCAATAAAAAATTAATGCATGTTCAACAAATGATTATTTATTTAAATAACTATTAGTAAAGCCTTAAAAGCCATGCATATTCATTGATGTAATATACTCAAATTTTAGGACCTACTTATGTAACATCTGGCAATTTTTCCTTTGTTAGTAACTAAAATAAAAGTAGAAAGATTGAAGAAAAATTACACGGAGAGCAAGCTCTCAGAAATACAGCTGTGCAAAGTACAAAGCGAAATAAAAAGCGTTAGGGCCTAGGGAGGCCCTGCGAATGGATCCTAGGGTTAAAGAGAGGAGATTTCCCTCCGTTAGGCTGGCTTTAAACTTTCAAGAAAATGGCGGGAAATATCATTTCGCAAGAAAAGGTGCCACTGTAAACACTATGGTAATAATTATTTCTGAAGGTGCCAATATTTCTTGCAAGGTATTCCGAGCGTAATGTAAACTCCTGTGGTTCCGTCCTCGGGAATATATTGTCAGTTGTTACTGGCGCTAGAATTGGATTGGAGTTTGAGCAAGATCTTGCGGGAAGAAGCCGATGACCCTCTCGCGTTCGCAGAAAGTGCGAATAAGGTATTACATAGACATAATTTTACATTGTTATATACTTTTTTGTAAAAGGGATGCTTGGAAAGGTTTAATACAATAAAAGAAGTAGTAGTAAATATTCTGAATATTCTGTTTGGTTGATAATCGAATGGTTCAAATTTTGGTTCAGGTATAGAAGCCCCCTGGTTATTAATTTTTACGTTGAAAACTATTAAGATTATAATCTAATGTATATAATTTATAAGATAAATTTAATAATATATCAGTAATAGATAATGAATATTTTCAAACACTTTTACGAATTAATTATTTCTCGTTTTACAAATGGAATATTATATTGCCCCCACTTGAATCGAAGTGAAGTGTACGAAAACAGATTTTGTTTCTTCTAAAATATTTAGAGTAGCATGTTTAATAACTTTAAAAGAATACTTTCTGTGTAATAGTGTAAATTATATAAATGTGTAATGTCTTTCGCTGCAGGTGTTGTGCTACTATTACTCGGGCAACTTTTCTTGAACGATGGATTGACGATTTCGGGTGGAGTGGGGGTATTAGTTACAAAGTCGGCCGCTAGAGTATTTTAAGTAATGCCATCGTCTGTGAAATGAAAGTCAAAACTGCATCTTGTGCTTAACTTTTTCGGGACTTTTAGGTGACTCCCTAGAAGGACCTGGACCTGACTCAGCCATTTATTTCTATATTGACAATAAACCTGAACAGGGGTTCTGCACTATGAAAGCAACTGGCTTTGATTAGCTTCTGTTTCACGCCAACGAAGTTTTAATGCTCGGAAGGTTGTCATCAGTGCCCGCTGCGAGCTTTTGCCTTCAACTGTTTATTGCACAAGGGAGGGGGATCAAGGTCATCATTCAAGAAAAGTTGCGCGAGTAATAACAGTGATTGCAGGCAATTAGAAATACTTACGGTACAGGATGCAAAAATATTGAGTTCGCAGGGAAGCTAAGTTCCCTGGAGGAGCGTGGTGGTATGCGAGGTTTCAAGCACAGAGACCAAGTCCGATGGAGTATGAAAATAAGTTTAATTAAAAACGTAGAGCTGCAGAGCAGCGTGAAGTTTACACAGCAAAGTCTCTGGGCTGTCTCCCCGTTATCAGCGACAGAGGATCCTTATATAGACAACAGAGAAATTTATGAGGCCATTACGGCACCCCCACCAGAACTCTACTTGTCCTGGACGCAGTAAACTGACATTACTGTCTGAGAACATTTGCCCTTTAGAAATCACTGTCTCAGAAGTTCCTAAACATCCCCGCTTCCACTATCTGGATGCATGTTAGCGTTGACAGCGGTTTTGGGTGCCCTCTCATAAATGATCTTAAGATAAACACCAGAGCGCCTGCTTCTGACGCGATCTTAATTTAGATAACTTGGAAAAGCGATATTTCTCTCGCGTACATGTTTGAGAAAAATATCCATTACTTCTCTTACGCAATACTTCATACTGCTGTACGTAGGTGAATTTATCATTACAAATGAATCTGAATTCAGTTTTCGTAACTTTCAACGTGACATACTAATTGTTTTTTTTTACATTAAGTGCTGATAAGTGCATTAAGTGCGAGTAAATGCCAAAAAATTAATGATGCATATTTCTTCTTAAAACTAAACAGGTAATGCACTATTATATTTCTATGTTCTTTTTATTCAATAAAGGAGATTTTTTATCGTATTGATTGTTCAGTCACATTTTTTTCTTATTTTAATTCATTAAAATAATGTGGATATTTGTGGAATCGTACATAATGTGAAATGCTCTGCCTTCTATTCGCCATGTCAGAAAAAGTGAGCTAGAACATTACTTACAAGATCTTGCTCAGATCTTTCGGCAATATATTTGACCTGATTGCTCTTACTAGTGTAAAAACGACCGCAAAAAGCAGAAAAATTGCTGAAAGATATTGGGGAAACATATTGCTAATGTAAGACCAGTATAATATTCTCCTTCATTCGCCACGTGTCATAACTCGTATGTACGTGTGTGCGTATGTGCGTGCTTGCGTGTTTGCTTTATCAGGTTCCCGCGCTATAGTTGGTCGTCACAGGCCATTTGGAGGGCCTGGAAAAAACAAACAGAACAGATCTACCCTGTCCCGTATCTCTGTCACTCTATCTTGTCAGTCAATTCGTTCAATATTACTGTGTCTTTATTGCGTTCAGCACATTTCCGATGGAGTAATTGTTAACTTTTTCCTATTAAATAGATATTGTAATGAACTTGGAACCTTGCCCTCCACCAGCCACCCTGGTCTCAGAAAGACAGAGGGCGGCGTCACAAATAGGTATTTTTACGCCAGCTCCCGAAAAGCCAAGTTCTCGGCGACAACAGAACTGGGGTACGTATGATGGAATGGAGATGTGAGAAAAGAAAATTCAATTATTTTGTAATGCCTTTCGCTGCAGGTGTTGTGCCACTAGCAGCGATAGCAGGCAATTACAAATGCTTCCAGTACAGGGTGCAAAAATGTTGAGTTCGCAGGGAAGCTAAGTTCCCTGGAGGAGCGTGGTGGTGAGCGAGGTTTCAAGTACAGAGACCAAGTCCGATGAAGTATGAAAAGTTTAATTGAAAAGTAGAGCTGCAGAGCAGCGTGAAGTTGACACAGCAAAGTCTCTGGGCTGTCTGCCCGTTATCAACGCTAGAGGATTCTTATATGGGAAACGGAGATTTACGAGGCCATTACGCCACCCCCGCCAGAACTCGGCATGTCCTGGACGCAATAAACTAACAGTACATGACAAATGTCAGAGGACATTTGCCCTCTTGAAAACTCTGTCTCATAAGTTCCCAAACATCCCCGTTTCCACATCTGGCTCGTGTTAGCGTTGACGGCGGTTTGGGGAGCCCTATCACCCATGACCTTAAGATAAACCTTAAGTTAAGCAGGGCGCCTGCTCCAGACGCGACCCTAATTTAGATAAGTTTGAAAGGTGATATTTCTCTCCAATACATGTTTGAAAGAAATATTAATTGCTTCTCTTACTTCATATGTAATATCATATTTAATACTTCATATGTACTTAGGTGCATTTACCATTACACCTTTCTAGATACAGTCTTTAATAAGATAGAAATTACGGCAGAGTGCAAAGTGAAAGTCCCTAACAGCTCCGTGACATGGTCGCAAGTGACCTGCGGAGAGCTCCCTTAGGGAACACTTGTACACTGGGAGTTGGACGCACGTGCGGACATGTCAAGGGAGGGGATGGAAGGAGACATTTCTTAAAGAAACGCTCCGCGTCGTCTGAGGCGCTTCCGCCATCTTGGGGTACGGGGTTCGTCTTAAGATCCACGTCGATCCACGCCGTCTGAATGGCGAGGCGCTCCTGCCGTCAACGCGCCCTCCCCATTGTGTTTACATGCGCGTCCGCCAGTTACCGTCTGATGCTAGCACTACTCTAATACCAAGTAGCAACTTTAAGCAATTGTATGAATTCAACATGAAAAATAAATTAAATATTACTCGACAGGTTGTCAACATACATTACTCCAAACTGTTATCAATATTGTGAAAAACATAAAAATACTACTTGGCAGGTCGTCATACTTGACAAGTTGTCATTTAGTCTACGAGAGCGACATCATCTTATGAGACGTGTGAGGCACATCTTACTTGCTTAGAATACACAAGTACATCATGAGTTTGTAATATATTACAAACTGAATTATATATTTCAAACTGAGGATATAGTGATTTAGTGATTAGTGTGTATTATTGTTTGTACGTCATGCTCCGTGTCTGGTAGCCCCTCAGAAAACAGGTGCGCGACATAGGTCGTGAATATTTAAAAACACAACTAAAAATTAAGGTTAAATGCCAACGTTTCGCAGATGACAAGTGAAGCTACTCGTTATCTGACTTCACCGTAAAAACAATTATTGTTGGAGATAAATCTTCAGCTGCATGTTTTTGTTTTTCCACTTCAACAGGAAAAATGTTGTATTAGTCGATACTCTTATTGATGGTGGAATGAGACAAAGGATCCATTTTATGCTATAAATATAACATTGAAGAAACGTATCGTGAAAGTGATATTGTATATTATATTTTACAGAGAGGGAAATAGATCAAATTGTTCGTAACCTCCTCTGAGCAAGACAGGCTGTTACGATAACAGCGACAATAAAGATGAGGGACAGGCTCTCAATTTCATCCACCAATCACATCAGATCGCATGACGGCCATGACTAGCTGCCAACTCCGCTCTAGGCATAGTGGGGGAATGCATACGCAATTTATGCACGTCCTTCGAAAGGAGATTTCTCACTTGCAGGACTTACGGGCTGTGCCATTTGTCTTTATTTTGCCGTTCCGGAACTTTGTAGCAAGTTCGCATGAAAAAAGTGTGTTCATTTTATTTGAATGCAAAAAAAAAAGTTCTTTAAAAATTCTTAAGAAATATGTACATTCATAACCCTTTGATTATCTCTTTCTTTCTCTCACTCACTCTCTCTCACTCACTCTCTCTCACTCATTCACTCACTCACTCTCTCACTCACTCACACCCACTCACTCTCAATCACTCACTCCCACTCACTCAATCACTCTCACTCACTCTCACTCACTCACTCTCTCACTCTCACTCACTCTCTCTCACTCTCACTCACTCACTCTCGCTCACTCACTCTCGCTCACTCACTCTCGCTCACTCACTCTCGCTCACTCACTCTCACCCACTCGCACTCACTCGCACTCACTCACTCTCACACTCACTTTCACTGTCACTCACTCACACACTCGAGAACACGTATTCTCATTACCTTGAATCAGTTCTTATAATATTCTTTTAGTGACGACACCACCACAAAATAAATCATTCGTGTCAATCAACCTCTAACCTCTAACTGCACGCACTGAGCTGATATCTGGAAGAACTATCAGCCGCTGGCAGTCGCGCTGAATTGGACGTAACGTTCTGTATGTGAATACAATACTACACACATGAACTGAACGCGTACTGCGTATTCGTACAAAAAGAATCGACTCGCTACCTCCCCTTCCGTTTGCGGTGGCGTTGATTGCGCCATGATGAGCGTGCAGGGGCGTTGATTGAGGGGTGGGGGCGTCGGCGTCGGGCAGCCCTAGGAGTGCATTCCCCTCCCGTGCTCTCCCAGACCTCTCGCCTCGCGTTCATAACTGCCCACTAGCCGACGCGCGCGTGTCCCTGTTGCGATATCAGAAGGCGGCGGCGGAGGAGGAGGAGGAGGAGGAGGGTAGGAGGGTAGGAGGCGGCGGCGGCAGCAGCTGAGCGAGTGGTGGGAGGCGCGCGGCCGGCATTTGCGCTCCAACTGCGCACCAGGCCGCATCGCGTGCGCTCTACCACATGCGCCGGCTGCCTCTGCGGCCGCCGCATCGCCTCTTGCAGCGCGCACTCGCGAACGCCGCCGACGCGGGAGCCCGGCGACCTCCCGCACCTGTTGCATGCTCCCGGCTGCGCCAACTCCCCAACCAACCCCTGGGGACATGTTGCCACAGGTGAGCTTTCGCGCGATCCTGCGTCGCTGAGGGGGGAATAGGAGAGGAGTACGTTGCTGGCGTAATCCACTTAGGCTTCGATTTGTACCTTCCGACGCGGTTATTCAGTTCGGAATTTTGTTACGGCTTTCGTATTGATGCTCCTCCTCCCCCGCCCCCTATTGAATAACCGTCACTGCTGATTATGTGGGACGCCCCTATTTCAATCGGATTATAGGTTACAGGCCGTTTTCAACAACAGCCAGTGAACTATATGGTAGTAACTCGAGAATACGCTTTACACTTGAGTAGTTATTCTCGTAGTACCGCGTAGTCTTTTCACCACGCTTCTTGGGGGTAATTTTACTCTTGAGTATACACTACCCGATTTACTCCACAAATCATTAGTAGGAGCAATTTTCACTTCTCGCTTTAAGAAGACACTTCTTAATAAGAGGAAGTTAAATTAGGGTGCGGGAAAAAGCGACGAATTCTCGGCAGAAAAACATTTTATTACCGGACCTTGTACCGAAAAAGTGGATATATCCAATAGCTAAATTTAGGGGAAAATCCTCTAACACATAGTGTAGTCTGATTGATATTAAATTGATATTATCCAATCGATCTGGCCAAAGGCGCGGCCTCATTAATTTGAAACAGATATTTGAATATTGGGGGGAACTTAACATGGAACCTCATTTAAAACAAATGTCTCCATCGTTTTTCATGAAATGTTGTTGACTAATGAACTAGTCAATTAATTGAACATTGACGACTGTGGTGCAGGTCTCATGTTCGTTGATATATATTTGAAAGTGCCAAAATTCAAAATTGTATCCGCGCCTTCTTACAACTAAAATTATGAAAATTAACATTTTTTTCTGAATGTAATTTGTTTATGAAATATCTAAAAATAACGTCGAGTTCAATTTTTTGAAAATATCAGTATTTTGTGCGAAATTTTGTGTCAAACATAGGCAATTTTTATTTTCTGTAAACATTTTTTTAAATAGCACAAAATTTTGTGATTAAATTGAGACTTTAGTTAACGTAAAGGACACTTAAGAGGATGGTGCAGGTCTCATGTTCGTTAAAATTCCTGATTTTTTGGAAATTTTTAAAAAAATAGAACTTTCCTGAAAATAAAAATTTATAATAAGTTAATAAATAAATATCATACAATTACAATTGAATCTGTTATTTTTAAAATCCCGCAAATCACTCTCTTTCTCGCTTTTTTGAAGGAAGTAGAAGCTGCAAGATAGATGCATCGTTCCACGTGTAAATCGCGTAAATCAGATAAGTAGAATGGCCGTGAGGATACTGAACAGTTTTGATTTGGTTTTGAAACTTTGTAAATCCTTGACGTGCGGGGTATATGTGACTTTGTATGTATGTATGTATGTATGTATGTATATGTATGTATGTATGTATGTATGTATGTATGTCTGTGTACACAGGCAGAGAGATTGGTGATTGGTTAAAAGGGATATTCAATGTGGAAATATTCCTAGGTACTATCAAGCAACTGTTTCTGTCAAATGAGTGATGTTTGATGTAGATGCACATTGTAATTTCACATAAAATTGTAATAAATGAGTAATTTTACAAATTGAACCTGCAATGTGTATTTATTTACATGTTTAGGTAAAAAAATCCTAGCTTTTGGAATCCCGTAAGTCACAAACTTTAAAATACGTCGAGCGACTATTGTACGATCCGTCCGTCCGTCCGTCCGTCCGTCCGTATTAGCGCCTACGTAGGATTTTTACCAAATTGGAGAAACCCATGTTGATCTGGTTCGTGTAAAATGTTTGAAATTTTGATTTTAAAATTTGGGGATAGTTTACTTAAAGCCCTCCGGACATTTTTCAAATTTTCTCTAAAACAGCTCCAAATTGGTTCGCGTGGTGGCCGTTGGTTCGCGTGAACATAAACTATTAATTTTATTTACGGCTAAAATACGCTGCGCGAATCGTTGGTACATTTAGTTTGTAAAACGTGAATACACTGAATGTCAGAATCCGGGTGACGCCTCGTCCATGACGAAGGTGCCGACGTTTCTGTCGCCATTCTGCGACCTTCCTCAGGGCGTAATGCTAAACGCCCTGAGGAAGGTCGCAGAATGGCGACCGAAAGGTCGGCACCTTCGCCATGGATGCGGCGTCATCCGGGCAGCTTAGAAAATATGTATTTTAATGCTTGATTTGTTTACGAATTTTTCGAATGGTAGTTGAAGAGTAAGAGAGAAATTGTCATATAATAATATTACATAGCCATAAACAACTTCGCGATAGTGTACATCCTGTTACAGCTCCACTTCTTTGTAAATTGTACAAGGTGATTAACGAAGCTGTGACCAAGAGTAAAGATGTGAACCTCGAGTGTTCTCTGCTCATTTTACCTAGCTTCTACTTTGGATGTGTATCTTGCGATTTGAATATTATGTGATGTTTGTGTTTGTGTGATATAGAAAATATTTCTTTGTTTAGTGTTTATTTCATAGTATTTACTCATAGGTATCGTAGTCATTTTTTACTTTCTTGCTCTTACTAACGTAAGAAGAGAAAGTATTGTATTTCATTTTGCTATCGGTTACTATTTTCATGACTCGTTAATGCTTTTTCAGTAGTCTTATTTCCTGTGCGTGTTTTATTATTTTTATAATTTAAGACAAATATAAAAGAATAGAAAAGAAGTTAGAAAATAACTTAACAATGAAAACACTAATAGGATTCTTCTCTTTTTTTCCAAACAAAACAATATTGGGCTTGAACTAAAATGTGCATGGTGGTTTGGAATGCTGTAGAGAAGAATAGCACGGTGTTTAGGTTAATATCTTGTCTTACTTTGTTGTTCTAATGGAAAATACTTATTGTAATTGTTGCAATTATAATTTCTTTTTTTTTTATTCCTACTGCAAACTCAATAAGTGAAAAGAGATTTAAGTGCAGACATAAATCATTATTGAGAAGGAACAATATTTATTTGGAAAGAATAACATTCTTATGATCCATGTTCCATATTTTGATCCTTATCTTCCAAAATAAAATTTTGTAACTTTTGTTATTTAATTATATTTTTTACACAATTGATTCGCTTTCATGTAGTACCTTTTTTGGCTTCAATTGTGGCCTTCTTTGTGTGTAAACTTAATGTCCTTTTTATGTGTGCTAAGTGTAAACATTGTCTTGATTTATTTTACATAGATCCACCAATGCTTTTTGAATGCAATCAGGCGTGTGCCTGTATAATAAATTGAATTTTAGTCTGAATGGTTCATGTTAATTTCTTGTGTACTTTTGCAATGCTATCGGACACGACGTCACCTTTTCCTTGCTGAAGAAGCCAAGCGAAGCCATGTCGTCAGGTCCATAGCGGGAATTTTCAATTTAGCCAGATACCAAACTTATCATTTTGTTTCAAGTAATTGAAACAGATATACGATGTACTTAAAAAACACATCTTTCATTTCAATTACCCGTTCGTGTAATTTTTTATTTGTCACTGATGGAAATTGTTACTTTATGCCACTTTGAAAATGTTTCTCAACACTTCTAGTCCTCCATGCAACATGGCGGCCAGCGTCTGATCTGGGTATTCAAACTTAGTGCCCATTTTGTGGTCACGTGGTTCGAGACGGAAACTGGTGCTGCGCTGAACGAGCAAGACTCGGTGCACCGAACTAGCCCCCCCCCCCCTATCTATCATGGGTCGCTTCAACTTACGACGTTCGAGGAAGAAACTCGAGGAAAACGCTCTAGGAAGTACGAGCGAGCAAAGGAACCGTCTTGTAGCTATGTTATAATAAATACCCTGGATTTTGCATTTTATGCATCATTTGGTAATAGATTTTTACTTCTTAGCTTCGACCGACGCACGCTTCTCGAAGTCGGAGAGCTGCGGGTATGGCCACAGACAGGCGCGAAAAACCCGCAGCCTACGCGGAATGGCCGCAGCGGAAATTTTGCGTTACGTGTTGCCTCATGAGCACGTTCAGATCTGCGCGGCAGGCGAGCGTCGCGGCAGCGGATTCGCAGCGTTTAATACGCGGCGGATTTTTTAACTCAGTCGGACGCTTTTTTTTCCGCTGCCGCTCGAGTTTCGTGAAGCCGTCTGCCTTCGGGAGTCTTCGCTCCCCTCTAAATCGAGCTCCCTTTGCCTTTATTTATCGGATGAGGAAAACTCCCAAACCAAATACTGAATCAAAATTGACGCTCTGGTGTGAACGGTTCCGTTAGTTATTTCAAATTTCAAAGAAATTTTGCAAAATATTCGAGTGGGGTACATGTATACTTCGCTTGGTATTCGACGTTGCATTTAGAGCTTGATATGCGGAGGGTTAACCTTGTACTATGTGGTTCTCGAATGAAGAGGCGTCCTGGCATTGCCAATGCATCGTTTCGTCTGCTGTGGTTGGCGCGAAGTTCATGTACGGTCGTCATGCGTAACGTGGTTAAACTATTTCTAATATTCCATAGTACATACAAATTTGGTTCCATGGGTTTACAGTGGTGTTGCAAAAGCTCTTAACCTGTTGAAATCGCTTATGAATCTGTGTATCAAACTAATAATAAAGAATAATTTTTTTTGCGCTTGCGAGTTATTCACGTCATTCAGGTTTGATTATACTGTAATTCTATGATCTGTTGCAGATAATGAAAAATTGCTTGGATATATGAAAAAATCGTGATGTCACCGTTCATTTTAACGAAGTTTGACTGTAAGTACCATTTGAAAAATAAAGATTATATATTTCCAAAAATAAAATACATATTACGAATAATAAGTGTATGGATATTACTTACTGTATGATTCAGTATTATTGAATGGAAATAGTAGAAGTATTTATGTTTGGATATTTTTATATGCTTAAAATAGAAGGGAATTGCTTCAAATTTCCCAGCTGATTACATTTTCGTAATCGTCTAAAATTTAAAAAAATTGTATTAATAACAAATATCAAACACTTTTTAAAACTTGTGTTATTATGGATAATTTTAAAAAAGTAGAATTTTGTGTTCCCTTTTGATATAACCGAAACATTTACATGACTGAGATAGTGACTTGAAGTTTAAACTTTGCCTTATGGAACAAACCATCACAAACACTACTAAAAGACGTCTTTACTCCACACGAGTCGAGAATGATACAACGGAAGTTTCGGAAGTTTCATAAAAGAACAAGAGGGAAGCTGCTGGCCCTTGAAATGAACTACTGACGTTAGACGTTGCTGTTGCAGCAGACGCGACCGAGTCAGGAACGATGGCATAAGGAAGAAAATGGATGTAAAGAAATCTATCCTTGACGTAATAGGAAAGAAATCGTTTGCTACGGTCGTGCTATGCGAATAACAGACGAAAGATGGTCAAAACGAGGCCTGTAGTAGGTGCCAACAGAAAGAAGAGAAGTCCTAGACTTGCATGGCAGCAGGGGGTGGAATGAGGGTCCCCTTTCCGTACCACGAAATAAACTTCCTTTCTCGGACCCGCCACGTCAGTTGCCGCGCAGTAACAGAGCTTCAAAGACAGCGCCGTTGCGTAGGCTGCTTCCGGAGGTCAGCGTTTCGACCCAGGGGCGTCTGCAGTTCGGCCTCACTGGTCGGGTTTCGCTCCATGATAAAGCACGCGTCCTATCCCAGGTTATCAATTTCTTTACGCAGCGAAGGGCAATGAAATGTTTGACCGCTGGTCCCAGTGAATTTTCTGCCGAATATGTGGATGTGTGCGTGGGAAAGAGTGGGTGCGTATGGATGAGTGCGTGTACGTGCGTACGCACGTGCGTGTGTGTGTGATATTTTATTTTATCAATAAGCATTTCGCGATATCGCTATCAAAAATAAGTTATTTTCTCTATTTGTATGAATGGTATGAGCAACATTATTTTGCGTCAAAATACCGGTATAACCTTTATGGATATCCATACTGGAATGGACGTCCTATAACTGAATTTTACCCGTGTAAAAGACGGTATTTGAAAGGGGTATTAAAAATACTGATATTTTATACTTTTTCGGTCTCTGCTAGAAGCTTCAATCAATGATTTGCAAAGGCTTGCACAATCAAAATATAATATACCCACAGATGTGCCAAATATAAAACAAGTAACTGCATTTCTGAGCCGTCTTATGCATTCAAACTTTTTATAAATTATGTCATTTTAACAATAATTTTCAATTTATTTACTTTCTGCATACTCTTATATAAAACGGACTAAGAAATCTAAAGCTACAGCAAAAATCGTCAATTTTTCGACACAAAAATTTGTAGGTCCTGGATACCGAAAAATTGTTTTAGTGCAAAGCATCACTGTCTGTCTGTTAACAATGCTAGTGGCTAATCGGAAGGCAAGAGTTTCACGAAAATTCCTATTCCCCGATGATCGACCGATCGTGCTTATGTCACGGTCCTTTAAATTTAAAAATAATATTTTGATTTCTAGGGGCACTTTACATGAAAGCTGAAGGTCAGTTTCAATTTTTTCTGAAATATTTGTTATAATTTTTTCTCTAATATTTTTTAAAGTACGCTTACAAAATTGCGCAAAAAATTACGTTGAACTCTCTATTAAAAGATATAAAAGCAAATGCACTCATATACTATGAAAAAGTGACAGATTTATTTACCTTGGCCCCCTAGTTCAGACCGATGGAGGATCATCCAAAGAAATATTGCAACAAATTGCATTAGAAAGAGAGGCAGTGAGTAGGCTTACCCCAATTTGCCAGAAATAGGAAACAACCCGAAATAGGAAACAACGGTTATTCACGACTTTAGCATACTCTGTGATATATAGAGCAGAAACCTAGACTCTTTAAGACAGCAGATGTAAAAATAATTAATGCTTTTGAAATGTGGGCCTACCGTCGACTATTGAGAGAATGGTGCACTGAAAAAAAAGCTAACCTCTCAACCATAAACCACCTAAACATTTAACAGAGATCGGCTGGCATTTGCAAACAAAGAATTCTGAGATTCCTGGGACACATCGTATGAAGGAATGGAACATAGCTTGAGAAATGGATCGTTCAAGGTAAAGTGGAAGGAAAAAGAGTCTCAGGAAGAACTGCGATAAGATGGATAGACCAATGCAAGACCTTCACTAGTATGAGTCTAGAAGATGCAATACGGAATAGAAAATCGAGAAGAGTGGAAAAATACTGTGGAAGCCATCTAAATTGGTCACCTATCTTCCGACTATGGAAGAGCAAAATCAAAGAAGAAAATATTAATTTTATTTAATAATTTAAAACTAACACCAATATTACAAATAACTACGATATTGGTGAAAACACTACCGTAATAACACGTAGGGTGACATATGCTGGTCCTTTTCTAGCCCATGCAATATTAGAAAAGGATAGAACGTCTTAAGTCTTTCATTTAGTTTATTGATATAAAATGAATCGATATCGAGTAAAGTTTAACGAGCTTCCTCTGCGCGTTAAGACGTAATAGTTACACGAACAGTTTCAGAATTTAAATTAAGTGTCATGGTGTAATGGTAAATGCACCTACGTACATATGAAGTATTGCGTAAGAGAAGCAATTAATATTTCTTTCAAACATGTTCGTGAGAGAAATATCACCTTTCAAACATGTCTAAATTAGGGAGCAGGCACCCTGCTTATCTTAAGGTTTATCTTAAGGTCATGGGTGATAGGGCTCCCCAAACCGCCGTCAACGCTAACACGATCCAGACAGTGGAAACGGGGATGTTTGGGAACTTATGAGACAGAGTTCACAAAAGGGCAAATGTGCTCTGACAGTAATGTCATTTTATTGCGTCCAGGACATGCCGAGTTTTGGCGGGGGTGGCGTAATGACCTCATAAACCTCCCTGTTTTCCCATATAGGGATCCTCTAGCGTTGATAACAGACAGACAGCCCAGAGACTTTGCTGTATCAACTTCACGCTGCTCTGCAGCTCTGTTTTTCAATAAAACTTTTCATACTTCATCGGACTTGGTCTCTGTACTTGAAACCTCGCTCACCACCACGCTCCTCCAGGGAACTTAGCTTCCCTGCGAACTCAACATTTTCGCATCCTGTACTGGAAGCAGTAATTGCCTGCAATCGATGCTAGTGGCACAACACCTGCAGCGAAAGGCATTACAATGGGTACCAGGAATTTTTGTGAAATACAAGGATTTTTGACGGTTGTACAGAGATATATTTAATCGTCTGGCAACGCTAATGTCTGGCAACGTAAAAAAAGGCGTCATTGAATGGAATGTATTCAGGGGCCACGCAATAATGTAGTTCTTCGGAAGTACAGAGGAAATGTCTGTAACCGGTCATACGTGGGACCGAAAAAAATGCCCGCGCAAGAGAGGTGTCCGCTGTAGACAAAGTTTTCGCTCTGGATCTAGAAAATTGCCCGCAATGTAAAAGTGTTCGCTTATGAGAGGTGACGGTTCACAGCGGTGCCGCAAACAAAACACGTAGATTTGGAAAACAACTAACAAACAAACAAACAAACAAACATATATCCCACCTTCTTCCGCCTTTCCGCCATACATTGCAACTTCTTCCGACTTTCGTCTGGGGTGGTAGGACTTCACGTGACGAGATGTTTATTTATGGAACCGATATTATGCTATTCTGAAATAGTTCGATTGACTGCGATGTGTTAAAATTACCTGAGCAACATCACAGTAGACGACTTCATTATAATGCGATACATTTCCCCCTCGGTATTTTATTAAAAAAATTTTTTGAGCTATAGACATGCTCATTTTGCTGAAGAATGTTAAGGTGTCGTTTACTTGCGAAACTTGCAAGAAACAGAACCTATAAAATATTATTTTTAGAATTAACGCTTATTCTCAATGAACTAACACTAGGTGAATGATGTATATCAAAGTATTACATCGTACGTGGACAGGTTTATGCTGTAAGTAGTATTTCCAAACTGTTTCATACTGTCAGTTTTTGTCTGATAATTGTTGAAGTGTTCGGGATCTTATAAAAAACGTCAGGTTTGATTAAGAAGCGTGATTAATACAGGTTTCAACAGGCATTTTCAAGGAAAGCACCTATGATGCAGCTGGAGTATGCTGAAGTCTGCTATTGAGCACTGCGATTGATTCTTCAATCATTTTTAGTCGTACCCACATAGTGAGAAAGTGTTTCTCCTTTCCACTACCTTTTGTTTCCGTCTTTGTTAATGCTTTTTGACAGTGAATATCACTAGTTAGCCGTCTGGGAGTTTTTATGTTCATCAGGCCGCCTCAAAAACTATTTGGGTTGTATAGATGGAGGGGAATTGATTTTAAAATTGAAAACAATTATTATTAAGAGGGAGTCCAAAAATGATTATCTATTAAATATTTTTATGTGCAGTGGTATCCTCTTACATTGAGTGATGAAAATCGGAAAGGAACTAATGCTATTTCCTTTCCATATATTCCCAATTTACGAAAGAATGTTCTAGAAAAAATATTGAAATTAAAAGTACGAAAAATTTGGTTAATAAAAATGAACGTATCAGTAATGTCAAAGATTCTGTTCCTCTTGTCGACAAAATAAATGTTTTCTCTGTTCTATGTAACCTGCCACGCCATGCCAAGCCACTTTGCGGGCCCCAGCTATCTCGCCCTCGGCTTTCATATAATGCGCCTGTTTTGACAGAGTCATATTGTTCATTAAACCAATGCTGTTATTAAGGAATTTGAAAAACAAACTTTCATACGGTGAACTTGATGATTCATACGTAGCTTACGATACTTACTTTTACATACATGTTATATTTGGTGCATGCGGTGTGGTTGTTACACTTCGTTTTGACATTTTCATTAGACCCCATTGGGGTGAAAAATATGTTGTTACCGAAAAGTGAAATGTGTGTATGTATGGTAACAGAACATCGATTCACACCGTAGTAAATATGGAAATACGCGGAATATGCTGTGTAAGCGGGTAAGGAAAAGCCGCACTTCGTTGATATCGCCCTGAGCCCGCGCCCGCCCTACGATCACCTTTTGTTACCGCCTTCTAGGAAAGGTCGCCCTTTCACCAAGGGCACCGTGTCCATCAACGACTTAACACCGCCGTACGCTCCTAGTACAGCGCTCGACCCAGTCGTTACCAGATGCCGAAGCCTACAGTTCCCGAGAAAGAAATTAAACGCAAATTACATTTTCAGAACTCTAGCCACTTTTTATAAACGCTATTCAACGGGAATGCGCCGATAGTTGATTGGGTGCCGTCAGGCCCCACTCCCACACTATTCGTTTGATACAACTTCTGGCGTTATCCACGCAACTCCAAATTAATATTAATTCATCATGTACCCTCTCCCCGCAGTAGTTCCAAGGTCCTAAAGGCATCTTACTTGGGGCCACTTTGAGAAACGATACGTAGAACTTGCGTATGCGTATAGTTCAACGTTAACCGACCTCTCAGGACAAGAATTTTTTTAAAAATTATCTTTAACATCCTGATGGCAGAACTCGTTTCTCGTTAATGATTAGTGACCTGACTTGACCCTAATGCTAATGCACATTTTCCTATTGCAGACAGAAAGTACACATGTACTCAATATGTATGTGAAACAGTCGGTACCGCTAATGAACTAACACACGTAACTTGAATTCCCGTAAGGCGCCGAAGGGAACCCAGATACAAATGTGAGTGAAAGAGAATGCGAAAAAGAAAGGAACTTACTTTTTTCTTGCTATAAAGATGTCTGCTTGGAGAATTTCGTTGCTGCCCTCGGAAAGTTGTACAAACATGGTTCTAATGCTACTTGTTCAATGATTCAGAGCACACATTCCATTGTAGATACTACACACTAAAGTCCCATTACTGTGACTACCGCCTCCCCTCACAGACAGCAGGTGGCAGCACTAAGTGTGGAGGGTACATAAATCATGTCGGGTGGAAGCGGGAAAGATTGCAGTAGTTGTCGCAATGCGGAAACGGAGCAATTTATCGGGCGCCCATAAGTGCATGATCATTAACTTACGGATCAACAACGGAAATACTTCCAAAACGGCTCAGTTTGTAAAGTGTTCGCGTGCCGCCGCGGTTAAAATATACGTGCATGGCAAAAGGGCGATATCCAAAGCCGGCGTCGAGGCAACTATAGCGCGCCTCGGGCCTTAGACGTCAGGGAAGGACGGCGACTGCAAAGATGTACGGGCAGATTGACATGCAATTGTGGAACAACTGTCCGCCTAGATCAGATCTGTCCAACTGACGGCCCGCGGTGCAATTTATTGTGGCCCGCGAGAGGGTTTTAATCACAAGTGAAAGTCCCTTGCATCTGATCATTGCGGTGCATTGCGCAGTGAGATCATTGCGCGCCTAACGCACGTGCCTTGATGCGGTCAAATATGTTTTTACTGGTTATTTTTGCTGGGTTATAATTTATTAATTGTGTGATTTTTCTTGTTTGGAACACTATTTCATATTTTCCCCTTCAATTGCGCATTATTTTTGTTTTGGTTTAAATATCCTTCACTGACTTAGTTTTTCTCTGTTTTTTAAATTTATTTTTGTTAATTTCTATTTGTAATATCTGCTGCAATTGGGGCTTTGCCATATTGTGGGTTAATTAATTAAAAATAGTAGGTTAAATTTAGATTAAGAACGGTTTTCTAGTAAATTCAGAAATTTAAAATCATCACAATGTGATTCCCTACTCATGGTACGTACGGTCTGACATGCATAGACCCGTTCCTTCCCCCCTTTCAGAGCGGCTGGGCAAACTGCAGAGATCAACAATACAGAAAAGTCAGGTGTAGATTGCCCACGTTCTGTAAATAAGGCCTGCAACCATATTGAAGGTTTTAGTTGTGGTCCTTGGGGCCTTTCTGGTTGGACATGTCTGGCCTAGATGAACCAAGGGGTTACTAATAGGCTCTCCGTCGCGAGTGCTGACGGGGACTGCTAATGGGCTACCGCAGCAGGCGCAAGGTTGCCCCTCCACGCACCAATGCTGACTGCTGTTCATCGGCGGCAGGAATTCGCTCCCAATACCGGAGCTTGAGGTCTAGTGAGTGGCTACAAGTGGCCTTTTCAGATAAATAACGCTCTTTCTGCTCCCTCGGTCGTTGGCGCATACGACGTGAAACAACTGAACTCAAACACCCTGCAACAATCGCAGGACGGATCCAGGTCGGAAGAGGGAGCGTGGTGATGTGGGAAGTGTTTACGTGGCATTCCCTGGGTGATCTCGGTTCAACAGAAATGTGGAGACTTTTTTTTAAATGAAAGGAGTTTCGGCCTGTGGTGGCCATGTGTTCCCCAAATGTCACATTCTTTTGATTCGCATTTTTTCAAGTCAACCTGTCAACTGCTGGTCTCTTTATGCAATTATATTATTAAATAAATATAATAAATTTCAAGTATACATATAATTATATACCATCAACATATTTATATATGCCAATGTGACGTTGCATCATGGGAGTATAGGTGGAGATGGTAGATTTTGCTAGAAATGCGAAATATTACCAAACGCTGAGAAAATTGGTATTTGTATGATTGATGGTTGGTGCAGTGAATATGAAAGTCTTCAATCTGCGATAAAATGCGTAATTATCCATGATTTCACATGCAATCATGTTGCAACCAAAGTGCGATATAGTCGCTAAATTTCATTTTATGGTTTCCTTCGCGTTCGCTCTCCAACTAGGGATGCGACATCGACAACAACACATCGATGTTTGAAAACATTTAATATGACAGGGGCCAACAATGTAGAAGCTGGACGAGTTTTCAGTTAATATTGTTTAATTGTTTCTGACAAAAAAAACGGGAAGCCAACATTGAAATATGCTCTCAGTTAATTTTCCACTGATTGTGTTGTATTTAATATATAAATTGATTTCATTCAATGAAATACATGACCTTTTAAAAGAATGTTGTATTATTTTAGTAACTATTTACAAATTGCATGGTTGGAACCCTTGTCTTCTTCTTTGAATAATGTTATTCTATCTAGTTCTATACAAGACAAGAATCATATCGATTTAAAATTGTTTCTTTCAATATTTATTGAAGTTCATGTATTGCGAAATATTAAGTTAGTTTCCCTTATTTCCTAATTTTAAAGGAAAAACCTAAATAGCAACAAAATATTTTATTTCAAAGAGACACCCCTTAATATTAATTTTCTCAACAAATGCTACAAAACGCTAAATATTAATTTTCATTTCGCTATAAAATGCTATATCCTTGTTTTCAAAATACAATTTTTTTAAAGTAAATTTTAAATTCTACTATCACTAATTATTGAGTTAGCAGCACCCACATTCGCCACAGTTGGGACCACAGCATGACCGAGTGAGAGATAAGCACGCGATGTAAGTCGCTCGCTTAATCCGATGGAATAGCGGGCTCCGCTATCTCTAAGAATTGGCGCATGCGCTGAGGCTCAAAAGTGGTATACGCTTCACTCGCGCAAGTTTTCTTGATATTCCGCAGCGGGGGGTGCGGGGAGAGGAGGATTCTATTTACGTCACGGCTTGAAAGGGCGTACCAACTGTGGGCATGAACTTAACGCCCCAAAGCGTACCACGTTTGATACAAAGATTGTTTTGAAGGTACGATGTGCTTGTTGGCAGCATTGTAAATTGGTACGTGCCGTTCCGAGTTTAACCTAATTATTTCAACGGGCCGTACTATTCAGCGCTGGAGAGGACTAGGGAGCTCGTGTATCAAGAAAACTTGCGCGCGTGTAATACGCATTATGTCCTTTTGCGCGCCAAGAGGAGTTGATGCGGACGTGTGTTTGCGGACGCGGTCTGAGTGTGTGGCGGGGCGAGGACAGATGGGCGGATGGGGACGGGGAGCGAGGCTGTGCGGGGCGGGGCCAGGCGGAGCGAGTCCGGGAGAGGAAACGTCGAGGCGAAATCACGGCGTGCGAATCGCAGTTGGTCGGTGACGCGCCATCCCGTCTTGTTCAGGGACTGGCTCTCGCTGATACCGATTAATCTTGTAGCGCGTGAACTCATTCTTTGTGGTGACGTGGCGGAGACGCGGGACAGAGGTTTTCAATTTCAAATCTGCGACTGGTGTAGACTACGAGAGCGTTACTTTCCGTTTAGGTAGTAACATAAGGAGTCATTACTCGGTTAATAATGTTGATAGTGTAAGGACGTTATTTAGGTGTAGTGCAATACTACATTGCGTTTTATCATTTTTTTTAAATGTAGCCCAGTTACTAATATTGAAGGGTAGTCGGGAGGAATGTGCCTCATAAATTATTGCCAATGCGAATATTGTGCCAGTTCTGGCCATATTTGAATTCTCAAAAGGTGTGTGTTATAGCTGGCAGCTGTTGACTGTTGAAGTTGTGATGAAGTCTCTTTTTTCTGGTTATTAACACTCGTCCAGTATTTTCAGTTATTTTCGTTCTTGTGTGAACTTGTGGACTGAAGTTTGTTTCTTTCATTTCATGAATATTTTTTAACAAATCCGATATTAAGTGTATTCGTGAATGCGCAGTGTTATTCTAAAGTAATGACCTGAAAGGATCAGTGAATAATTTCGAAAATATTGAGGTAAATTTATTTAGATTTGTTTTTCAAATTTTGTGTCATATCATCAATCAGGCCTGGTAGCCAGACTTCGTTCCGTTCACTATCCGCGCCCGTCTGATAATGGAAATGAGAAGCAGCGCATGGAGCGTAGTCAACAGCCGCCATGGAGGAGGACAGAGGTGCGGAGCGAGCGCAGTGCTATATGTGGTGTCATGAGACTATAACGCAAATTACCGTACAAATGCGCTTTTGTGCGGAGTATCAAAAAGCTCCACCGGAGTTGGAAACCATCAGAGCACGGTATGATTGATTTGTGAAAACAGATTGTGTGTGACACCCGTATAAAGGACTTGTATAGCAGCCCTTCTATAGCAGAGGCAGGAGACGCCCTTCTATAGCTGGTCACGTTGTAGAAGAACATATGCACGAAATCCAAAGAGATCAACAACTAGTTTTTCTAGCTGACCATTCGACAACTTACGGTATGGAGAATTTTACGTCGATTACACGAGGATTCAAGGAGTACAAGCTGCAACTGGCTCAGGCTTTGAGTGCTACTGGCTAGCAGAAACTTTGAGTTATGTGCAGACATGATGTACAGGATGGAAGATGACGATTTTTTTTCTTAATAAGCTTGTGTTCAGTGACGAGGCAACCTTTCGCTTTAGAGGTACAGCTAATCCTCACTATGTGCGGATGTGTGGCACAGAGAAACCGACGGAATGCCTCGAACATACCCGTGACTCTCCAAAACCGAATGTATTTTGTGCGCTAAACTCCGTGAAAGTGCATGGAGCTTTCTTTTTTTATGAGAAGTCTGTGACTGACATCATATATCTAAGTATGTTGCAAAACTACCTGATGCCGCAGCTGCAACCCGATATGGGAGAGAATTATATTTTCCAACAAGATGGAGCACCTCCTTATTACCACCATGAGGTCACTACGTTCCCATCCCACACTACTCCCACTTGGATTGCACGTGGTGGGAACATAGTTTGGCCACCACAACCTCCCTATTTAACGCCGCTGGATTTTTGTCTGTGAAGTTACATTAAAGATAACGTGTACAGCCCTCCACTTCCAATGAGTCTCGATGAGCTTCGCCAACGTATTAACGTAGCAGAAGCACCGTTAGATGCGAACAAGATCACGCGTATCTGGGATGAACTGTCGTGTGTCAAAAGGGAGACACATTGCACATTTGCAAATATTGCATAAAAACCTTAGTTTATGCCAGTGTATGCATTGGAAATTGGAAATATACTATGTAAGATAACTATGTATAATTGAACTTTATTACCAGATAGCTAATCTAAAATAACCCTGTACTGTGCCTCAGCCGTCGAGCATCGGTTGCCCCGAGGTGGACGTGCCTCGTTCTTGGCGATCCGTGAAGCTTCCGAACCCGTCTCTGAAAGCCCTGCCCGTTGGCCTGGACGCAGATCAGGCATCTGGGAAGCACCTACGCGGGAAACACGCAGACGGACGAGAGCATTCGAGAACCCAACACAAAGCAGTTGCCGCCGTTTCGCGCGGGTGGCCACTGAAGTTGGAGTTCTCTGCAGAAGGGAACGAGTAGAAGAGGCCCCACGCCCACTGCGCTTGCGTTGACGGCCCGTCCACGTGCGGAAAGCAAGGAAAGACATAAGAGTTCCTGTGTCATCAGTTTCGTCTCTAAGCTGAGAGAGAATTTTCTCGATGAGGGCGGTACTCGGACAGCGTTCGCTTCAGTGGAATCAACAATTGTTATTTGGTACATTAACTTTTCCAAAATTGGGTTGTGGGAGTTTTGCATTTACTAACAAAACATCGAAAACCGTAAAAACATCTACCACAAAATATGGATGATAAAAATAATCGTCACTAATAAAATTGTTACCCTGGATCATTTTAGCCGTTTTGTTTTTCACTTTTCTTGTGTACCGACGGTACGTACAATTGTAAGATTTTATCAGAAAAATGAGATCCTGTCTCTTTACAGCCTCCGCCTTTGCGATGACTGCCTCGCCTACAGTCGCCCGGCACGGCCGCACACTATTGACGTCATTTCTTCACACAAAAGTGTCCGAACCTTCCCCATATCTTCACGAGTAGGGCGGAAATAATTTCGTTCCCCTCGTTTTTGGTTTTTTGTCGATCGCTACGCGTGAGAAACTTCTGGAATCTCTTTGTTTCATATGTTTTTGGAGTATGTATGATGTCGTATCACATCACCCCTTCCCGAACAGCGAAATTTTGAGTACCGCTCAAAACTTAATGCAATTAAATTCTAAATAAACCACGTATTATCAACTCTTTTTGAATGCAAAGTAGTCTATTATAAAAAATGTAGGCACTACAAAGAAGACTTAACTCTACTAACTTAAAAAAATTCTATAAGTAACATTGAATATTTCTAATAAAAAACTTCTGAACATTGAATTATCATAATATGCATAAACAATATATTTTCACGTAACAACTATCATCCTTACTATTTACGGCCTACAAAGTTTTAAATTATGAAAATTATAGGCTCCAAATCTTTTACTTTGCGCATCTATCAAGTGACAGGTACTGGACGGGCCAACGTTCAATACAGTGCAATATACCAGATATAGGTTGGCCAAGGACGAGCCAACATTCAAAGGAATGCATTTAAAAAATTCTCCGGCTTGTGGTTTGACTATCTCAAAGCTTTTACTAATTCTTGTTCACTTAAATTACGTGACTTTCTAACAAAGTACTGCGACACTTTTGCAGAGCCCAAATGATTGCCAAACATTCTTTTTTCCATAACGGAATACACAACTTCCTGGTTTTGTAATATCCTAATAGGCGTTCGCACAAATCGTTCGTTGTAGACATTTACCTGTTTGTAAAAGAACAAATCCTAATCCTACATCACTGGTACCTCTTTGTAGAAGTAAATATCTCTATAAATATTCGCATTAATAAACATTTGTTTAATGTTTTCAAAAGCTCTGTCCTTCTTATCATATCAATGCTATTTCACGTCTTTCTTAACGATTCCGAAAGTGGTGGAGTAATTTCGAAGTATCGCAAGCAAAAATAGGCAATGAAATTACAGATTCCAAGAGAACTGTGAAGTTTCTTTACATTTCTTGGGGATGGAATCTTTCTAATTTCTTCTTTGGATCTATTCTCACCCTACGCGTATCCACAATATATCCTAGAAAAGTAATTTATTTCTTTACAAATTAGATTTGTCAAAATCGAGAGCCTGTAATTGTGCTTAAAAGTTTGAAAAAGATATTCCAAGTGATAAAAGTGTTACGAAATTGATTGAAAATCAACAACAAAAATCACAAAATCTTGATCTTGCCGATTACGAGCTTCATCTAAACAACTTAAAAAAGCCGATGCGCTACTACGAAATCCTAAAGTAAGACTCCTAACAAATATGAACGTCCATTATGTTGAAAATCTATATACTTTCGGATTTTCTTACTATCTATTTGCCAGTATTGAAACGGTTTCCGTCCATCCGTAACTCGTAATTATTCTTAATCATACAAACATTGCTCTTTTGCTCCACCCTGAGCAATCAGCTGAACGGACCCTGCCGTTTTCGTCCCGAAGACATAGGGAATTTTATTAAGAACAACGTACAACTTTGCCCATGCTGATCGATAGCTGAAACGGGACAGGATTTCACTATTACTTACGACAACAGTATCAAATATTATGTGTATAAGGTTATTTTAATATAAATAAACAATTTCCGTATGTTTTTGGAACTAAATTACCGTTCAATAAATTTATTTTTGAGTGTGAGTATGCGAAGCCCTGCCCATGCGGAAAACGGAGTGCTTTTCATCCATTGTTTCATTCATCCATGGCCCGAGTCTCGCCACGTAAAATAAGGCAAATTCAATTCAATTCAATTGTTTTGGGACTGGACACGTAAGTTATCCTTCTCTCGCTCACAACGATTTTAAAATAAAATATGAAGGATATTGAAGAAGTTACGATATATTTATATTTTTAAATATCAAATTTAAGCACTTGCACAATTTGAGTTCGCAGTACAAAAGTAAACAAAATATTTAAATATATTTCATGTATGTCGATAATTTCGAGAAAGCCGAACCCTTGACTCTTGATCTTGCCATCCCGAGGCGAAGAGATTGAATTGTGTGGCGTCGTAAGCCAGATCCTGTAGGTGAAGGTGGCCCTCGACCGCTTTCGGGAGCCTGTCCGGAAACGCTTAGAACCCGTCACGCATAGGTATCGGCGCGCTCATGCAACGCAAATGGACGTACCTTATTTCTGATGGGTGGCCGTACAGTGCCATCCAAAATGTTTGCAACCTTTGTGGAGGCTCTGGAGTAGTGGTGGATGAAGCCTGAAGACTAAGTACTAGGTTATCGAGTATTGCAATGAGATCGTGTGAGAATTCATAAAGGAGGGAGAGGTAAAGGTAGGAGTGGGGGCTACACACGAGATTGCTCAGTTTGAACCCTAGCGCGTAAATTGAAAAAGCAATCGGTGAGAAGATAACGGTCTGTTACATACAGTTCAAGTAATATTGCCTTTGTATTATTTTGCAAATGTTTGATGTTGTTAGATGACAATGTGAAATATCAACCTTAAACGAATTATACGTATTTGATTTGGAAATGTTAGACTATTGGGTTTGATGCTAAACACAAAATTGTAATATTGAATCGTTTTTGTTTCATGACAGTAAAAAACGTTTTTCTTTAACTATGTTCAATTGAATAAGGTTTTATCAAAGTTAAAAAATATTATTCTTCAAAAATCGTTTTTACTTCTTACGATTTTTCTACTTTCTTACAGAGTACAAAATATATATCAAATATCAAATCATCGAACTCTATTTATTCATAATCGTTTACATCGTATAAACAGATTGGCATTCAATTTATCAAGACCTATAATGAACTCATGATTCCGTAACATATCGTCAGAAATGTTAGCTCTTTAGTATCTCTTTTTGAGATTCATAATAGAGGGAAATGATCACAAGTGGTCAGTAAACAAAAGGGAAACATGTTTTCTAAACCTTACATAAAGGGGACACCAAGAGATTCTGTGCGAAAATAATTGATATAAGCAAGAACAAAAAGCGCAATTATTTTATAGAGGAAATTGCAAGAGAAAGGCGACAAACGAACTGTAAATTTGCGTATTACATTATACAGCGCTGTATTTGATGTATATTTGTTTACTTATCCTAGCATTCAGATCCTCCGCTATAATTAAGTGATCTTTATTCTATTGTTTTTGAAGTATCCATTTCATCCATATCGTATTTTTTGCCTTCTGGACAGTAAACTCCGATTAAGGGTAAATAGTCCCTTTCTATTTTAAAAATCTTGTAATCAGGATCCGGTAACTTCTGTAGGTAAAAATGAGTATTTTCTTTTTCCATTTTTATCAATTAAAATAAGTATTCCACTGTCTCTTTAATTCTTAGGTTTCCTGTTGTAAATCATAATATAGTATTCTATATATTTTGTTCCATGTGTTCCATTTGTTCTTTGTGTCGGATATTACGGCTTTATTAATTTGTTTTAATTTTAGTTCATTTACACGTTCATTTATAAGTTTTCTTTATTTTTATTCTTCTGTCATTCCACACTCCCATCTCTCTTATATTCCCAGTCGTTTGTCCTTTTTCTTGCTATGGCCGTCAACATTGTGTTTATCCGTCTTGGCTTGTTGAAGAATGTCAGTAACTTTACGACCCCTATTACAGGTTACGGGTATGTTGATTGATTCGTTTAGAAAAGGGTCCTCAAATGGAAATGTGCCTCTTCCGCCAGTTATGTCGTTCCAGAAGTTTCCTCTTCCGCCATAGCTGCCGTTGAGGTCTTCACCGTTGCTCTGGAAAGGGGTCCTCACAAAGTACTACCATCCAGGACAGTTGGGCCAAGGTTTTTAAAAACGATGTTACTCCTCTATCACCCCCTCTTTGTCCTGGATTGTGACAGGTGTAGCCTGGTATCCCATACTTTGGGCCCAGGTTGGCGGAGTTGTTAATAAATATAGATGTTTAAAATTAACGATGGTTTTCAAAGTATATTGAACATCGATTTTTAAATTTTGAACATCGACATTTCGAAACATCAATGTTTTGTTGCTGATGATGCATCCACAGTTATTGTCAGTAGTATACTCGTATTACCTCTAACACGTTCTGTACTCAGAATCCACTTTTTGTTGGTCCTTGATGCCGAAAATTTGGTTTACGGCGAAACATCTGTCCGTCTCTGTGAATAACGCTAGAGGCCAATCCGCACGCAGGAGTTACACCAAAAGAGATATTTCCGAGTCAATCTGCGCCTTTGAATTGAAAAAAATCTTTTAATTTTTGGATTCTTTACATTACGCTTCAAGGACATTTTCAAATTTGTCCAACAATAGCTCCAAATTGTTTCAATAAACTTTGCCTCCTGATAGCGTAAAGGGCGCTTAAAACAGTGCTGATACGGTTTCGTTGAAATATCTTCATTTTCGAAAATTGCAAACGTTCCGAATTTTTTCGGAGTCTTCTTAGAATTATATATTTAAAGATAGAGATTTTTTATTCAAATTAAATGTTGTCCATAATTTGTTTATTCATTAAGGTCAAGTACATTTTTTGAAATATTTAGTAGTTTTCGAACAATATTGCGTGCAATTTGTACAAGTTAGAAAAAGTACAAAAACAAGATTTTGCCGAAAATGGTTTCAATTTTTTCTTGAAACTTTTGGTAGGGATTGTGTTAATGTACTCTATGAAGAGACATAAATGCCAGATTGCTCTATTTTGATTTTTCAAAAATTAAAATAATGTATTCTTTAAACTTGTCTCTCACGTCGTTAATATTTACATGAGTGGTAACATTATTATATTTATGAGTATATGTGCGTGAAATAATGTCAAATAAAATTTCTCGAAAACCCAACAGATTTCCGTCAAAACTAGCTCAACATTTCGCAATTTCAGAAACGCTCAAACGCTATTTTCTTAGAAGCGGTTTCAAAACTTTTTTTAAAAAAAAATTACAAAATATTTAATTTTTGAAAGATCTCTCACGCCGTTAATATGCACATTTTCAGCAATTTGTAAACACTATTGTATTTGTGAGTCAAAGTACTTCAAATGAGGTTTTTCGAAAACTCAAAAAGTTTCTGTGAAAAGAGCTTATAATTTTGAATTAACAGTAGCGCGTAAACGCTAGTTTTAGAAAACAGCTCTAAATTTTTCAAAGAAATTTGTCATTTAGGACGAGGTTTTACTGTCCTTTAATAATCATAAAATAATATTTTCCCTCTACAATTAGGAAACTGAAAAATTAAGATATTTAAAAAATGTACTTTGGGCGGCGAAAGATGGCAGCTGGTAAGACTATGTAGCAAGTCCCGGTAGCTAGCCGAGACCAAAGTAAATAGAAAACTAATATGGGAAAGTTTGTTCCATTCTATAGCACTGGTAATTTAGATTTTTTCTTCTATCGTATTCATTAAGACAGTTTTAAAATTCATCTCCTGACAACATGTTATCTTGAAGGGACTTATTGTTTTAAGCGTAGTATAAGGTGAGAGTTATTGCACAGGTAGGCCAGTAGATAGATCCGGTGTAATAGATATAGGTGTCATAACATAATTGATTAATCATAATCATAAAAGTAAATGCAAATATCTGTGCTGAAACGTAATTGTCGGTTTTTTGTAATTAATTTGAAAACGACCGAAACGTATGTTTTAAGTCTTATGTGCTAGTAACATGTAGTATAAAATTTATTTGTTTAGATAAATCAATTTATCATACCATTGCAACATAAGAACAGTACCGATATATCAACATCTATATAATGTTTACACAATAAGTTCATAATGTACTGAACCACTTGACAAAACAATATTAGCTTGGTTATTTGATCTGAAATGCTAGATATTATGGATCTTGAAATGTAAATAGTAAAAACCAAGGACCCCTAGAATTTTTTATTTGCTTAGACAAATATATTTATATAAATTAATGTTTGCCTTTGTTTATAGAAAAAATGGATGAATTCATTTATTGGGAGAAATTGAAACGCAACAGCATATGTTAGTCTTAATATGTAAAGAATCATTGCATAATTACATACCAGTGTACTGATCTCCTGCGCATACTGAAACTAAAAAGGTTTAACAGCGTTGATCCAAAACATACAAACATTTTCCATTTTACCAATTTGAACATAAGAACTGTGTAAATAATGAAATTGGGTAACATAATGAAAAGCTGCTCTATTTTCTAGAGAATTATTCACATTTGCTTCCCTCCTAGCAGTATTATTTTCAATGGTGCGAGTGTGTTCTTCAGTAAGCTGCTCTTGCCTCGTAGTAGCCGATTCAGAATGTTTATAGACTTCCCATCTCTTAGCCCTTGTAGCCTTTTTGACAACTGTGACTTTCGTTTCGGCATTGTTACAAGCAATTCAGTGTTTACAAATTTCTATAGAAGAAATTGTATTGTTGAGTATTCTGTGCTGAGTATTATTGTACTTTTTACTCTCTCAACCTACCTCAATTTTTAAACACTTCCAAACTCTCGTTGTTTTGCCACTGTTTGTGACTAGAACTAAGGACAATGCATGTACTTTGGCATTCGTTACTTCTTCATTTACACCAATGTTCCACAAACTTTTGTTTAAAACTACTTAAACTTGTTAGTTTAAAACTAACAAATCGCCAACGTTCACACACGGACATTACATAACCTTACTCAAATCTCAATGATTTTCGTAATCATTCTGAATATTGATGAAATCGGTAGATCTCAGACGTCGTCGTCTCGTGGCGTGCTGCTAAACTATTGCCACTTTTTAATCTGTGATGTAAAGTGTCCAGAAGAGTACTTATTTCGTAAATATACTAAGGTTTATATCAGAGCCTATAGTACTCCACACCTTTAAAGGAAGCTAGCACCAAAGTTTCGTGAGTATTGGCCCAGTAGATTAAGTGGGGAATTATCGTGCTGTTAGTCAATGCCCTTCTGTCTTTATTTATTAGCATAGATATAGATGAATAATTATTTCGAAATGTTGTAAATATTATATTGTTTATGATATTTTTAAGTGTACTTCCTTCAATATACAGCATGGAGGAAGGCTGTATGTACTACCTACAGTCTTTATCTTTCGGACCAACAGATATAACTTACGTGATGTGAATTGTATTATTTAGTATAGTATTCTACAGTGTGTTAATAATGGAAAATCAGTGTTTCTTATTAATTTTTCGACTCTATCGTAATCCTTATTTCACTTATATCTTAGAAAGGCTTACTATAGTTTTTGTTATGCAACCCGCACTACTGCTGTGTAATGTTGGTTGCTGACATTTGCGCCCACTCTTGCTGTTCACTAAAGTTTTCAATTTAATAACTAGTGTTGAATGAAAAACTAGTACAACCGAACATGAACTCTGATATTAATGGTACAGGCCATGTTATATGACAATGTTACGCATTTCAACGTTATAACATTCCCTCGGCGTTATTCCTGCTATTAGAAAAAGTGGAATAGTTTCTTCTTTAACTTCGAAATTTTTTAACACACATGATACATTATTTTATAAAAGATTTCTCCAATGACATTGCAACAATCTGCAATTTTCTGACCGAAACCAATCACCAGATTTATAATTTTGTAACATTTATAATTTTAATAATACTTTGATTGTAGCAACTCTTCTAATAGGCAAGTAGGAATATCAAACCAATGTGAAATTTTTCGAGTCATGTGATATTTTTCAATTGCAATTTCACCGATAATTAAGAAGTGATTATTTGCATCTTCATTGGCAAATGACATTTGTTCAAAAAGTACTTGCAATTCACACTTCATAACAATACGTAAGTATTTTTCCGTATTGTAATACGTAAATATTTTTCCGTATTGTAATACGTAAATATTTGTCCGTATTGTAATACGTAAATATTTTTCCGTTAATATTTTCAACAGCTTCCAGGGGTCCCAAGAAACAGCGTCTTGTTCATCAGTATCCATACAGAAGCAGCATTTCGTGAAAAAAAGTTTAATCCTCTATAGTGATACGTGCATAAATCAAATTCGCAATTTCAAAATTGCTGTCACTTGTATGAAAATCGTGACAAAGCCAATCATTTAAACACATTTTTTTTTCAGAAATTTCTTGAATCAGGACACGCATTTATGAAAAATGACCCCGATTTTGGAAACATAGACCAAGCTGACAAAAATAAACTATATTATGTTCCCTCTATTACCATCCGTTCAGCTCGAAAGAAAAGAGATCGTAAAATGACTCAAGCACATTAAAATTTTCAGCTTATAAAAACAACTGTGAGAAAGATCAATAATGAAGCCAAAGTAAATTGCCTACAAATACAGTGAATGTGGTTCCTTAACTGTATCCCCCAAACGAACAAACACGATTTAACTTTTGCAATACATACCTCCAGTGCACCACAACTACTTCAACTCACTAAAAAGTTTTCTAGTTGAGTATAATATGGAACCATTTGAACAAGTTCAAGATGAGCCTGCTACCCCAACTATAATGTCAACGAACTGAACACTGCTGACTTACCCATCACTAAAATGCTTATTCTTAGTAGCTTAATGTAAAACTTGTAATAACAGTAAACAATATTCTATATTTTTGGTATGTTAACTAATTATAATTTACAGTATATACAATATCAAAACAGTGTAAACTATATTGTGTACATTGTTATTTGTTGTTGTTTTTTTTGCATTAATTTCACTCCCAAATTTTCATCACATTATCGCAAGACGAAAATTATGCATGCTAATTTTTTTGAATTTAAGTCATAGTTCTTAGAAACTATGTGTGCAAAACCTGTGTAAATGAACAAAACAGTTAATTAACTAATTAATAAGCAATGTTCAAAATATTTGTAGAAAGTTAAAAGAATATCCCCATATCACGTTCATAACACTTAGTCTCATTTATTTCTAAGAATTATAGATTTACAGAGTTTTTCGTTTACACCTCATTTGCCGGAACGTAGGTTTTCTGACTTTGGCTCTTGACGGCTCGTGAAGGACAATTGCGTCGTTAGATCTCTGGATTCCTAGTCGGTCACCCATCCAAGAACGCGCCATGACTCGAATTCGCGAAACCGTCGTGACTTCACATAGTTCTCGAATTCGGCAAGCGACGTCGGTTTCGCGGTCGTGGACTTTCAGTAGAACAATCTCAACATTCGTTGGATGGCAAGGAGTGACAAGGAGTGACATAGTGCCTGGTTTCATTCATTGAGATATTCGCATCGTATTGTCAGGTATAGGGAAAGGAAACGGGCGAGAGTCAAGTATAAGTAGTTTACTGTTTTTAACTTGCACAAATATATCTTAGTTCAAATAATAGCAAAGTTCTTTTCCGTATGCGAATATCCCAAGAAGTGGAGCCTGGCACTTTCTCGCCCTAAGTGGGACATCTCGCTCCGTTTGACGGTATGTTCGGTTTTGCTCAGAGAATATAGTATTCACGCATGCCCGTGTATTTATAGGTTTTAGTTTTCTTTGCTCACTTACAAAAAGCTGCAAATTACATTTATGTTTCTATTATAAAAATACAGAGTAATAATCCTTTAATTTTATTTTGCAGTGCTTGCTGCAAACACCATTCCATGACAAAAAATATGTTCTACCAAGAATGCGTAAGATACGTTCCTAAGGTCAAGTCTTTTTACATGGCGCATCTATCGTTTCTCCGGTCTTCAGGATAATTTCATCTGAGTGGAGAGTGGTAAGTACATTGATTAATGTTTTCTTCTCATGCACTTTTGAAGTTCTCAACGTACATAATTGTTTTGCTCGTTGAAGGTAGCGTTTAAAAAAAGGCTACTTGCACAAAGAGGTTGCTAGTGAGAAATGATGCTTTGTAGATGCCAGACAGATACTGCATCAGAGGAATCGTCGTATTTTCCTTTTTATTATGTTTTTTTCGTGTCTCCAAGGAAATGAAATGTCAAGCATTCTTCGTAGAATTGTAATTTCGCACCTGCATGTTTGGTTGGACAGCGTTAGTAGTCACATTCTACAAAAATCAGACATTTAATAACATTAATATTCTTCTTAATTAACTGACAACTATAATATCTAAGTTTTGTGTAGAATTCAGTAATCTGCATGATTTAATCTACTTTCGTAGGATGTTAGTATTAATCGAACTTTTTACGAATGAAAAACAGTTCCACCATAATATTCCCTTTTAAAACGCCGTGTTATTGATTGCATCCGTAGTTCGTCATTTTTTCACGTGAACTTGCGTCATGCATAGTGTCGCTGATGCAACTACCAATGTGGGTCGCACCCTGTTTTTTTGTAAAAGGGCTATCAAACAGCTCTTAATGGCATTGTAATAGAATTAGGGCCGCAAAATCAAATCATGCAATCGAATTGCGGACGATACGTTCGCGATAGGTGGGAGGACGTCGGGTGAAGGGGCGAGAGGAGCTGAGCAGGTCGTGTGGACCACACGTCGCCCATTTTGTTTTGAGCAGTCGGAACGAAAAAACCCTCGTCTTCTCGAATGTCTTACTTCGTCTCCTCGAATGTCTTTCAAAACGATATGTCAACAACCCTTTCTCTCGTTTATCTGCTAATGCAGATAAGAAGGCATTCCGATTAGTGAACGATGGAAACTGTCAGAGAGAATAGGGAGGGAACATTAGCTTCATATTTAAAAAAAAATAAGTGTCGACTGTTAAGTGCGCAAATATTTGAAAGTTACCGCCCCCAGATTTCTTGCGGCCTCTCAGACAGGATATTCTTTGATACACTAGCATGAGCAGTCAGCGGCCCGCCGATGTCGCTCGGTCGGCGTGTCAGCAATCGAAATAATGAACAAGACTTGATAAATTCCGCCCATCCGGGCAATGCAGCGCGCTGTTTAGTCACAATGTGTTAAATATATAATTTATTTTTGCTTGCTTGGAGTTGGGGTTTAAATCACCTGTTTTGAAATGATAATTTTTGGTCCCCGTGAACATTTGATATTCGTTTTAAATCCGAATTTTATTGGTGAGTTAAAGTACATAAAATGACTTCAAGTGAGGTTTTTTAAAAACTCAAAACTGTGAAAAGAGCTGAATTTTTGAATTTACTGAAGCGCTTAAGCGATATTTTCTTAATAAGGGCTCCAAATTTTTCAAAGAAAATAGCCATTTAGAACGAGGTTTTACTGTTACTAAAGTAATATTTCCGTTATACTATTAGGAAATCGAAAAATTAAGATAATGTCAAAAAAATGTACTTTAAGTCGCGATAGATGGCAGCTGGCAGGAGTATGTGGCACGTTCGTATAGCTAGCCGAGACCAAAGGAAATAGACTACAAATACGGGAACATCTGTGCCATTCTGTAGCAAGACTAGATGATTTTGTGTCAGCTGCCCTATTCTAAATCTATCTGTACATTGATATTTGTGAAAAAAACAGGCCTACACTCAAAACTACAAGAACTTATAATTTTGGGATAGAGGGCTAATTAGGACGTCCGAACGAACGTTCGTTGAGGTCATATGTCCAACGGCAGTGAATGAACATTGAATTGGTGGCCACATAGATGCAACGCAAGCTGACATTTTAAGCTACTTGTATTCCTATTGACTCCCAAGGTGTAAAATGGCGCATTCACCTAGAAACGTAAGTGTACGCGGGAGTTCCTTTCTGCCAGATAAGCGACTCGTGAATGAGTGATACTGTTGTGCCGATTAATACCGAGGTATCATTATGTTATCGTTAGGGCAATGTGTCTAACAAATAAATACTGTGCCCCATGTAGAGTTCGCTATTCGGCAGTGCTGGCGCTAGACAACTTTGGGCCCGGGGCATGGCTGAGACTTAGTTCACCCCCACCCCCCGGAGAAATTAAAAATGTGCAATTTATATCAAGAAACTGTGAGTTATTTTATCTCAGCAAATAACAAAATTACTTTTAATCTATATAACGTTTTGGATATGTACTTTAAATATTTGATTCATTCCAAATAAGTAATGACTATAATTAACTATTGGAGGTACACAATTATTGAACATTTTATGAAATATCAGACTACTACACAAAAATTACGATAACGATTTTCTCGAATTCTAGTTTTTAAAATATTTTTTACTATTTCCTCCCCATCAATCCCATCGTTGGGCCCCGTGACCCCGGGCGATCGCGCAGTCTGCCTAGCGCCGACACTGCTACTAGGACGCCGAGGTAGCGCTGGTTCTACACCGTTCGCGCGCTCCTGAAATCCGAAGCGTCTGCCGGCATCTAAAGCGATCAAAGTCCGGTACGTCGCGGACAAGGGAAGCAACAGAACGAAGAATGACATCGGGCAGTTGAGGCGGCAAGGTTAAGCTTGCAATGAAGTCATGGTAGTATGTTTGTGAAACATGCACGCGAAGCCACATCTGGCTTATTTATGGTTTAAATTTTGGAATCATTAACAGTTCAAGCTTTGCATATCAAATTAATTCTAATACTTAACAAGTGTTTGTTTTATGTTCCGGTCCATGTGCACAAATCTCTAATCCATAACATTAAGCACGTCAGGTAGGTTCCTATCTTATAAGAATTCCAGTTGCAGTCACGTTACGGAGAAATATATTATAATAATAACGGAAAACAATTCGCACTGAATTGAATTATTAAGAGATATAAATATTGTTGCTTTATTCTTTATTAAGTTAGAGTTTAATTTCATTCCGTCAGTTCTGTTACTCCTAGAAATTAGAATATTAGGTATTCAGGAATTTAACAGAACGTTCTTGAAAACAATAGATGTACTGAATGTAATTAGCAACACAATGCAGATCCCAGTGAGATTTAATAGGTTTCCATGGAAAGCGACATAAAGAACCGATTCTCAGAATCAGTGCGAGCTATTTAGAACACGAGAATCACTGCGCATGCCCGGGACAATCTCATTTTGCACCTTCCCACGTTCACCAAAACGTCAATAAAACCTCCCTGTCCTCTCTCATGCAACAACTTGACGCGCACCGTCATTGAAACCTGTTTAAATTTATTCCTGAGTCAATTATTCAGGATCAATAGGTAAAACTGAAGACATTTCTTTTCTTAAAAAATATTAGTTTCTACCAGATACTGCATCTACCCAACTCGCATTTGTTCAGGACTTAATAATAATAATAATAATTATTATTATTATTATTATTATTATTATTATGATAATAACAATAATAACAATAATAATACCAATAATGATGTCGCCGTGTCGCAGACGGTTGCCGCAATGATCGCAGGCGTTTGTTTTTTTTATTCAACAAACTCATTCATTGTTTGTAATAGGAAGTCCACTTGAGGTGTTGGGATGTATGTAAAGGTGCATATTTCACCTTTCATTCGAACCGCACATATCATAAAATATTAGCGAATTATCATTTACGAATCATAACGTTAATAATAATAATAATAATAATAATAATAATAATAATAATAATAATAATAATAATAGTAGTAATACTGCGAATATTTTACTCCGGTAGGCGTCTCTCGCATCTCAGTTTCCATTTAAGTCTGTCACTGCAGTCTTTTGCAGTTAACCCACTTCTAGCCATCGCCTTCTCCACTTCTTCCTTCTCTGTACTTCTCAGTCTTCCTCGTCTCCTGTGTGATAATGGTTTCCAATTCCAAAGCTTGAGAGTCTATCGTTCTTCACCCATTCTATTTAAGTGACCATACTAATTAAGCCTTTTAATTTCAATGGTATCAATAATGTTGAAACTCACTTCTGCTTTTCTTGTAATTTCTTCGTTTCTTATTTTATCCAAGGATGTCAATCCATGGCTTCCATTGCTGTAAGTTTATTCTCATTAACTTTTCCAGACTTCAGACAAGTACGTAATCTATTGTTTTTGTTCCTGTTACCAATGTAAATTTGTGAATATCCTTATGTTTAAAGAAACCATTCCAGATTTTTAAACCATATTCTATCAGCCTTTACCATTGTCACTCACAGTTTCCTCGACGTACCTTCCTCATTTTGGACTTGCCTTCCTTCTCTACCATTAAAATTCCCAAGTAAAAGTAGAACTTTTCAATTAGCGATTCCATCTAAGACACTCGTCAATTGATTAAAAAATGCAATTATCTCTGTTTCCGAAGGTTCTTCATTTGGAGCTTATATACCTATAAAAACATATCTATTCCTTTTATTTTAAAGCATAGTGTTAAAATTTTCTCATTAACGCATGTCCAACTCTTAATACTATTTATATATCTTTTTAATATGGCAATGGAGACTCCTCTCTTTGCTTTACTTTCTTTGTTCGCATCATTAAATATTTCATTGTAGCCTTTAACTTTCTCTATCCCTTGACACTTTTTTTCCGTTTCTCACAGGACAGCAATTTCTACATCCCATTTCCTTAGTTTTTCAAATACGTCTACTTTTTTCAGATAAAGGTTCCGTACGTCCCATGTTCCTACATTCATAAACGGTTTCCGTTTGCATTGTGGTTTCCTGGACATTCCGGTTACATTCTGAGACATTAAGCACTCCAGCATTTTTAACACGGGTAGGGCTGCTGCCCTTATGCTCTCACCCTCAGCACTGATCCGCTGTCCGTCTGACAGGGAAGTCCTAGGTTCGAGTTCCGATGGTGGCAGAATTTTCCACACTTTGCGATTTGTCAGCTAGGTCGAATTCAGTCGCTGACTGGAGGACAATTGTGCCGGCAGCTCTGATCGTTAGTTTTCCGTGGTTTCTCCGATCAGCACCAGGCGAATGCCGGTGCTGTACCCTACCAAACGGGCCACGGACCGCGCGCGATCTTTCCTACCTCTTCCTTGTTCTATCCTCTTCCCTTACACACACACACACACACACACTCCAGCATTTTTAACACGGTAGGGCTGCTGCCTTATGCTCCTCACCCCCTCAGCACTGATCCGCTGTCCGTCCTGAACCCGGGAAGTCCTAAGGTTCGAGTTTCCGATGGTGGCCAGAATTTTCCACATCTTGCGATTTGTCAGCTAGGTCCGATTCAGTCGCTGACTGGGAAGAAATTGTGCCGGCAGCTCTGATTCGTTAGTTTTTCCGTGGGTTTCTCCGAATCAAGCACCAGGCAATGCCGGTGCTTGTACCCTAGCCAAACGGGGCACGGACCGCCGCGCGATCTTTCCTAGCCTCTTCTTTTTCTATCCTCTCCTTACACCACCACACACAACACTCACACTCACACTCACACGCACACACACACACACGCACTACACAAGCCACATGCGGGAACTGTAATGGTAAATGCCCTACTACATATGAAGTACGCATTGCTAAAAGAGCAATGAATATTTCTTTTCAAACTGTCCCGTGAAAAATATCACCCTTCAAGACATGTTTAAATTAGGGTCTGTCTGGAGCAGGCGCCCTGCCTGAAGGTCATGGGTATGATTTAGGGCACCCCAAACCGCCGTCAACGTTAACACGCATCCAGACGTGGAACAGAATGTTTGGCGATCTTGTGAGTTTTCAAAGGGTCAAAAGTCCTCGACAGTTATGTCAGTTTATTGCGTCCAGGCATGCCGAGTTCTGGCGGGGGGTGGCCGTAAAATGGCCTCGTAAATCTCCCCTGTTTTCCCATATAAGGATCCGTAGCGTTGATATCGGACAGACAGCCTACAGACTTTGGCTTGTGTCAACTTCACGGGCTGGCTCTGCAGCTCTACTTTTTCATTAAACTTTCATACTTCATCGGAACTTGGGTCCTGGTCTTGGAAACCTCGCTACCACCAGCTCCTCCAGGGAACTAGCTTCCTTGCGAACTCCACCGGTTTTTTTGCATCCTATACTGGAAGCATTTGTAATTGCCTGCAATCGCTGCTAGTAGCAGCGACACCTACAGCGAAGGCATTACAAGACCGACGATGAACTTAGAGCTTGTCCCGACTGGGGTTGTGCTCCGCTGGTGGAGATTCTGGTTGGGGAAAAGCCACGCTAAAGTCGACGATAGGTCGGGCCTGCACCTCAGAGACACGTGACTAACAAGGTTCTGATTCTTGCTATCTGTAAGACCCTCTCCTCAAGTGGTTGGGTCGCGGCGTGCATAGA
>BOPP01000024.1:11909150-11927329 GCA_017312745.1 Gryllus bimaculatus
TCAAAGTTTCAAAAATCCAATTTTCGAGATAACTGCCTAAAGAGAAATTGATGGATAATTTACAGTTTTAGGCATGTTGCCTTTTTCGATTACTTGCGTAATCTAAGCTGTTTTGAAAATATCTGGATGTATTCGAAGCATTAAATATGTTAGTTAACAGGAATATAATTGCTGGTGCACAGGTTTTCATCAAACTCTGAGAAAATTCAACTAAACAAGCTGAACATTTAATTTTTAGTTTATCAATTATTTTGGGAATTTCTTAGGAATTTCCGGGAACAAACATAGTCTCGAAAATGTTTGAGGAAACGTGTGTTGTCGAATTTCTGCGGCTTTAGATTCTTCGTGATAGCAACCGTAATTGCCGAAAATTGGTTTAGATTTACATGTAGATTTATTTAGTAAAAAAAAAACCAGTAAAAATTGTGTGTGCCTTATGGGGTAGAAGATCATCTGCGCACTTTTTCTTTAGTTCCAGAATCTTTTCCCATCATTGTAACTCTAAATAGTTGAAAGATGAGTAAACGTTTAAAATAAATAAATAAAAATACATTTAAAAAAAGCGCGAGATTAGTAATATTTTGACGACTTGACATTTTCGTTCCCAAGTTATAGAAGAAGTATTCGCATCGGTAAACGAATTGCAGGTATGATTTTTCTTCATTGACAACAAAAAAAGGAAGTCGCCCTTACCTCTACTCTTACCATTAAAAGCAAAAGGAGTGTTCAACGAAAAGTGCGCATAGTAAAGCCACATTCTCGTCCAGAACCAAACCAAGGGACCATCTCAGCATTTGCTCAATGGATATGGGAAACTGGACAAAAAGCTGATCGAGATGGTTGAAGAGATAGATCAGTCTTCGTTCACTTCTCTTTCATTGTCTTTTAAAAAATATTTATAGTTGGTGTGTTTATATTTTATACTATATTCCACTTTGGTTTTGAGCCATTTTTGGAGTTCAAAATATTTTCACGTTTCATAATTTTATCCTGCATTCAGTGACTTTTCACAGCGATTTGTTGTTTTGGAAGTTCGATGTTTGGAAGTTTTGATGTTCGAAGTTCAAATTTTAGGAAGTTCGTCCCAATGAACATGTAATTTATCCCATGTCTATACACTCAAAAGTCTACTGGCTACACGCATTCATCTGGTCAGTGACCCATTCGTCACGCTCATGATCCCTTCTTGCTGCTTTGTTGACGAACTGTGTATCATATTTCTAGTTTTTATTTGCATCCTGTATAACGCTGTACAACGTTTCCGCACAAAGGAATTTTTTATGAGCTTTTGTACTGTAGAAGTAATAATGTGGTTGCATGATATTTATTCAAAGAGAACTTCTCTGTGATAACATCTCGGTACGATGAGATTGTACCTTAGTCTTCAATCAGGAAATCGAAGATTAATATCGTATTATATTGTAAAGATTATAAAGGTGAATTTCGACTCAGAGTCAGGGTTAAAAGTTTGTTGAATATTGTTGACATTGCAGTAAATTACATTTCCCCATACGTTCGACGTAACAGAGCACATGCTCTTTTCCATAAAGGGCATGTGAATCACTTCTGCAATCTGAATACTCTCGGTTGGTTTCCGTGTTTCTAATGACTCAGACCTCAGTGTTTTTATTTCCTATCCCGTCAACATCTGCAACAAGTCACGTTATAGTTTGAATGGAAGCCATCGTGTTCGCCATGTGTGAATTCCGAAGTTCAAACGTCAGATTATCTGACACAAAAATTTCAGGTCAGGATGCACGAAAAACCACGATTTCCAATGCCTCCCATTCCTTCATCTACGTATTTCATTTTATCATCTCCATCTTTATTCCATTTTCCATTCTCATTCTCCGTCAAAATTAATCATGTGGCTTTAGAGGGAAACTCAGCACGCTGTTAATAATTAATGTCATTTTACCTAAATCACTGGCCGGCAGTCACCCCTACCGAATGGACTTGCCGTTGCGATCATTTCATTTTCGAGCCAATCAATATGCAATCTGGCTGCTGTTTTTGTGGGGTTATTTAGGTTGCGAGAGACGGAGCGCGATGCGAAAATTTCAACTCAACGTTCAGGAAGGATAAGATCGGTTCCCTTGTCGATCTTCGACAGTCGCACGCATGCGCCGCGAAAACGGCTGCTCGAATGCAACCATTGTGAAAGCATTTGAAGATGAGTACGACTGATGCAGGGTCGATAATTCTGACGGCGGCGAATTATTGTCGAAGGAGGTGTCAGTTTCGGCAAATGGCTAGAACCAAAAGCAATTGCAGAAACTTCGTTTGAAATGCCATCGTGGTGTGTATGTCTCATATCGTCGGCGCAAAAGAAAATTTACAAATATCTGAAATCGTAATTTTGTTAGTTAAGAGAAGAAATACTACGTTCAGAAAAATGTGTATTTTTATTAGGAAAAGGGCGCTATTAAAGTCATATATAATTCACAAGACGGCTGGTAGTCACTGTGTCTTCGAGAGCGAAATAAAAGTGGATAATGAAAATGAAAGTGTAAGCGAAAAATAATAATTTTTGATATGACAATTTTCTTGTTCATCAACGGCATGGTCGTGGAAACATTAAAAGAAAACATTGAACTAAATATGAAATGTAGAAAACTGCAACGGTTGATAAGGCAGCACTTAGCTTAATTTGTGGAATCAATTCTTAATATGTCGTGCACCTTATGGACAGACAGAAGAAAACTAATAAATATATGTGTGGAGATTGTGGAAAACCAACCCGTTAGATTTTTTTACCTTGTTATAGACTGAGAAGAAAACAGTACAAAGTATAGATAAATAATGGAACTGGTCAGTGAATTGAACGGTGAACACAATACTATATTGAGAGGAAGTTTCTAGAATAGTTTATAGAAATTGTAATTTTTGTTCTCCAAACAAAAAATATCTCCGTGTGTCGTCGTACTTTCGTGAGCAGGTGCTAATATTTCAATCGTATCGATCCTCTTCACATCCTTTACTGTTCATCAGTGACAAAAATTGGCAACTACAGAATTAATTATTTTTATAATTGTTAATGTAAGTCTCTTTTTTCTTCTTGGTGGTTTGTAGTCAATAGATATTTCCAGAATCGCTGATTGCAAGGTCAGTTGATTCTTTTGGGCGGTTTCCTGTGGAGAGAACTCTTCATTTAAACACAATAAAACAACAGAAGGCATATGATATTTTTTTAATGCGCCTCTTACATTGCCTGAGTTTTCCACAAAACGTATATGAGGCTCATTGTAAATGAAAAGTTAATGATAATGTTGCTATTATTATTATTATTATTATTTATTCTCAATTATTCATTGGTACATGAAACACCGTGCTTCGGCCAAGACAAGAAACACAGGGCTTAGGTAATTATTTATTACTAATATAACATTACAGGTACTAATTTCGGTTCCTGTAATTTAGCATATTAGTTTCATGAACTGTAACACTCATAAAGCAACGAATTACATTTTTGTTCATTTCTGTAGTCCGGTTTATTCGTCGTCTAGTGAGACCTGCTTTGGTGGTTGCTGGTATATTGCCCAACAAAACACGTTCCGCAGGAGAAGCATGTACGTGAGTCATTCCTTCGGGCTGATGCCTGGCCAGGGCCCGCTTCTTCGGCTCCTGACCGCCACTGGCTCGATCGCTGTCATCTCCAGCAGTGGCTTCAAAGTGTGGCCTTGTACAAACGTGACAAAATATCAGCCACGTGCATTTCATGCTCTTGGACAGCGCTGGCGGGAAGAGACGCCGGGCTGAACAATTGCAATCCTAGGGAGCGGAAGGGAAGGGGTGCCGTGTCGTGGGTGGCCACTTGTGAACCCCGTAGACCACTTGNNNNGCCTTGTGTCTCCCGTTTCCGCTTTCTTCCCTTTACGGAAAAACCCTACTTCCTGTGGCTAGGCTAATCCTCTCCCGAGCGTTCCCAAATAGATGCCATGAGGCACGCTGGCTAATACGTTACAATAGGCTACTGAGGCAGAGAACTGAAGCCGGCGTGTTACGTCGCGACGGGAGGTGCGGCATACTCGCTTGTATGCTCAAGTAGGCTACTGGTGCATCACACCGAATACGATATCTAATTATCAGGCCAGCGGTGGTGACCAGAAACATGCCTTCTAGTAACAGGTCAATATTGTTTATTGTAATTATTGTACATAGTATTCAGGTGTTGGAGCTTTTTTTTCAAATAAATACTCAATAAATTACAAACCGTTCACGTCTGTGATTTATTGCCCCGGCAAAGACGCCACAAAAGGAGCCCTGGCGCTCCCCATGCAGCGACTTTTGTTCCGAGGCCTTAGGACTTTTAAGACGAATCTCCATGTTGCTATGGATGTGCCATTGCCCTAATTGCTACTCTCTGTAGCGTTCCCGTCTCACACGTGGCAAAGGTGTTTCATGCGCACTTGTAGGGTTGGACGTTGGGAGATGAGGGATTAAGTAAAGAAAAGTGCGGATAGGATAGGGCGAGGCCAGGTTAAGGCGTGGGCGAGGCGGCGCGGGGTGAGAGCGGGCCGATGGCAGGGCATGGCGGGGCGAGAGGGCGAGGGCAGGACGAGTTGTGGGCGAGGTCGAGGCAAAGGTGCGCGGAAGGGGGCGGAGACGGCGACATACCTCGAAACGCATCGCTTCGGGAAAAGCGGTGGAGCGGCGCGGCGGAGGCGCCTGTGTTGACAGGCGGCGCCCGAGACTCAATTGGTGCTCCGCCAACGAGGCGTTCACTGCCACGTCCTCGAAAGTTGCCCAGCCAACTTCGCTCGCGTGCTGCTGACGTTTTCATAGTATGCGCTGGATCCGCTGGTGCTTATCGTGGGGAGGCAATAGGGCAGACAATATGTATGAAGAGACCTATAGTTCAGGAGTTTAGACGTCAAGGGCACAAATTGCTTAATTCCTAATCATCTCCTGCGTTGTTTCAGTAGTATGTATGAATTTTGCGGCTCTCATACTCCACCAATCTTTGTAAATGAGGTCTCCAAAGGAAGAGAATTTTACAGAGACTTGACGAATAGGATTTTAACATTAAAATATGTAGTATTTGTTGAAGAAGAAGAAAAAAGCTCATCTAAATATTCATGCCAAGTGCATCCCGCAATACTCGGGCAGCGTTGTTAAAATCTATTGTACATTTTTACATGACTCCTAAACGAAGCCACCAAGGTCTTACAGCCTGAGAGTTTGAGGACCAATGCCTCGAAGAAACGTGCCTCACACTGTAATCTTCATGATGGGGACTTTTTATTACATTTTTGCTGATGCTGCAAAACGCTGATATTACTTCTCAATTACCCCATCTCGTGAGAGACTTGCAGAATCTGCAACTGAATATTGAATTAAACTAATTTCTTGATATTCTATGCGATTGAATTGTATGGATCTATCTCTCAGTTCGATAATAAAGTTAAATAAGTATAGTTCATATTGGTAAGGGTGTATTGTTTCTCTTCTTGATTTGTTTACACGTCTTAGATACCACGTTCCTATTTTAATGTTCAGATATGCCAAGTCTCTTATCATTTTCTTGCCATGTTCGTAGTATATTTGAACCCACCTTTCTCTGTGTATGGACGTTTTGAGAATGGGATAGATGTCCTCTAAATTGGTTACCGGCCCTTAGCAAAGTAAGTCACGTAGCGGTGCTGTCACCTTTTGGCTTCATGACTTGCCAGGTTTGTTTTTAAGGTTTCCTTCCTGTAGGCTGGTTGCTTTCGTGCAGCTTTTGGGCTCTATCTAACGCTAATTCGCATTCTTCATAGTCCGCACTTTGGAGATAGTCTTCGGTCGTAAGATGAGGGATTCAAACTAACCACCGCCCTTCAGATTGGAGTCCGTTGGCGGAGAGTGGACAGTGATGGACAGCTTTTGCCAACCAACTACAGGGAATATAGTAGTAGGTCTGCAAAACGACGCTATGAACAATGCGGGCGATAAGTGTTTAACCTGTTAATTTTAAGATATTATTAAAATGTAATATTGTTACTGTAAAACATTTTAATAGGAACATATGAACACATCCAGAGTCTTCTACTAATCATTTAAAAGAAAAAAATCACTGAATTTGGTTTATCAAAACGCTCAAATTTCTCTCAGAACGAAAACACTTGATTATTAAAATATTTATATAGTAATGATATTTGCGTACAAGAATAATAATTACGGTTTTTATTACAATTATTCATCAATATTAATCATCTTCAACCAGTTCGATGGTTACCAAAATATGTAATTATTTTTTCGCCTGGCGTACTTATATTACCGGCTCAGGGAAATTTCCGCGAATCGATTCGATAACACTGAGTCTCTGTTGTGAGCCACGAGGGCCTGACAAATGCATTCGCCTGGTCGTCCCTTGACTCCCATGTCGTATTTAATTGGTTCAGCGCGTGATCGCAGCTCCTCGCCCTGGGCTCCGTGGGATGGGGGTGGGGGCACAAATTTGACATGGAATATTTAGAATTAAACATATTATGGCAGAATAAAACAGGCGCTGATGCAATTCGCAACACATCTGGCGCATTAATATTTTACCTCACGCATTTAGTGCATAATTTGGAAACGGTATGTCCTAGGCCGGTCACTATTTTTGTTTTTTTTAGCCCTAGTCCTCAGAATGAGGAATTTTTGGTCTATGTATTTGCTGGAGGTTATCTCCATTACGTAGCACGAATTGTCAGACGCGCGACGATGTCTCTACGGAATGCTATTGTGGACTTCCTTTGAATCTTGAAATGGTATCAATGAATACGGCATTATATCTTGACCAGACGGGAAGAGAGAACAAGAAGGAACTCAGAAGGGTATATCATGTAGCGACAGCTCTGACCTCAAAAAACGACCGTGCCTTCACGTTACTGCTGGTGCCTACACGCAGCCGGGTATGTTTGTAGCTTGATAGAGGAGGCAGAACATGCACAAATAAGGCAGAGATGGCAAAATGCCAAAAGTAAGTATTTAAAGCAAAAATACACAAATATTCTTAAAATGTAAATGTACTAAAACAACCCCAGAAGTACAATTAAGTTATTCCCATTGTTAAGTCATAAAGTAATAATAATAATAATAATAATAATAATAATAATAATAATAATAATAATAATGCTTTTTGCGAAAATTCCGGGTTCTAATTATGTGAAGTAAAGGAAGCGAGTTAATAATTGCAATTGTGGGCTCATAAGGTAACTGACGAGGGAGAACTGTGTATGTGTGTGTTATATTGACGTTATTAGATTATGTTAATATTAGGTTGTAAATAGTGTAAAGGATTTGGCACGTGGAACGTTAAATGTGACGGATTAAGCTCGTTAAAAGAAATTATATACAACTTGGCAAGTAGCCCAGGACCTGCATCCACTGGGTTTTTGCGCTCTGTGCAATACTAACCTGAACGGGAAGGTTACACTTAGTTAAGCAAAACACATATGAACATTCTTTGAAAAACAGTTCGTCAAAGTGACAGGTTTATTTAATTTAAAACAAAAACCAAAGTAGTTGGAAAGTTTGAAGATTTTGTCAGAAGTGTTAGATCAGTATGTTCGAAGATTTTTTCCTGACATGATGACAGAGAAGTTCGAAGGTTTTATCTCCAATTATTTCACATCGTCACGTTCGAAACGCCTAAGTTGGGAAATTCCTTTTCCTTTACTGTGCTTGGCCCCTTCATCACGTGATTGTTGAACTACTTGGTTATTTGTTAATTCCAAATATTCTAGAGATTTCTCTGATATATTAGTCAGGTAGTGGCTGGGAGCGTTCCTCTCTTGGTTGATCTCGTTATGGAATTATGCTATTAATTTAAATCTGTCCTTTCCAACAATTTCGAGGAAATCGTTGGAGTGCCGTATGCGAGGACTATGATGTGTGACGAATAATTTACTAACGGGCACGAGGGGGATTAAGGGAGCTGGTTGGCTCACACTTGGCGACAATTCGATAATCCCATCTTTAGTAACTTCTAGGCTGTCGGGGGACGCCGCGTCTTGGCAGAGAGTCCGACTTTCGCCTGTCATATCGCAGGCTTCTTCACTTCTGGGTAGTACCGGGTTGAAGACTGCGTATGGACTAGGCGAAACGCGGCCCTTCTCTCCAACGACGCCGCGTCACCCGGACAGCCTAAAAGTCAATGAATTCTGCGAGGCCTTGAAGCCTAACGTGTACATTCCATACTTAGTGCTGATCTTTGTTTCCTTCTGGGGCAGTGGTTGTCGCTTTGATGAGGGTGAGCAGGCGCGGCGCGCTTGCGAGTCCTTTTTTTAGGGGTGGGCTATTGGGGTGTAGGTGTAAAGGGACCGTGTGAGGGAAGTTGAAGACGTAGGAGATTTACTGCCCTCTGGGCACTCTCGGCAAGGCCCTCTCGTTTAATCTTGTGCATGACGAAGGGGAGGGGTAGCTGGGGTGCGGCGTTCGTGTAAGCGTTGGTCGTACGTATATACGACACATTGGAATACAAAATACAATTTTCACTTTCACCGAAAGGGCAAACACGATGGAAAATATGTTCGCCAAAATTGCGAATAGAATGGGTTGTACATAACTGAGCCATTTTAACCATAAATAAACCATCATTTATTATATTTTCTACTGAGAATGTTAGCATAGAGTCGAATATAGTACTGTCTTTTTAAAGATTATCCATCTAAATCTAGAAACACCCTGAAACCAAACTTAGCCCAACCATATCCAAAGTTAAAGGCTAATTTTAGGCTAAGTAAATGCTCTATTCCCGAATTTTAGCCTCTTTTTATTTTCCCAAAATTATGGGCGCTGCTAGCTTTAGACTAAAGCTAGAAGCGCGTACCTAAAAAAAATATAGTTATTACCTCCAGCGAAAAGAAGTTATTATTTTTTTATTACAAAGACATTGTCTTTCTTGTCACCTCAGTTTTGATTACAGGACAAGTCAACAATTAATTACACTTATCGCAAGCAACAAAGATATCCCAAGAACTTGGCAGCCCTACCAAAACTCAAAATTTCTGAGTTGTGTTTGGAACCCATTTGTCAAGGTGTTTTGAATAAGATACCATTTGGCAAACGCTAGAAAACATATTCTTTGGCTTACGACTATGTCATTTTTGCTATACTTTTTCGACTTCAATTCGTCTCATCAGCTTGGAAGGTGTTGAGATCAGCAACGTGGCTGACCGCATACCCAAGGACAGTAGTGGGGAGATTCTGGAAACCTTAGGATCAAGATATTGTGAAGTCGTTTGTTTGACGCAAAGGCATAATGGGCGAAAAGATACGTTTTCATCCGGCGGTGCCGTGAAATTTTACCATTCTCATAATTATCACATTCATTCACAAATATCTCCCGAATAAATAGAAAGAACGAGAAGAGACTAAGAGCTCTAACGATGGCAAAGGTGTCGCAACTGCACCCTCACCGCTCATTGAGAGTGATTTATTTACTTTTTGTTTAGTCTCTTATTTTAAATTATGGACAACCTCAATGAAAACTCCCAAAAATTTTTATATAATAATTTTTTGCACTTGTGTTACGACGTTTCGGAGACTGTTCTGTCTCCCTCATCAGGTACCACTGAAAATTAAATTATAACATTTTTCATGAAGCCAAAATGATTTTCACAAAATTACAAAAATAAATAATTGTACCCAATTCAATGAAATATCAGCTGTTATAACATAAAATTGCAACTAATATATACAAAAATATATACAATATCTGCAAATTATAGACAAACATATTTGAATTTTAAAATAATTTAATATACTAAGTTAATATACTAAGTAAATACTAATTTGTTACTATGTCTAAAAATTGTATCATCTACTTTTTCTAATTGAAATTGGATAGATTTATTAAATGCATTAAATAGTTCTGAAATTAATAGAATTTTCTACTCTTCTATAATAATAAATGTATCGTCCACGTACCTGATATAAAGAACTGTATTAATCTGACCTAATTTTTTTTGTTCAATATAGCGCATCACAATTTCAGAAAAAAAGGGGCTTAATGGTCCTCCGATAGAACAACCATGTTTTGGGGCAGAAATTTTGTTGTTATACTTAGGTTTCTACTAAATAATATAAAATTTAACACAAATCATTATTTCTTGTTCGGCAATTGACATTTTGTGGGTTTTCTTTTAAACATTCTTGGAGTGTCTAAAATTAGTTGATGGGTAATCGAAGGGAACAATGAAATAATATCAAGTGATATCATTCTGTATTTCTTTTCCATTTTTATTGCGCTCAATTTCGAATCAGTTCATAACTGCTTGATTTGTTGTACCGGAGCTGGTGGCGCGACACCTGCAGACGTCGCCGGCGCTGTGGCGGACGGGTCATTGGCCCTGGGGGCGCCAAGCGGCGCGCCGGCGTCGCGGCGGCGACGGCGGCGCGGCGAAGGGGAGGGTGAGGGCGGGCAACGAAGCGACCCAGTGGCGACCGGCCACGTCAGTTTCCTCCCAGGGCCAATCGATACGCGCGACAGGTGAGCTAACGAAACGGCTCCCCTCGGCCGCAATGCCTTATGGCAGGACCCGAATCTGGCGGCCTATGGGGCAGGGCCTCTGCCCGTATCCTCTTCGCTCCCTTTCTCCTCGCATCCCGCCTCCTAGGCACTGGCACCCTCGCCCCCTTGCTTCTTAGCCCTCTCGGCCCCGTGCCACCTCATCCCCTCCCTCGCCCACTCATTCCTTCTCCTCTTCCTCACGCCCCTTCGTCGCCACGCACCTCTCGCCCTCGTGTCCCTTCGCTTCCTCACCGCTTCCACTCGTCCCCACTACTCTCCCCTCGCCCTCCACGCCAAATCGCTCCTTGACCCATTAGCTCGTTCGCCCACTCGCCACTCCGCTCTTCGTCCTCGGCCCCCAGCTTCTCATGCCCTCCCCCATTGCCACTGCATCCCTTCAGCCCCTCGCAGGACTCCTAGCGCTGGAGTGTTTCCTGTGACACAACGTCCGCGTCCGCGATTTAGCTTTCGGAAGAGCCACAAATATTTTAGTTACCGCAGGTACGCTGCACGAGGAAAAAATCTCCGCAAGCCACCTTGTTTGGTGAGGGTGATAGCAACTTACATTATGTTGGTTCCACGAGCTTAACCTTGTAACAAAAGAAAAAGTAAATTGCGTACCTACCTCAATCATAATAAGAGATGCTGGGAGTGTTGTCCCCTTCACTTGTTGTCCAATGATCTGGTCATAACGAAAATAAATGCACTTTACTAAATTAAAGCAAAAATTAAAAACTGACTTCAAGATCTTGACAACTTGTCGCTGATGTGATTAGTCTCGTAATAAGATAGGACACGTGTAATGCAGTCGATACTGATTACATGGAAAAGTAGACAAAAATGTATCTTGAATGATGGTTTGAATGAAACGTTTGCTTTACAGCTTTTTTTTGTTTCATTATTGAACGACCTGTCTTAGGTGGAGTTCATTCTGTCTCGGGGATAATCAGCTGCTCTGATCGGTAGGCGTATACCGGAACACGAACGCGCGCGATCTTTGCTTCCTCGCATTTGTCTCCTCTCCCCATACACACAGATACTCACACTTAGGTGCACCATGCGAATACTACCTCGAGTGTAGAGAGCAGCTCGGAAGGTGTCCCACGGGGAAGATACCTGGAGAAAATATCTGGTATCACGCGGTCAATGGGAGAACCTTTTAACACGCCTTCTGCCAATGGCAACCAAGCTCATGTGTAAACGTTTTCAGTGGTTTCTCCGATTAACAACTAGTGAATGCCGGAGCAGTGTCATAACAAACGGGCTACGCGCCATCTTTCCTATCTCATCCTCGACCTTTCCTTCCCCCTTACGTAATTGCACAACATATTCTTTAACTCCATCGAAATATAATATGACACTATCAAAAACTGAAATGGCAAAGTCTTGATAAAATGCACGTAAATAAAATTGGAGTGTTTGTGATTTGAAAATAACTGCTATTTCATTATTTTAATGACAACCTGTAATTACATCACTTGTAATTGTGAAAGAACACTTATTATTGGTATTTTATTTCAGTTAGTATATTTCAATACAATTCATTGTATTCATATAAAATGGAAAGCTTAGTATACGTATTAAGCGACGCAGCACACAGGACAGAGCTGTTTCATGATGATACTTTGACACTTAGAATACCTCAAACAAAGAGCCAGTCATAAGGTGATTCCGATGGAACATGTAAAACCTTTAGGAGTTTATATTTCTTGCGCACTCCCTATCCATACGATGTGCACATATACCGTAAGCAAGAACCTCCAGAGAAACTCAGAGAAAGGCCCCGTTGACCACGCGAGGTGCCGACTCGTCCTGAGCATTTCGATGGTCGGGCGAGGAATTGTCGTAACCTGTGCACGATAGAGCGCACTGGAGAGAGAGAGAGAGAGAGAGAGAGACGCAGAGAGAGAGAGACGCAGAGAGAGAGAGAGGCGCAGAGAGAGAGGCGCAGAGAGAGAGAGGCGCAGAGAGAGAGAGGCGCAGGACTACAGAGAGAGAGACGCAGAGAGGAGATAGACGCAGAGAGAGGAGAAGAGAAGACGAGAGAGAGAGATATAGACGCAGAGAGAGCGAGATATAGACGCAGAGAGAGAGAGAGAGATATAGACGCAGAGAGAGAGAGATATAGACGCAGAGAGAGAGAGATATTAGACGCAGAGAGAGAGAAGAGAGATATATAGACGCAGAGAGAGAGATATAGGATACGCAGGAGGGAGGGAGAGAGAGAGATTATAGATGACGCAAGAGAGGAGATATAGACGCAGAGAGAGAGATATAGGCGCAGGAGGGAGAGAGAGACACGAGAGAGAGAGGCAACAGAAGAGAGACCGCAGCAGAGAAGAGACGCAGAGAGAGAGACGCAGAGAGAGAGACGCAGAGAGAGAGGCGCAGAGAGAGAGGCGCAGAGAGAGAGAGAGAGGCGCAGAGAGAGAGAGAGAGGCGCAGAGAGAGAGAGAGAGAGAGAGGGGCGCAGAGAGAGAGAGAGGCGCAGAGAGAGAGAGAGAGGCGCAGAGCAGAGAGAGAGAGAGGCGGCAGAAAGAGAGAGAGAGAGAGAGGCGGCAGAGAGAGAGAGAGAGAGGCGCAGGAGAGAGAGAGAGGCGCAGAGAGAGAGAGGCGGCAGAGAAGAAGGAGAGGCGCAGAGAGAGAGAGAGAGAGGCGCAGAGAGAGAGAGAGAGGCGCAGAGAGAGAGAGAGAGAGAGGCGCAGAGAGGCAGAGAGAGAGAGAGAGAGAGGCGCAGAGAGAAGAGAGAGGCGCAGAGAGAGAGAGAGAGGCGCAGAGAGAGAGAGAGAGAGAGGCGGCAGAGAGAGAGAGAGAGGCGCAGAGAGAGAGAGAGAGCAGGCGCAGAGAGAGAGAGAGAAGGGCGCAGAGAGAGAGAGAGAGAGGCGCAGGAGGGAGAGAGAGAGAGAGAGGCGCAGAGAGAGAGAGAGAGGCGCAGAAAGAGAGAGAGAGAGAGAGGGCCAGAGAGAGAGAGAGGAGAGAGAGAGAGAGAGAGACGCACAGAAGAGGGCATGTCAATTCCACGATGGATATATATGACTGATTTAGACTCCTGTGCTATAAAGATACCCTATGAGTCCGCGCGGGGGGGACCTCCGAATGTATTTGAACGGTACGCTGAACTTGACGGAGGTAATTCTCGATTTTAACTTGGTCATATTCATTAAGGAACTTTTGGGTGTGAATCACGCAAATATCTTTTTAACTTCCACTGTGCTGACACCATCGGCAGTCTTCTGAGTGACTGGACCAAACACTCTCAACTTGTTAATTAATTTTAATATGTATACTTAATTTGGTGGCATGGTATACAATTGGAGAGTAATGCTTATTTAGAATCAGGTCTAAACAATTAATATGTTTTTACGATTGTCTATCTGATAATATTGGAGAAGGCAACATTTATTTTTCACTGGAACGTCCGAGTGTTTTTGCAGAGCATACACTTCTTTTTTAATTAATTCTTCTGCTATTTAAAGGACAATGGTTTATTTGTTTAGTTTTGTATGAAAGTGAAGTTTTTGTTTTGCTATCGCAAATAACTTTGGAGACTTTGGACTGTTGAAAACCTACTAGAAAAGTTTCTTATTCATAATGCAGCCAGTACTTGGTATAAGAATTTCGGAAGTCAGATGTTCGTTGGCCAGTTTTCACCGTACAGTACGGACGCTCTGATCCACAGTAGGGACGCACTTCTTTTGTCGTTTTATTTGCCCGCTCTAGATAATATGATCATTTTCTTATTATTCCCCCAATTTTTTTACCACCACCACCACCACGGCAACTCTCCTTGCGATGTAATTAAATTACTTAACATGACTTCATTACCAATCATCATCAAATCATCATGAAGGACTAGCCGGATTGGCTTTGTTGAATTTCCATTGCCAAGAAGATCTCCATCTTCTCCTGGGTCGGTGTAGTATGGTAAATGCACTACGTACATATGAAGACGCATTGCTTAAGAGACAAACGAAATATTTCTTTCAAACTGTACGTAAAGAACATATCAACCCTTCAAACATGTTTAAATTAGGGTCGCGTCTGGCGCAGGCCGCCCTGCCCGAGGTCCATGGGTGATTGGGCTCCAACATAGGCCATCGTACTGCATACGTCTCTCAGCCACGATCGCCAGACGTGAGTGACAGCAGAAATGTTTTGGGAACTGCTGTGAAGATTGGTTCAAACAGGGCAAAAGTCACTATGACTAAAGGTTTATGAATTCAGTTTTATTTAAGCAGAGATGAAGAGAAGTGCTAAGAGCCGAAGTTCAGAGAGAAAGAAGAAGAGAGTCAGAGAAGAAAGGGACCTCTAGAGTTGAATTCGGATCAGACACCTCTAGAGACCTCATTGGCCTGTGTCAACTTCACGAAAAACGCCTCGCATTTGCAAGCTCTACTTTCAGTAACTCATAAAACTTATCTCATACTTCTTTCACGCGACTTGGTCTCTTTGTTTAAGAAACCTCGCTCATCTTCACCTGGTGAATGGAATTCAGCTGCTAAGCTGCAGCTTCTCATACCAGGGGAATTTGTAGCTTCCACCTGCGAAATCTCGCAAACTCTTGTTTGCATCCTGATACTAGGAAGACAATTTTGTGTAAATGCCTCCAGGCTAGTTAAAGCTACCGACACCTACAGCGATAAGGGGGCTCTGGGGATGATATTTCTATTAGTCCTTGAGATATTATGCTTGTGCTCACTCACGTTCTGTGAGGAAAACAATTTACTATACCTCGCGACAGACTCACCACTAACGTGTAACCTGAATACTCAACGGAATAATGATTTCCTGATTGATGCGCTAGAGAAGTCTGTTCGCATACCTTGTTGGTATGCTTGTTGCGTGGAGAGCGCGGCTAGGAGGCTCGCGAGAGACCACGGGAGGCGGGAATTGAGAGAGAGCAAGCTTCTTTCTAAAAAAAGGCAGATCGGGCCCAGTGAGACGCCCGAGGGGCGACGCACGCCACGGGACTCGCGGTTGTCAGCACGGCACGTGCCGAGGCGCGGCGGCGAGTCGCGGCGTCCCTGATTCAGGTCGTCACTGTGGTGGAGGAGCGTCAGGACAATAAAAGTTTGAATTAGGGAGAGACGATGCAAAACATTTACGATCGAAGATGGAGTGGCGTGGGGTCCAATAAACATAGCTGCTCTTCTCCCCCGATATTTTCTTATATCTTCACCGGTCAAGCGAGACAAATTTATTGCAGCCTGCCATCACTCCAAGATTTGGGGTTCCTACGAGAAAATAGCTGCACAATGAAACTCAGTAAAAACGTTCAAAACTGGGCCATTCAAATGGGTGTCTACAGTAAGAGACTAACTTAATGTTAGCGGATGATGAGAACTCTTTAATGTGCAATTCGTTAAATTCTAACTTCGGCAGTATTTTATTATTTGTGTTTAGTAATCTTCGATGCGTTCCGAAACACGAATTAAAATTGCGGCAAGAATAGACGCATTAAGAGGGCGGATTTACTTGTTCTCCCCAAAGAGTTTAATTATGCAATTAGGTTTGTAACAAAAATTTAAGAGAGATTATCAAATGCTTTATATATAAAAATCAATTGTGTAAATCAGATAAATTGGGAGACTTTTCTTCTTCTCAGAAGGGTTTTCGGACATAATTAAAGCAATAATGGCGGTTTGACGGGTTTTCCTCGAATGTAATAACGCGATTAATATAGATTGTCTTGATAATTCTCGCGTTTAGAACCACATAATCGAAAATTTAGGGTGATATTTCAGAGGTAATTATTTCCTTAAAGGATACTGTGCGCGGTATCCCAATCCATAAAAAAATCGGTCTCATGGAAAAACGGCGGATTGCAGGGCGTTATTATCTTCCATCAATGATCCGTTCTTACATTTAATGTGTAGACGCTTATTAAGAGCAATTGTATGTCTACATGTCGTAGATCTAAATGATATCAATCATTTGATAATTTTTCGAAACAGTTTGACTGTTTTGTGAAATGGAGCTCAATTCCGCATTTTCCGAACACTCGATATTACATTTCTATTACTGAGGGTGAAAGGTTTTCAGTGTTGTCAAATTTTTGATTACGGATAGTTCCCCTTAAAGCAATATACTACTTTAAAAAGATGACATAATATTTATATGACGCAGGTTCGTAGAGAGAGAGAGACTCCTGCATCAGTGGCGTAGAGGATTTCCCAGTGTTCAATGTGGCGAGTCATTGTGGGGAGAACGATTCTACAATCGATGCGTAGAAAACGACTCGATGATTTGTCTGGCTCTGTCAATAAAATGATGTTGTTATATCCTCGTAAAAAAACGAATCAATAGAAGAAAAAGCTATCTTGGGTGAAAAAAGCCGTTGCCTTTTGTAAAATCTGTTTGATTACTGTGGACGGGTTTAGGGCGCCTGACGCGCGCAAGCGGGGCTCCCCATATTTTGTTTCGGGAAATCCACACTCGCGGCTCGTATAGGCAGGCGCCCCTGGGTTTTTACCCTTGTTCTTTAAATTAAAAATTCTTTAAAAAAAAATAATGTTTCCGTTATCTATTAAGAAAACCGGTTGACGTCATACTATCTGAAGGGACATGAAGTCTACTTAGGCTTGTTTCTTGCAGAAATAAGGTACTAGTTTGATTGTTGAGGTGCGATAGAAGATTGTTTTGTTCAAAGTGCTTGGAGGTCGAGTGCTAAACTATGGATTGAGCGAAAGAGACAATGCGGAGCATAGGCTAGGCCCAAATCGGGCAGGAAACAAAACCCGCGATGATTGGGGAGGCGACGACATGGATTAATCGTAGGTATTCAGGTGTGATATTTGTACAGACTAATGAGTCATTACAGCGGCGGTGTAGCTGCATCCCCCACTAGGATCTTCAAATCCGTTCCATAAGTGAGAGACTTAATATATAGTCTGTTGGATGAAGTTACAGATTGTTCAAAAAAAAACGGCCGCCCCAGTGGCGGGTCATTGGAAAGTATCCCCCAAACCATTAAAGGGTTATTTCCAGTGGGGAAAAATTATTATTGGTTATTTATAGGGAGCAACATATGGTATAAGGTAAATGCGGGATTTATTGATTTATGTCGGCCCAAAATTTAAGGTGATACCCGTTTTTTTTCGGAAATTGGCAGACAAAAAGTTTGGAAAACCCCTGGCCTCTATTGCACACACTGCCTTCCTACGTGGATTCACTCGTGTGTGACGGACAAGAATGAGAAGTTTTATTAACTTGGAATGCAACCCCATTCTGCGGGCAAAAATCGTTGGGGGTAATTCTCATTGTACTTGCGGTCTACTACAGGGAACGGTAGGAAATTTGGTTGAATTTTTAAAGACAGCTGATTGTGAGGTTCTGGGAGGGTTTTATTTTCCAAAATGGTATACACAATATGATAACCATTAAGAGTAAGTACAGTGATGGCCCATAAGATGAGGTATTTATCACTCTATAGCAGTAGTAAATGTAAAGTAGTAGAACAGTCGTGCAAAGAAAGGAAAGGAGTTTTCTAATTGGCCCCTTTTTACAAGGAAAACCAAAGGTCAAGAGGATTTACGAGAAAATACTGGAAAATAAGCGGAAATTTTGGTTTTGCGCAGTATTAGTTACCGCCGCTCAAATGTAACCGTAAAATTATACGGTCTCAGGTCAATTTTGTTTTCAAGGATTGCTTAAGACAAAATCAAGGGGAGGAATGAATACCTTAAATTACAGACCCAAT
>BOPP01000024.1:11938389-11950794 GCA_017312745.1 Gryllus bimaculatus
AAAAAGGTTTGGTAGAGCGATGTGGTAAGCTACTGTTGGAAGAGGAGCAGGGCGATAATGAATCAGCAGTGATGGAATAGAGCTTCTGAAATCAAAACAAACAATACGCCACACATGAAACGCCGCATCTCTTCCCTCTCATTCTAACGGTATCCAATAAATTTGCGCCGGGATTCAATCTTCTGAAATGTCCTCATTACTGCTGTCTACGAAAATGTTTGAATCGAAAAACGCTTCTGTAAGTTCGGTGTCTTTGTCTTCTGTAAGTTCGGTGTTCTGAAAAGTGTCAACAGCTGCCTTCCCTGAAGATCGCATTTCAGGCGGTATCGAGGGCGCGTGCCTATACCAAAAGCTGCGGTGACTAATAATCCATTTCTTTCCTCCCGTTTCTTTTAGAGGCAAAGCAACTGCTTGGAAACAGTACTCAGCATTTCCAGCGCCTTTAATAATTCACGGAGACATTTACGACAGCTAGGGTCGCCACGACGCGCGCCCAGGTCGTCGCCAGCGGCTCTAAACTGCTCCTGCACGCCCCGTTGCCTTTTGCCCGATCGTGCTCTGGGCAGGATGCTGAGACGGACACCTTTGCTACGTCTGGGTCCTCTTTGCACGCGTTTTTACTTTCTCGGTATCGCTTACGCAGTAGAGAGAAAGGTATGAACCTACGCGAAAACACAGCACATTTTTGGCACTAAACCTCTTATTACAGGGCTCTGGTAATGAAAAAGTGGATAAATCCAGCTGAATTTATAAAAAAAAATTCCTCTATTACGTGGTGTAGCCAGAATCCATAATTTCTGGATCCTAGATACCCAAAAATCGAATGGCGGCAAAATGCCCGTCTCTCTGTTCGTCCGACAGTCTGTGAACAACGCTAGCGGCTAAACGGTTCAGCCGAGTTTCTCCAAAATTGATATTGCCCAATCGATCTGGCTGATGTCGCGGCCCCTTGAATATATTTTAATTGGAGGGGGATACTTTGCATAAAGCCCCCGAGACATTTTCAAAAAAAAAAAAAAAAAAAAAAAAAAAAAAAAAAAAAAAAGACTCCATCGTTTTTTTTATTCAATTTCGTTTTTGACTAGTGTGAACGTTTAAGAGAATGGTACAGGTCTCTTTTTCGTTAAAAACTGACTTTTCTAAAATTCAAAAAAAAATTTACGATCCATGTGTTTGTCCGGAAACGTCGATGTTTTAACACCTAAAAAATGTCATAATATATATAAAGTTTTCAGTGGCCAATTTTTATTTTGTGTGTAATGATCGTAATCATACTTTTTTTTAAATTCCATTAGGTAGGAGCTTTGATCAGGACGCATTCCACTGGAACGTATCCATTAATATGGATACTTAGGCACGTGGTTTCTTGAGACATGAGGTCACCCGCTAGCAGCGCCCAGCTCCAAGAGTAAGCCCTTAAGGTGACGGACGATGTGTCAGGAGTAGGCTTGATCACTGAGAGACGGTTCCACTCCCAGTGGCCACGTCATTTCTGGGGGAGGGAGGCCACGTGTCCACCAAGTGGAAGCGTATGATGAACAAAGCCCTGAGTACTATAAAATACGCCCAAGGGACCCGCCTGGGGGACTCTGTGAGCAACCGTTTACTTGGACGGAGGTCTCCTCGTCACTTTGATGTAACTTGATTATATTCATTTCAAGTAAGTAAAGGGCTCTTGCTTCGACATTTGCTAAAACACATTCTGTCTTTCATTGTCACTTGTGCTGATCCACCATCCTGCAGTCTTCTGGAGGGACTTAGCTTCCTAGGACCCATAAATTTAAATAATGTGTGATATGCTTTTGCTGTTTTAACTGCGACGCCCTGTCTGCCTGTATCATTGCGAATGCGGTCGGGAGCTAGCAAACAAAAGGCCAACAGCCTTTTTTATTATTTTTATGTGTATCGTTGTATTGCATTTTGAACCTTGACTACTTAAAACGTTGATTAGAAAATTAAGACGTCAGTGAAATTTACGGTAGTATATACTACTTAAAACTAATATTGACGAGTTACGAATCACATTAGAACCAAGCGTTTTACTTCGAAATATTTCATCATTCTGAAAACATCGATATTTGTCGATGTTTTCGTCGACATCGACAACCTTTTGGCGATGTATCGAAATATCGATGTTATGCTAAACATTTACCATCACTAAATACAGAAGTTAATATAATGCAGCGGAAAAATGCACCGAAAATACACGTTTCATGGGCCCCGAGCATGGTCATACCGAGAAAGTGTTCCTTTTGTCAAAACGTGCGTCCGTCTATCTGTCAGCAATCAACACAATCGCCTAAACTATTTTTAGCATTTTTTCCAAAATGAATATTCAAACGTTACTTTCAATTGTTTGAACGTTAGGGGTCCTTCTCTAGAGCCCTGGTGACATTTTAAAATGTTTCTCAAAAACAGCGCCTATTTTTCCAAGGAAAATTCGCATATATAACCAGGGTTTACTTTTTATGATATTCTAAAGTCTTATTTGAATTAGAAGAGCGAAAAATTGAGAAAGTATACCGAAAATAACGTGTTATTAATAAAATAGTATTTACCTAATATAATATTATATGAAAGTAAACGAAACCATTGAGTTAAAATGTACGTGCTGTGAATATTATGTTCAACATCATGTTCTGGTGAGGTTGTTAATTTTGAGAAAATTGTCCAGTAGTTTCGAACGCTGATAATTATTTAAACAGACCCTGGAAAACACAATTCATTCGTTGACGTCCACTTTTTTTAAGAAATCGCTAGAGAACGTGTGATGCAGCTTTGTGAAATAAACTCTGATTAAAGGAAATGCTTTGGGTCTATTGATGAAGGTCTTTCGCGCGTGGAAGTCTGAGATTTCCCGGTTGCTTGATCGTGGAGGAGTCGCTATCTGATTCGGGCTTACCTGATGAAACGTCACCTCGGTTAAGTGGTCACGTTCATTATCGGCCGTGTTTACGTGTACCGATTCATTTTCCGATCACACGACCGATGAGAGTTAGTGTATCCTTGATACAACTTGACACTCGGGTTTCTTTTCCACTAATACAGGGCTCGACAGTGCTCTTTGCTTATTTGATTTTCCTCAAGTGTGGACCTTAATAATAGGATTCGAAAATAAGTTTAAATAATTTTTTAAATATAGTTAAGTTATATTTTAATAAAACGTTTAATCTCGAGACAGACCTCCTCTTAGGAGGTCTGGTTTGGGGGAACTACACAGAAGCAGGTTGCAAAAATAATTTTGGAGCCTGACCATCTCAAGTCCCACTTACGTTAGTTAATGAGTATGAGATGTTATGTTAATGAGAGATGAATATGACACCATTCCAGATCATTTGAACTATCCCAACTTAGAATGACTGGTATTCCTGACTTCGAATAGTGCAATTTCTCTTCTACAGTGTGAGGATGCTTTCTTTTACAATCGGCTTTGTTATGAGTTAATTAGCTGTGATTTTGTACAGTTCAAAGTACCGAAGAATGCACTTCAGTAAATAATGTTATTTTGAGTGGTTATTAATATTTACGTGGTACATACTTAAACGTTAAGGTACAGTATTTGCGTGCGAATCGCTATGCTTTTAATGTTTGTCTATAATACCGATGTCAGTGATTATATTCCAGAAATGAGTAGTTATAACGCTGTTTATCATCACATTTTGAACCCAGTTTATGCCTATAAATTTATTTAATTATCTGCTGTAATAGTTTCATCACCGAATTAGGAATTTTGGACATATTTATCTTGTCTGATTTGTGCGACTGTTTTGTTTCAAAAGTAGAACAATAAGGAAGAATAACTATATGGAATTTTGTCGATTGAACAAGAAGAAGTAATTTGAAAAGATAACAGTAAGAAGACGCAACAGTCCCTTGTTCGTTTCTCTTCCATGAACAAAAAGTCGGTGCAGAATCTTCGGCGGGGCACTGCTGCATCTGCATATGTTTGTTTAGGAAACGGACGTGTGCAGACTTGCTTTGGTCGTGATATTTGCTCCACGCTGCTGACCTCGCTCCTGGCGTCTTCGGCACGAACGAAACACTTTCAAATCCTTTACCACTCCCCGATGTCACGCTCAGGAGATTCTCATTTCCGTCTCCAGAAAGAAAAACATGAAAGAAGAAATCGGTCTACGAGTGAGCAACCGACGCTGTGCGTGATCCGAAATGCAACAACGCGCGTGACTCATCGCTGAAGACATAACCACGTTGAGTAAACGTCGTTTACCGCGCTCGTTGCAGCCACACTCAGCAAAAGACAGTCACTTCACTCGGCTATGTTAGCGCGCCAGACCGTAGGGTTCCAGACGAGAGTCGGACATTGCCAGAGTGCTTTCGACGAAGTTGTTGTACGTTGTTGTACATTAATCCAGTTGTCCCATTGTTGTACATTAATCCAGTCTCGGCTCTAATAAATGTTAAAATCTCAGCGCCTTATTGGGCCATGTTATTATTCCAAACCCACATACTTCTTTTCTCTAAGCACCATAATATTTTGTGTAGATCAGTGGTGCACAACCTTATGAAATCTGAGAGTCGAAACTATAATATACCTCATGGCGGGCCACAGCGGCAATATAATTATGATTTCTCACATTATTGGAACCATAAAATAGTGCTACAGAATGGCAGAGACTTTATCGTTCTAAATAGTTTCTTAATGTCTTTAGTCTGAGCTAGCTTTCCAGTTTTGCTCCCCATTCTTCTTCCAGCTGCTACCTGTTGGCACGTAAAATATTTTCCCCCACCTTTTCTTCATTTTCTGGTTCCCGAATAATAGAAGTGCTCCGTGATGCGACCGGCCAGTCAGGTGGGCGGCCTACTTTCTCCTGTCAACAAACTTATGTTATTAAAGTTATTTGCTTGTGTCCTAATTTGAAATTTGGCAGGTAATAACCGCACAACTTTTCTTGACCGATGGATTGAAGAAATGTGGGCGGAGTTGGGGTATTAGTTACGAAGTCGGCCACTTGTGTATTTTTAGTAACGACATTTGGAAAATCAAAATGAATTATAAAAAAATATTCAATTTCAGGAAATAATTAATTACTAAGATATGTTTTTTATGTATTCACAACTTTTAATTATAGCTTAATTGACTTTTGCTCTCATTACATATTTAATAGAACAGTTCTATTTCAGATTTGTGTTTAAAATGTTCCCTTCACATTTTGTAGTGCATGACTGGTTAATTTGTTGTCTTGGAGAGCCTACTAAGTTATTCTGCCTGAAGTGACAAATCGAATTTTTTTATAATTTATTTTTATCAATTGTGGCAGTTGAATAAATAACAGAGCAAACATTTTTATTAAGTCCTAAATACTATAAATCCGCCTTTCAATCGAAGAATTGAGTAAAGTTGGTGGAAGTGGAATGTAAAATATATACATATACACGTTCATAGAGAATAATAAATTGGTTTCCTTGAGTGGTACCTTTACCGGGCGTTTCTGGGGATTGTAAAGGGTCATTGGCTCTTTTTGACTTTATTGTACGTATCCGGAAAAACTAGCCCCAGTATACGCTGATTCTCGATTTAAAGCGTTACTCAAAGGTATCAACAAAATCTTGTTCTCCTTCTCCACTTCACATGAATTCACAAACTTTTTCGATAAATATGCGTTCACCGCTAGTATACATTCTCTTAACTTTCTCAGGAGTTTGAGGTTCCTTCTTTGAAGGACCTGGACATGCATCAGCCATTTCTTTAGATATTATTGAGAATAAACCCGAAAAGTTCTCAACTTTGAATGCAACTAGGTTCTATTTCACGCCAATGAAGTTTTAATGTTTGGAATGCCATCAGTGCTCGCTGCACGTTTTTTCCTTCAACTGTTTATTGCTCGTGAGAGGAAAAGTAAGTTTATATGTCAAGATTAGTTACACGGTTGTTAGATACGTTAGTATACAGTGTAGTATATTCTAATATTAATGTGTCATCTGAAAATTAATATTTTAAAAGTATCTTAATCATTACATAATATGTTTACAAAAATTACACATTCACGTCATAAGTTCATCTTTCTAAGTTTAATTTATTCGATTTTTCGGTAGAAAAAGGTGGGCGCATGAGAAATGTTTAAAGATAAGTGCGCATAGCATTCTAGCTCCTAACTTGTACTCCATCACATACTTTCTCGCATTGGGAACTGATACATAACATTATAATATTGCAATTTTTCCCTCACTTCAACCATCATTTGAAAAAGTTCAAAACAATTCAAACGAAGCGCGTGCAGTGTTGATCTGCCATGATTTCGATAGCCAGGGACAATATCACTTTCTTTCTTCTGCAAACGAATTAAGCATGGAACTTCTGTAAACTGAACTCAAAGAAATCTCAATTTGTACAATAGTTTCAGCACATTATACAGAATAGCAAGGATTCAATTGTAAATTAAATATCCAGAACTGAAGATCATGTCGCCTTGTGAATGTATACATAGTACGTAACTACTGGATCATTACGTAATGTCCATCTTAGGCATACGTATTCTGCAGTGGGGAAGAGTATGTATGAACAGCTAAAGTATGTGTGAACAAATATATATATATATATATATATATATATATATATATATATATATATATATATATATATATATAAGCGGCGTTCAAAAAAAGTCGCAATTCGAACTACTTGCGAACATCAAGTTCAAGTGCAAATTAGGAAAATCGGCTTCAGACACGCTATCGGTCCTACAGTAAGATTATGGTGAAAGAAAGGAGACTAAAGTAAAACGCACTTTACTACCGGTTTGGACGGTTTAAGAAAGGAGAGGAGACGTTAGAGGACGACAAGCGCAGCGGGAGACCGCCGACATCCCGAAACGAGGAAATGATTGCAAAGGTGGAGCATCTGATTCGATATGATCGAAGTACGACAATTGCTGATTTGGAGCAAGAAGTTGGACTCTCACGTGATTCAATTCACGCCATTTTACCGACGATTTGAAAATGAGACGAGTCAGTGCGAAATTGGTTCCGAAGCACCTGAGCCCAGATCAAATGAACAGTCGCATGGCATTGACTGGCGAGCTGTTTGAGAAAAGTGCAAAGGAGATTTGGGTGTCCGCTTACGATCCGGATACGAAATTCCAATTATAGGAGTGGCACACATCATCGTCTCCAAGTCCAATAATATTACACCTCGTCAGATCCAAAAACATTGCGTTCTTTGACTTCGATGGTTTGGTGCACCATGAGTATGTGCCGCCTGGACAGTTTGTTACTGGCCATTTCTACGTGCAAGTTTTTCAGAGGTTGTGCGAAACGGTTCGAAGGAATTGACGCAACAGTTAGAAAGGTCAGTGGAGTCTGCATCACGATAACGCACCAAGCCACATCATGACTATTTTGACCAATATATAACTATTTTAAACAATGATTATTTTAACCAATATGACTATTTTTACTCTTTGATCAATATGAATATTTTGACCAATATGACTATTTTGACCAAAATAACTATTTTGACTATCCTGGATCGATCCAGCAAGTCGATCAAGTTGGGGGATCCGCCCAACAAATCGATCAAATGGGGATTCCACCCAGCAGGCCGATGAAGTGGGGGATCCGCCCAGCAAGTCGATCAAGTGGGGGATCCGCCCAGCAAGTCGAACAAGTGGGATATCCGCCCAGCAAGTCGATCATGTGGGGGATCCGCCCAGCAAGTCGATCAAGAGGGAGATCCGCCCAGCAAGTCGATCAAGTGGGGGATCGACCCAGCAAGCCGGTCAAGTGGGGGATCGGCCCAGCAAGTCGATCAAGCGGGGGATCGGCCCAGCAAGTCGAGCAAGTGGGAAGTCGACCATGCAAGTCGAGCAAGTAGGGATTCCACCTAGCAGGGCGATCAAGTGGAGGATCCGCCCTGCAGGGCGATCAAGTTGATCCTGCCAGCAAGTTGATCAAGTGGGGGACAGTTTTGGCAATTAACTATTTTGACTGTTTCTACTGTTCGATTGTTTTGATAATTTCGTCTGTTTCGACTACGTCTCCAACATTTTCTTTGAATATCTTCTAAGAATGTAGTAAAATTTAGTTTTAATAGTGGCCATTTTGTCTGATTTTCGCGATTTACTATGAATTTTCGAAAGTTTCAAAAATCTGAATTTTTTTTGTCTTACTACATCTACAGAATTAAAGATGGAGATTTTTCCTTCAAATAAAATTTGTTGTCCTTAATTTGTTCTTTCATTAAGGTCACATTTTTTAAAGAATTTTAGTAGTTTTCGCGCAATATTGCTTGCTATTTGTGCAATTTCAAAGAAATACAAAAAATGTTCTCGAAATCGCCTTAAATTTTTTTCCTAAAACTTTTGATAGATATTGTACTAAATGCACTCTATGAGATGACAAATAGGCCATAGTGCTCTATGATTTTGTTTTTTTTAAATGTTATTTAATGACTTGTCTCTTGTTAATTTATATTAGCGGCAATTTTTTTCACATTATTGAATTTATAAGTACATGAGTGTCATAATGTCATATAAAGCTTCTCGAATACTCAACAGTTTTCTGTTAAACAAGCTCAAAATTTCGCAATTTCAGGAACGCTCATACTTTTTCTAAAAACAGCTCCAAATTTTTCCTTCAAACTGTTCGAAAGGATAGTACTAATTGCCATCTCTAATATGAAATAAAGTTCATTTCGTGTCTGTTTCTTGAAAAATTACATATGGGAATATTTAGAGAAAGATCTTTCACGCCAGTAATATACATGTTTTCAACAATTTGTAAACAGTTGTATTTGTGATTTAATGTATTTCAAAGGACTTAAAATTTTTATTTACTATAGAATTTAAGCGCTATTTTTCGTTGTAAAAGCACCAAATTTTTCAAGGAAAGTTTCCATTTATGACGAGGTTTTACTTTTAAAATGATATTTCCGTTCTACAACGAATAATATTTCCGTTCTAGTATTAGGAAAGTGAAAATTTATGACAATTTAAAAAAAGTTCTTTGGCCGGTAATAGATGACAGCCGGGAAGAGTTTGTGGCAAGGTCGAGTACGACAAGACGACGGTTAATAGAAAACTAATAGGGGAAAGTCTGTGCCAATCTGTAGCATCACTAGTTAAATTAAAATGATTTTCCCAGATACGGCTCGAAGTTTTTCTGAAATATTTTCACATATATGTACCAATAGACTATAAATAATATGGTGCTGGTTCTATTTTCTCTGAATTTTCAAAAATTGGAAATCAATTCGAAACGGTAAATGTCCGCTTTCTTTTCTTTTCTTTTCTTTTTTTCCAAGCGTTGTCAGTTAGTAAATGTAATTTGAGATCTGATTGGAGACAGTTGGATATTCTCAGAATCCCTTCTAATTTTTGGGACGTGTTAAAGCTGTATGAAACGCTGTTTTAATTGTGGAATTTGCTTTAAAATATTTACTTTTTTTGTATTATATTTCCAGGTATCGCTAGGTTTTTATTTAATAGCTTCATAGAGCTTCCAAACTTTTAATTACATCTTTCTGGGCAAACTCATTTTTTTCCAATTAACAGTTAAAACTCTGTGACGTACTATGAGGAAAAGTGTATTCTGTGAACGTTTTCTTAATTTCTGGTTTCGCTACCCTAGGCCATAAACAAGTTGAATTCTGAATACAGATGGAAATGAGCGTTTTGGAAAGAATTCATAAGAAAATATTTGCCAAGCATGTATACCAAACGAATCTCCCATTGTGTAAGGCTAAAATGATCATTTATTTGTCGAATTTGAGTGATAGAAATCACAATGATATATGTTTTACTGACGTTCCTGTCTTAGAGCAAAGTGAAATTTTAATTTGGTACAAATCTGATGTTCATTAACACCTTAAATTTTTTTTAAAAAAGTGGCATATTGAATGAGAATATCATTGGGAGTTTCACAATCTCACACTTTGCTGAAGCAAGTTTTTCTAGAAAAGGTTGAAATATTAAGTTGGAATATAAATGCATATTTCGGAAGTTTGTCAAATATTTCGAGAGAGTACGTGCGGTTGTAGCACTACTAGTTTAATGGGCATGTTTAATTGCAAATTAGAAATTATTGATATACAGTGTAAACACATTTTTCATCAATTATATTGCATTTTATTTTGGTAAACGCCATTGCTCCCCTCCCTTATTTATGTGATGTTGTACCAAAATGGCATTGCTCTGCGACTGTTAACCTAATTGCTTTATTCGAATTTTTAAAATGTACTAGCACAATAGTTCAGCTTTTTCGCGGGTCACTAGTTTTGAGGTAAAATGTATTTTGGATTTTACAATATATTCAGATTATCTCCTTTTCATTAGCTTCTTGAAAATGCGAAAAATTGAGAAAACGTGAAAAAATATCAGCGTTTTTAGATAAAATCCATAATTTAAATCATCAATATAACTATAAAAATCAACCATCCTGTTAATGAATGTCATCTAATTATTGTCACCAACGTTTCTTTTATACTGTGGATTATTAAAGAAATGTTTATTTGTGTTTGTTGTTACCATGCCATAATATTGTTGAACATAATTCTAATGAATTTATTGCACCTTTATCAACACATTGAATATACTTATAAGAAACCACCTGTAAACTACTACAAACTATAATAACCTTTCGAAATTAGATTTTATTTTATAGAAGGCTTTCATGGTAGAAATGTCAGTCATATAAATAATACATTATTAAGTAACATTACTTAATAATACACACATTTGCTTCACCTTGCAAAATGTGAAACGAAAGCCCTTTCCCTCTGGCATAACTATTTTAGTGAACCATGGCGGAGAATTTTAAGAATTCAAGGAACATTCCAAACATCTTGAGAGGCACGTATAAATTCCGAAAACTCCCCGTGGAAAATCCAATGCACGTGGGCTGGACAGGCGCCGCCTTTGTGTCCGCCGGTCCCGCCCTCTTCACCTGGCTTACCAGAGCGTCGCTCTTCTGCCAGGGTTCCTCCGCGACAGCCCCTTGAGTTCAGTCGCCCAGCGGAGGGGGTGGAGGAGGTCATTTCGAGTGCGCGAGGTAGTGCTGTGGGATTTAACTGAGCGGAGCAAGCGGCAGGTAGAAAGGTCAAAGAACACATTCCGATCCTTCTAAGAAGGCCAGCTTATAAACTTCTTCTCCACAGTGGCCATGCGGGGGAGAGAATCTATTTATATGAAATGTGTGCATTGAACTTCTGTCTTCCGGTTTATGCAGCTGGACGATATGAGTTTTTTTTAAATGACGAACTAAAACGAACTTTATTATTGCTCATCTAATTGTACACTTATATATAATGTGCCTTGGCATATCTAACTACTTTACCCCCTTAATACTAGGTTCCGTTCTTTCTTTTGTAACAGTCGTGGGTATTTTATTTTATTTTTTTCATTCTCACAACATTATTACTTCATTTACGTTCTCTACGTAACCATTCATTCAATCCATTCGCTCCCACTGCGCTACCCTTCATATCACTTCTGTTCGCTGCGCTCAGGCGCATTGGGGGGCGTGGCAGGCGAGGCGCGGTGTCGCGTTCCCTGCCGCTTCGCAGCCGATGGCGAGTCTTGCCTTCCCACCGCGTTCTTCCAACTCTTCCGCTCGCTGGCGCAAGGGAGCAAGCGAGTCGTGAAGCAGCGCGCGGGGGGTGCAGATGGCCAGAGATGCGGTTCATGGCATAATTCCCTACCTTCTCTCACAGTTGTCGTAATCTGGTAGAAGCAAGTGCTGCTGCATCATTGATTTACGTTTGATAAGTATTGGCATTTACATGACTACATACAAAGATGCTAATTTTACGCCTATATATATATATATATATATTATATATATATATATATTATATATATATATATATATATATATATATATATATATATATATATATATATATATATATATCGGAAAGTAATCGTGAGACTTAACGATTATGAAGGAAATAGATCTCGATGTCCCTAATATTTCTGAAACTTTTTATTCACATTTCGGAAGTTAGAAACAGTAACATTTGTTTTTCTTTCTCGTCCTACCGCGTACTTACATAGTAAGGATACTGTAATGTTAAATCGGGGATTTTTATGCAGAAAAACTCATTGTTTACATCTTGTACATGTATATGTATTAAATTATTTCCTCTAATGCGTTGCCGTAGTCCGAATCAACGTTTTATGACTCCTTGAAATCGTTTGTCCGTCCGTCCGTCCGTCCATCCGTCCGTCCGCGGTCAACACCGTTCAGCCAATCAGCCAAGGCGTGGGTCTCATTTTTGTTGAACTCTCTAAATTTCCGATAATTGCACATTTAGAAATAATGCGAGAAAAGTATGTGCTGCTGTAGCTCCAGTAGTTTTAATTTATGGCCACGTTTTCATCAGTTCGAACCATTGTACCCGCAGCGAAATTACATGAAGCTCCCGCAAGACCACATACCGACCCCCCCCCC
>BOPP01000024.1:11968749-11983630 GCA_017312745.1 Gryllus bimaculatus
AATTCAATTCACTGGGCTCCTCTCCGGAGCGGCGATGTCGGTGGTAGCGGTTCCCTCTGGGCGGCGACGGTTGGCGGCGTAGGGTGCTTAAGACATCGCCAACAAAACATCGATGTTTCTAAACAACGAGGTTCAAAATTTAAAAAATTCGATGTTAATAAAACATCGACCCAAAGCCGTCGACTCTTTTAAGCAACGGGTGTTCTTGGCTCTTGTGAAGTGGTCTTAGGTCTTGTCGTGGTGTCGTGGAAGACCACGACAAGATGGTCGACTTGTCGGAATGACTGCCCACGACACGGCAGTCAGTCACTCGGCCAACCATGAGCACTTCTACAAGCTGCAACGGGGATGCGGTGACGCGATAGTTCTCCTCAGTGAAGATTCGTGGTCTTCACGACAAGTGGTTTCTTTGATGTTAAGCGCTTTGCTCATATACAATTTAAATTTAGAATATCTTTTATGTGGTAGTGAATTTTTATTTTTATTTTTGTTCTTATTTTTTAGCTTATTATTGTTTTTAATATTGTTGTTAATATTATTATTGTTATTGATATTTATATTATAAGCCTGTAATCCGTTATAAAAGCATTAACTTGAGTTTTTGTAATAGCGATACGATAATACTATCGTTGTAATTGTGTCTTGGTAGAAACTAAATATTCAAAGAGTAATGCGCATAGACAAAGGATACATTCAGAGAGCGAAACCTAAGTTTCGCGCGGCATGTACATCAATTACGTTAAGCAGTATAAGTGTTTTTAAATTATATGTTGTCCACATTTTAACAAATTGCTTCAATTTTTATTGTTGAATGCATGTGCACCGAATTATTCTTGCAAAAGTTTTATATTTATAGTAATCTCGTGGCTTTGTGGCTGTTAAGAGAACTTGCGATAAATTTCCTTATTACTTGTCTTGACTACTTCAGGCTACGACACGAGTAAGGACGTGTCAAAAATGTGACAAAAGTAATAATATTACTCCTGTGCTTATGTAGTATTTCTTTGTAGCTGAAATTTAAAGGCAATTAATTTAAATATACTTTAAATTGAAGCTTTTGTAAATACTTAAAGAATTATTTTCTTTATCAATTTTCGCAAATTTGTTTTTGTTGTAACAAACATTAATCGTCAAATTAAAAACAAACACTACTTTATAAAACAACAGAGAATTCCACAGTTGTTGGGCTCAAGAGTATAGGATAATATGAATAAAGGAAATAAAAGGTTTTCGTTTTATGTTCCGGGTCAGTTGCATTGAGGATATCCGCAGTAAAACCACAATATTATACTGTGGTAAAACGGCATTACGAGACATATCATACGCTGCTCCGTGAGAAACGCTACTACTTACAACAGGAATTTATTGCTACAATCAAAACCAGAACATGCAGTCGACAACCGTAATTAAATGTATTAGTAATCTGTGATATATATTCGCTTCTAGTTTTCCTGCCTTCAATGTAATAGCTAAACGCGGAAAATCTTTTAGGGACGGTAATGTGTGAAGGAAAGATGACTCAAATGCGGACCTACTCTCTTTGAAAACAAGAAAACTATTATTCAGAAAATAAAGGATTTGAATATTGCTAGGGTCACCGAAAAAGAGTGTAGGGAGAAGGGGGAGGCCCTTTCCACAGGGCACATGTGTTGACCGGCCTCCTCTCGGTGTACGAAAACGAGGGAAGACATAGTACTAGGAGGGCTTGGAGATGTCTCGGGCGAGATATAATCTGCTCGGTGAAGGTAGTACAAACCGCATTTGTTTGCTTCGAATACATCAATTAACATTACAATTGTACCATTAGTAATTATTAACATTTTCACTTTTAAAAATTGGGATTAAGAGATTTTTCATTCACAAACAAATATCGAAAGAGCAAAAATATGGTATCACTTATTATTAAGGTTTTATCGTTTTATTCTGTTCTACCAATGCGTCATTATTATAAAGTAAATCAATGAAACTGTTATACTGACTTAATGTAATTTCCGTGAATACTTCGAAATTTCAGAACACCAATCGACTTTCAGTATCCTTTCTCTTTTTCGCCCGCTCGCCCGTTTCATCTCTTACCTGTCTCAATAGCTCCGGTGTTGCTGTAAAGGAAAGCAATTGATTTGTTATGGCTTGTTCAACAAGAAATCTACAACACTGCCTTGTTTACTTTGTTCCCTAGGGATGAAGGCATGAATCAGTACAAGTTGCGTGCTTAGGTGGCTCAGGGCATAACTGATGACACTGCAGTGCATCTAACCGAGAGGTCCTAGGGTTCGACTCCTGACGGAGAGAAAATCTCCAAAATTTTCCACACTAGCTAGATAGCCAGGTCAAATTCAGCCGCTGTCTGGAGGAGAATTCTAGTGGTCGGTTGTTCTGATCGGTAGTTTTGCGTGGTTTCTCCTATCAACACCAGGCGATTGACGAAGCAGTACCCTAACAAACAGGCCACGGACCGCTCGCGAACTTTCATTCCTCTTCCTTGTCCCATCCTCACCTGTTACTTGCACATACACTTCCAAGCACTACACTACCAGAATTACCACAACTACACTACCACACTTGACGGGATACCAGTTGGGAGCTTAGAGCTTTCCAGGCTGGGGCGGTGCCCCGCTGGTGGGAGATATCTGGTTGGAGAAAACCCCGCCAATCGACGTGTTTGATGTCACCGGATCTATCCAACCAGCAGGGGAAGAGAAAAAGTATTTCCCGCTTCTTACTAGGAAATGATGCTCTATTTATGACGTTCATATCTTTAAATGAGATTGTAATTGCCGCATTATGCTACAGCAGTGGTTAAATTTCAGATATGAAAATTACTAGTTCTTTTAGTGCATAAAAGCCTAATATAATTTCATTATTTCTTTCTTATTTTATTTTTTTCATTTCAGTTACTGGTTTGCAGAAATCTTCTTAAAACTACGATCTCAACCATGGAAACAGCACGAATGTAAATAAATCAGGTATGTGCACCAAAAACAATTTTAATTTTACAGATGATTCTATTTAAGGTAACCTTCTTGATCTTGATTTCTTCATGAATGCAATTTTCACTCATATGAAACAATCTCATCGATTTCATTAAGGCTAGAAAAATGAAGATTTCCCTATATCTCTATTACGTAAAATTATCTAACGTAAATCAGTAAAATTCTTCTAATGCAAATGTACTTTTTTATAGTATTTATTCTAGTCTATCATAAGTACGACTTATTTTGAAACTAACCGAGAAGAGTTGAAACACCTCAATTTCGGAGATTGTGGTGAGAAGATCAAGAAAATATTTTCCGTTAGTTATATTTTGCTGTCTTGAATGCGAAGGGAAATTTTTTAATATTTTTATTACTTGATAAATTCTGAATAATTGCTACAATGTTCCACGCCTTTTGGGACATTAAACTTGGGTAATTTTTTGACTTAGTGAATCATATGACAAGCCGTATTCCATTGCTTTTATCCTTTGGCCAGCACGCTCAGAGCTGTAGTACCCGGGAACAGCGGGTGCTTGGTCAAACGTCCGTGACCTTCATGAGTTTGGTTAAGACCTTCCGCTATCGCTGAACCATGCCAAGCCATAGCGCTAGCCATAGCCAAATGTTCAACCCGTATTTCTCTTTCTTTTCTTACTGATGTGAAATTACTAATTACGAGTGGTTTATCACGATTTTATTGTGACATGTTACTCTAGCTAAAGTTCTTTCTACATTTCATTACTTCTGTCTAATGCATGAATATAATTATATAAACCATTGAACCGAACCATTTCCTAAAATTTCATCATGCCGTACGTTGAAATCGCCATGAGCCTTGAGTCTTCCACTTACCGATAAAATACTTGAGAATAAAAATATATCGCTCCTGACGATATTCTTATTGGATGTCGCGTGTGGGTGTTTCAATAAGTGTAAAATATCATTTTATTTATACTTTTTATTAGAAATTTGTTCAATTTTGTGTCGAATATGAAGATCAGTTGGTGTAATAGCATACATACTTCTCATTGTTAAAGACATCTTTAAAAAATCTTTATTAGTTCTTATTTTTCCTTCGCAAATTTTGATATTGAATATTTGGTGTAGATATGGAATTACTAGAACAACAGGAGATTTTTCATATGTAAATTGTTGCAAAATTGGTTTTCGAAACAGAAGAACTGTAAGGTTATTTCATTACTTAAATACTTGGAGAAAAAACAACTATACAGCATTTTGTATTACATCATTGCCAGCACACATTTTAATACAAACCACACCTCTAATGCCTCATCGACATTTTTTCCACGAAACCATCTTCTTTCAGGAAGAACATTTTCGTTTTTAATTATCTTTTAAAAAAGTTTCGAAAGAATGATTATATTTTTTTTCAGCCATCGTGCATGGAAACTAGAAGTGCGCCAGGAAAGTATATCCGCAGAGGGACTAGTGGCGGCTGAGAGTGCTACCAAGGGAAATTATATTCGTTACACGAACTGCAGCTTGTAACAAATGAAAATGTACATTACAGTTGCTGGGAGTGTTGCCCCTTTACTTTTTTCACTTGAACTGGTTGCTACGAACATAAATTAAATTTTTACTAGGAGCTCCTGATTAGGCTTGGTGCGGGAACTCTTTCCTGGCGCACGTTACTTACCTTCACTATTTACTGATTGTAAAGTGTTACATTGCGGTACGTGTGTAGCAAATAAGTCATGTCATTTTGAAAAGCTACCAAGAGTATATGTTATTGTTTCCATAAATTCGATCTAAAAAGAAGTCAGTAGTGTATGAAACACTTCTGGCATAGTCATTTGATAATGCCGGACCCGATTCTTATCGTTGCCTTGTCAACATTTCATTCGTACGTTAAAGACTCATCATCTGTATTGGTTACGTAAATAACTAATTCAAAGGAAATAAGTTCTTTCAAATCAGTCAATTTTATTGCTGCTCATGTACATAGATTTAGGCTCATTTCACTCTCGTAAGTTTTCACTGTAACAAAGGAATGAAACCATTAAATATATATTTTCCTCCTTCTGACAGAAGCGGAAGTGGTGAAATAATTAATATCTGAAATGAGTTGTCGTACACAATGGAAATCTGTCAGGAGTGGCTACTCGGGAGAGAATGTGCAGTGGCATTTCACCAATTATTTGTATAATAATTACATTTTAAATTTATTTTCGTTATTACAAACTACGAGTATATTGGTTTTAATGGCAACGCTAGTGAATTTCTGAATACACGCGCGGAATTTTTACGGGCAATTAAAACTCTCTAAAATGAATGCGCCACTAACCAAGCCGGCTGAAGTGAAGAAATTTCCCTTCTGAAATCATTCAACCTCCAGGGTGCGGCTTACCTCGGCAGTTGTTATGACAACCGTCACGTCACCCGCGATAACAGCGTGATCTCCGCACAATGATGATTCTACGCCGCTGCTGTCGTGCAGGAGAAGTAAAGGCCGACAGAGAGACAGTGCTGTGGTATTTCAAATATGATTCCTGTGTATGTTACAGTATTTATAATCGTCATTCTGACGTTATTTTGAAAAGATTAAGGTGTGAATAATGTTTTAAGTTGTTGACGCCCTATTGAATCTCTAAATATCTGATACAAAACAAGTTAAACATTTAGGGGGAAAATACAATCTTAGTTTGAAACGGTTATGGCTTAAGGAAGTTTTGTGGTTGTGTTCAAACGTCACAGAAATTATTTTGTAGTACATGCTTGATTTTTAGCAATTAATGCAACGTTTGGAACAGAGACGGATTTGCCGCTCTGCTGAATATAAATCCATCGTTTTACTATCATTCAGATTCGGCAAAGAATAAAAAATGCCAGGTTAATTTGACAACAAAAAAAATGAATAATAATTTCAAATGCTTTAATGAAAAATACTAGACTCTATACTATGCAGTTCAATTACAATGTACGATTGAACAGACTTTTCGAACTGATCGACATTGATACACTATAGTTCAATAACACAAGAATTAGTCATTCTGAAAACACTCAATACATGGTGGAAATTTTAAAGAACTGTTCTTAGTATCAGTACATGCAATCAATGTATACAGTGATGAATAAAAAAGTATTAAAAATTAATTAACCGAGTGTATTTCAGGCTATGAATTCGTACGAACACAGTTGGCAACGTCCGTTTATATAATTTCAGCTTTCGTCGGGCATTAAATAGATATCTCAGATTTCTGTAATAATGAAGTTCGCTATTGCTGACAGCTGTAGTGGAGCGTTTTTTTTAGGTTTCCGCGAGGTAAATGCTGATAGATCATTAGATAATTGGTTGCATTTTTGAACAAACCCCTGGAACCAGTGCAAGCCAGACCATTTAATCGGACTACAGAAAATATAAGGAGAAAGCCACTCTTCCTGTAATTACACTGTTTTGCACACCGCCTAAATTCGTATTAACAACAAAGTACGTATGCATTAGTCGTATATATGGCTCATCTATTATTGGAATTCCCACCTTCTTCCACCCATCAGCGAAGAGAACCTATGCATTTACTTTCCCATCAGACCACGCATTCCAATTGTAACACCTGTGATGAATGAATACTATTTTGTATCTGTATATGAAATATACAGATTTCTAGCTAAAAGAAGAGGATAATGACATTTTTACGGATGCTTACAAATTGTTCTCGCTCATTCTCTCCATCACTTCTGCTATAACATCAGTGAAAAAATATTTTATTGTATGAAACGTGCAAAATATAGCTCAGAAATACAATTTCAGGCGTGAAACTTTCCTTTTTAAAGATTATTGTAATTCAGATGAAACTACTTCTACAGTTAATAAGGAAATAAGAATGAAGACATGACAGACGACTGCTGCGTGGAAGAACCGAAGGATCGATTTCATGTGTAAAGAAATGAGCTATTTCATTAATTAAGATAATCACGTTTAAATGAAATGTGTATTTCCCTACTAGCTCTTCACCCCGCTTCAAAGACACGAGTCGCCACTGAAATATCTCTCAATGTTCAAACACGAAAGGAACGAATAACCAGTCACCCTCATCATAGGCTTGAGCGGCCTAAAACGAGGAGGGGAAGGGATCATTTACATTTCTGGGCCCCTTCGGACCTCCTTGTCCTTGTCCTCTCTTATTTATTTACATACTCGTTTGGCTTTTTTTCTAGTACTATCCAGCCAACAGATAGTTAACCTTTATGCCATATTCGACCACACACTGGACATTTGCGTACTCCTCTCATCTGGGGTCAGCAGAACGCGAGGGTTTCCGTGATAACGTACATGAGAGACAAGGGGCACAAGGCGGGATTCGAACCCGTGACCTGAAGGATCAGAAAACGTTTGACTATACGCCGCCCCCTCCCCCGTTGAAATGTTTGTACGGGGGAGGGGGCACAACACCCCTGTCTCCTCCGTCCGCACGTTTCTGACCCGAATTCAGCGTCGGGAACCGCGCCACCCCTAAGCGACTAATTACTCAATCAGCACACCGTTCGCCCGCCTGAACCTTCCGTGCCGGCAAAGGGAAGTTGCAGTGATACAAAAACCTGTACATTTACAATAATTAAAAGATACTCTGGATCGGTGTCTCATTTGAAACAAAGAAGAACGCAAAGGACCATCGCGACTGAACGGATTTATACGTTTGTAGGAATAATCCTATCAAACAGTTTTCAATGTCAATAATCCTCTTCGCAAGCAAACCGGGGGAAGAGCGGGTACCTGCGCAGGCGTCGCGCGCAGCAGGGCGCTTCCTGGCTGCCCACGCCCGTCGCCAAGCGCGGATTTGGGGCGAGGGTAGCGCGTAATTCACCCGGCCAGTCTATCCGTCAGCGCGGGGGAGTCGGACCAGCGCGCGCGGTGCGCAGCCGGCGGTGCGCTTAAAATCGATACATCTTTTATATTGGTTCTAGGTATCGATACTATTCTCTGAATGCAGAAATGAGTTGCTCCCTTGCGCTGCAAACGATACGCTGTTGGAAAGACAGAAAAGCAGGGCATGGGAATCTCAGGCTTATTTACATCGCAGTTAATGTAATGATATATTTATGACGAGTGATGCGACTGAATGGCACACACTTTCTATTGCTAGTTAGTTTCCTAATTTCTTTGGTCCTGGCTAGACTTTTTCTATCCCTCACCCTCTTCCCAGCTGCTTCCTACGGGTATTTTTTTGACATTTTTAATTTTTGCCTACGTAGAAAATGACTTATATTGTATAATATTGTGGAAGAGTATGAGTAATAAATAATTACAATAATCGTTCACAATAATTTAAATTAATTTGTCAAAATTAGACAATTGAGGAATTTGTTACACAATTGAAGAAGAAGTTCTCCAGGACTGGAAACGCTGTAAATAGTTCAACATAAAAACAAATTGCATTTATTAATAGTAATGTTTAAAGTTACAATTGAACTATTTTGTATATGTTCTATTTACTTGTAAATATGTAATTAATAAGTTCAATGGAAAAGGCGGCCCAGAAACAAGGCAGCCCCTTGTTGTTGAAGGCTGCGCACGCCTACATAGTATAACTTAAAGGAACATATGCTTACTTGTTTTCTAAACGCTTGGAAACCTGGCAGCACGGAGTCAGGATACGCGAGCCCGACGACTGTCAATACAGTATATACGTAGACTAAGAAGAGAAATCGGTTTCCGGAGCTGGGAGATCACCATCAATTGATTGATTGATGTTTCCGGGCACGTCAACGACTATGGGGCATTATAACCGTTAGTGGTAGTGAATGGCAAACCAAGAATTTTGCGGTGTTTCCTTCCGCCTGGTTGGTAAATTCCTTGTGCCGATCTACACGTTTGCTTGCGAAAGATTTCCGCTCCAAGAATCTCCCCCCCCGGGGAATCTCTTAGTCGGCATGTGTTATTGCAGAACATGTATGTGTGTGTCAGAGAAGATGATTTGACAAGGAAGAGGAAGTAATGATTTCGAGCGTTTCATGGCGCTTTTGTTAGGGCATCACTCCAGCATTCACCAGGCATTGATCAGAGACATCGCGGAGCTAACTATTTACAGCACAAACAGTCGCTAGAATTCTTATGACTATGGCCGAATTCGACCTAGCTATTTGGCGGTTGGTGTCCATAAATTCGCTATTACGGAATACGAATCCTAGGACAACCCGGACAGAGAAGCTACAGAGACAGTGGCAATGCTGCCTCTGGGTAAAACTCAGCCGGTTTGGGAGATTATCTCTATCTCTCTAAGTGACGATCGCTGAATGCTCTGTGTCACTGCAGTCTGTACCCGTCAACGAGTGATGATGCCCAAGCATCGTCGCCTTTATAGTCTTCAACGTCAAGGTTTGTTACGTCTGTAGAATCGTTGACTGAGAGGTCCTATGGTTAGAGACCCTGCTTTTTGACACAAGTTTAAAAGCTGTAATTCAATTATGCTGTCTCTGTGACATTTGTAGCGGCCGGTACTCTGTTCTGTAGTTTTGCACTTGTTTTTTCGATTAATATGAGTGGAATGTGGGAATATTATCCTCACAAACAGGATGTGAATCTCGCGCGATCTTTCTTTCCGCATCCTAGACCTTTTCCCCTCCGCTTATTCACACATACATACATACGCTTGTACTACAATATCACACATGTTAGGAACTTACAAAACCCAGCTTGAGCGGTGCCCCAGCTCCCAGCTTGAGCGGACTTTAAAGATATCTGAAGTGGGAAACAGAAGCCGACGTGAAGTTCGGCATCGCATGACACGTTCTACCGAGGAACATCGCCACCTCCCGGGACAGGATCTTCACTCCATTTACAGGGCGAATGACCTTAGTAATTGACGGACCAGAAATCAAAACTCACTCAGTGATCAGGGAGAGATGTAGTCGGCATCGATGCACTGGTGGAAAGCGCGATGAGTGTTCATCAGCTCTCTGGGTTGTTGAACCAGATTATCCAACCCACAAACCGGAAGAGGTGGATCAGGACTTCAACAGATACCACTGCAGTGCCTCTGACCGTGAGGTCTGAGTCCGAGTGGGGTCCGAGTCCCGACGGTGGCAGGATTTTCGATGCTGGCTAGATAGCTAGGTTGAGTTCTGTCGCTGTCTGGTGGAGAATTCTAGCGGCCTGCTGCTCTGATCAGTAGTTTTCTGTGGTTTCTCCGATCAATACCAGGCGAATGACGAAGCAGTGCCCTAACAAACGGGCCATGGACCGCGTGCGATCTTTCCTTCACCCTCCGCGCGATCTTCACTCCTTACTTGCACACTTACACAAGCATGTTCGACACTACCACACATGCCGGATGACCGGTCAGGAGCTTAGAGCTTGTCTCGACTGGGGCAATGCCTTGCTGGTGGGAGATCCCGGGTTAGGGAAAACCCGCTAGCCGACGGTAGGCTTGCGTCAGATCTCGCCAATAAGCGGGGGAAGATCACCGTCACCTAAAGAGAAAGAACCATTGCACTACACTTACGGGACTAATTACCTTAGAAGTTGACGCGCCCGAAATCACTAACAGTCAATCCAACACTGTATCCAATATATTATTGTTTGCATCCACCCAGCGCTCAAAATACTTGACTATTTGTGGCCGGTTAAATACAGGATTGCTCCATAATGTCCCGGTAGTAATGAAGATTAAGAGTTATCGGAATTTCGAAAATAATTTTAATTTAGAGACACTTACACATTTTTTGCGAATCCTACCGGAAAATGCGAATTGTTTCTACCAGCAGGTTACATCTTTGTGTTGATTTACTTGCCTGGACGAAAGTCAACATTGTGAATTCACACAGCACCTTTCAAAGTCTTAGAACTAGATTCGAACGCTTTCCATCCTTAATATTATAATGCAGTACTGGTTGCAGTCTGCTTAGCCTCATACTCACGTGCTTGCCGGTTGCGTGCGTGCAACTACGACCCATGTCAATAGATCAATTACAGCTCCCACTACAAATTGAAGTAATGAACAAATTACGGCAGATAAACAAGTTAGGTGGCAGGTAGTCCAGCTGATGAAGTTGATAGGCGTATTAAGCTAATTGAAACTGTCAGATTCGATGCCAACGAAGTGAAATGACTAGTGGTTACTTGAATGAAACACACAAGAAATAGTAATTTAGACGAAATATGTACTACAGTGATCGAAAGATGTGAAATCAGTACTGACGATCAGTCGTACTTCCTAGATTATAAAGTTTCCACACGTTACAAAATTCTGGAATTTTCCCGAAGGTTCTTACAAATAAAGTTATGAAATACATTCCCTGATGTTTTCGGTAATAACACATTAATTGATTGATATGTTAGGGTCATAAGTTTAGTCGGGAATAACATTTTAATTGCTTGACAACTTGGAATGATGGAGCAATATTTAAGAGTTAGAAAACGTGAGTAACGTATAGATACGGAAAAGTTATAGAGGATATATTTAAGTGTTAGCAATCGACCAATGCTTGGTCGGAAAGCAGCCTGGGTGGCGCCGAACTTTCGTGGACGGCAGAACTTCCGAGTCTCTTGGGCTGAGTTACATACTTGTTACTAGTGTTTTTTCCAAAAATGGTTTTACTGCAGTTTAAATGTTTAGTGTTTATACTATGAAAACGTCACTAAAATCACTATCTAGAGACTACTTCTTTCATTTGTCATATAGAGAGAAGAATGTGTACTAGAAAAAGTTAAACCTTGGGAATGCATTTTTTGAATGGCCCTTTCCAAAAATGGAATAATTGTATATAACACCTAGATTTACCAACTTCAAAATTTTCTTATCGTAGTCTAATTGCAATTTCCTACTCGAAAGACGAGGTACGAGTACGAGGAGATGCGGACGTTAAGCGTCGGAATCCTCGCTCACAAATTGGAAATGGTGGAAGTGAATAAATTTGGCGGTAAAGTGTTTTTGATGATCTTAACTAAAGTTGGCAAGATTTGCAAGAAATACTTTCTTTGAAACCTTAAATGATTTTTCAAGTATGGAATTGTAAGAAATAATAGAATTTCGGTGGCCTTTCTTTTGTAAAATGTGCGATATTTTTGCACGAGTTCAGGTAGGAGAGGAAAAGAGAAAGAAAGAAGGAAATAGAGAAAAATATGGAAAACGAAGTAGAAGAAGAAGAAGAAGAAGAAGACAGAAAGAGGGAAGAAGGAAAAGAAGAATTATAGTAAATTGGTATTTTTGTTTCACGTTGCGTGGGACGTTTCGATCCTACTGAGTGGTTTGCGTGGTCAGCTAATGAGCTCCCAATACCGAGTCAAGCAACTGATCACGCGTGGCGTGTGAGGCCGCATTCAGGACACGCGCGTGGGGCTCTGAGTGACCCCGCGTGACGCACGGTGACATGCTGAAGCAGCACGCGACATCGCGCTCTGGCGTGCTCGGCACCCCCTCCACCAGCGGAAGCTATGAGGGAACTTCCACATTAACACGGACCCCGCGCCCTTTCCGCCATTTTCATATCCACCGTCGCCCCCCGCCACCGCTGAGAGAAACACACATAACGGACTCTGGGCCATTTCTATTCACGAAAAAATAAAATAAAACTCTAAGTAAATATCAGTATTAAGATCTCTTAAAAAATACAATAAATTTTATCTCTAGTTGCTCACTGCTTCACCTCTGTCAAATGAAACTTGGTGTATTCATTGACTGGCCATTTTTCAGGTTGGGAACATTCTTAATCTCCAGTACAGGAAAATGGAAGCTGGGCCGGCGATTGGTGTTAAGTTCGAGTGGGTACTGCTCCCTCCATCATCCACCGATAATATATATATATATATATATATATATGAAGATAAAAAATACAAAACAGAACTTTTTCAAATTGCATTGTTTATCATTAAGTTGTCATACTTTGCAATGCAAAAAACCACGCCACATTTGGCTTTCCGGTGTAAACTCATTTCACAATTTTTGCAAATTGACTTTGTAGGTCATGTCGCTATAAGCATGTAAAATCGCGAAACTGTTGAGCCGATCTAGCGAAATAGTTGATCGCATATACGTTTTGAGTCGACGCAATACCGAGAATCCTTTTTCATATCTGGAATTTGACGTTTATGAAATATTTCTCTCACCCCAGATTCCAAGTGGGTATTTTACCTCTCCCGTAATTTTTCGAGTGCGTATAGCTACCCACCGTACCCACATTATCCGTCAGCCCTGAATGGAAACATGATACAACACACCGGAATACTACTGTAATAACGTAGCTCATACTTATACCATGAACATATTCAATTAATTCCCATAAATTCAAAATCAATGTTGATGCACCAGACGCGGGTAAACCACTTTTCCTCTCGTAAGCGTGCGGCTTTTAGTGAAGGGGATGAATAACATTTCTGGGCCCTTTTTTCCATCTTTTTTCAAGCGACATATTTTACTTATAAATATACTAGTGGACTCGGCTAAGCTTTACTATTGCAATGTATTACACTTCACATGCCCTAGTCACATGATAGTTATTCGTTATTCGCGTAAAAAAAGTCCCCGACTGCGACGCGCGCTAGGGATGTACGGCGATGCTAAGGGGACGATTATAAATTACGTAACGCTGAAGAGAGGGGGGAGGGAGTTTGAGGCCACGGTTATGTCACGTTACATAGGGGTAGGGGGGGTCATAGTTTAGCGTTATGTAATGCTGATATTAATTTTTAAAATGTATCAACATTTGTTCAAATAATTCCTTGTATTCAGAATTGTACTAAAAATTACCATATTAATAAATTAAATTAAAAATAAAAAGAAATATTTCCTATAAATTGATATTAAATGAAAATATTTTTCATCAATTTTATATTGATTGAATATTTTAGATTATGAAGACAATATTCAAAACTGATCTACAGATTCGGAATTACACATTTCCCAAAAATTATAAACTGAACTGAGAGAACTATTCAATTTTTTATGTGTATATATCACTGAAATGAAAAAAAGATTACACTTCTAAGAAAAAGTCTGCCATCTAGAGGTAGAAAAAATCAAGTGAGTTGAAGAAGGAACATATTCCTGGAATATGTTCATGGATTAGTGAAATACTTCACATCTTTGAATTAGTATGACGGATACTCAGCGACGCCAAAACGGTATAGCAAGATCATAATCGGCGCTGAATTTATTTTTCAATCATTGGAACAAAAAAAAAAAAAAAAAGCTCTGAACTCGTGAACTGAATTCAACTGGACATAAAAAATTACACGTTGGATTCAGTAGGGCGGACAGTCCGAGACGCCGCTTCGGTATGGCATACAACTCACTACGGCTATCTAATAAACAATATAGAAGAAAAATTAGCTGTGTACTCATTCCCCAAGAAAAAAGTTCCTTTCGACATATTTAAAAAATTGAGCAGCGCAACGCTGACACCTACAGGGGGCCATACCTGCGTTTCCTTGTTTCTCATAGCACTGGATAACTTCTCAAAAAGTTTTAGCTTTGAGCTCGTCATAAATAGATTTTCTTGCTGGCTTACGGTGTACGAGGATGACCTTGTTTCGTGGCGCCACGAGTTTCACTTCTCTTCCCAAACTGCCAATAACTATTTCGTAGCAGATGACTTTCGGAGAGAATATGTAAGACGAGAGCGCGGGTGGCGGCGAGTGTCCAAGTATACAGCAAACTACCCCTCCGCGCCGCGTGAGCGACTGCAAGGCGCTCGCAGTGGTGGGGGAGAAGATGGAGGGGCGATGCAGGGGACCGGCTCTTTCTGACCGACCGTATGCCAATGCCCCCGAAAACAGACGGGCGGGGCGAACGACTAGGCGCGACAGAGCCTGTCTGGTTGGTGGTGGTGGCACTTCCAAGAAACCGCTCGTATCCGGTAATAAACCTTGCAGAAACCGTATTGTCGGCGACCGCGTACACGTGTTCACGAGGCGCACCCTTCGCCCAGATGATTGGGGCGTCCGCGCTAGG
>BOPP01000024.1:11984846-12006638 GCA_017312745.1 Gryllus bimaculatus
TCCGCATAATTTTCTTCAAAATTTTTATTCCTTAATATATTCCTTATATAGCTGATATCTCAGCCCCTCGAATTGCAAACGAATATTTTAATTTTTGTTATACTTTTACGACCTACCATACATGAACCCGTAAAACATTTTCATTTTTTTCTCAAAAATGACTCCAAATATTTGGATAATTTTTTAGCAGAGGAAGTAAGGAATGTTCATAAAAATTGTGTAGTTACGTATTGCGTTGAATTCTATGAATTTATGATTATTCCAAAAGTTTCGAATTTATCTACGTCGTCCTATAACTATTGACGTTACAGATGTTTCTGAATAAAAAATATTCTTCAAAAGTAGGTCTTTAAATGAGATCATGTACATATATTTTTTTTTTCATAAATTCCGTAGTTCTCGTGTTATTGTGCTTGAAATGCGGTCAATTTACAAAAGATTTTCTCAAAAACAATTTCACGACTGACAAAGATTTTTTCTTTATTTTTTATGAGATAGTCCAAAAATGGAACAAGTTCTATTTGCATTGGACCCTCTGAATTTTCGAAAATTGTTAAAGTTGTAAATAATGCTAGAAAGTGTAGGCTGTTGTTTCACCTCTATATTTGTCAGGAAGTTTTCATTTTAGTGGTGGCGTGCTCTGCCAGTGCTGTATTTTTCGCGTTTTGGCGAATTGGTAGTTTTGTGTTGGTTGGTCGTGGTTATACTGAAATCAATCACCGTAAAACTTGTTTGAAAAAAACTACGTTCTTTCCAGAAATATTCTGTTTTCTGAGAATATCAAGAAAACTTTGTTGTTTTGGTTTTTTCATCAATTTCTGCTTTCTTCCGTTAGAATTTTTTTCTTCGTAGTTTTTGTTTTCCGTCCGCAGATTCACCTTTCTGCGCTTTCATCCTTCGCCGTAGGCGTGCTCGTTACGATTTGTCTCTCATACTCATTTCCTCCCTATCCGGTTTATTTATCTTCGACCTTCCGCTGCCACCTGTTGTGGGTCGTCCCTCGTTAGTGGCTGAGGATAAATTCAAAGCGAGGGTGAGCGAGAACGGGCAGAGTTTAGAAAGTAGGACTTTGAAAGCGTCGAGTTTTGTGTATTGTTCACTTTCGTTCGAGGGATTTCGAAAACGGTTGTTACCGAGCTATTTATGTACCCCGTAACAAAGATGTGTGCTTATAGGTCAGAGGTTGAGCTCTGGTGATACGAGGTCGACATTATTAGCGGACGAGTTTTAACTCTGCAATATTTTGCCTTCTCAAAGAGTGGTTTCTGAGGGTTTTTCAAATACACAAATTTTGCTCTTTTTTTATCACCGGAGATACAATCAATAGAGCGCATTTTTTTGTAATTTCATTATAAATTCTAGTGACGACAGCATGTAAGGAGAAATAAACGAAAATATTCTTGAATATACTGAATTAAAATATGTTTATGCATTTGGCTATTCTACAATACTCATTTGTTCTGTTTCTAAATCTGAAAGGAAGTAATATATTATTTCTAAAACATATGCGAGACATCAGTGGCCGCACATGCTAGTTTCTTAGAGCAAACAAATGGCAAATAATACTACTTTAAATGAAACTTGCAGCAAATTAGTTGCGTCGTTTAAATACTGTGATGTAAACACATCTAACGCAATAAAGTATCACGATGCAACAGTCAGAAACCAGATGTTCTTCCTACGTGTAAAAAAAAATAATGAGAAATTTTAATGGGTCTGAAAAAGTCTCATTTTTTTAAGTGGCTTCAGTTTGAGAGGGGTCGTTTGAGAAAATGACAGAAGTAAGGCAGACACGACGAAAATGGATTTTCTCAAGACGCCAATATGAACGCGTGCGCTTGTGTTCTGGGTCGTTTCAAACCTCGAATTCCAACGCTCGAACTCTGACCCATCTCTGCGAGAGGAAGGGGAGGCGAAGCGGCCGCGCGGAGCTCGCAGTTCGAAAGATGGAAGAAGCCATGTCAATTTAGAATGAAATAAACAAATCTGAATGATTGAATCGCCTAGCTTCCCAAATGACTGAGCCATAAAAAGCTCGCCCTTAACCTTGACAAGTACGTAGCCGTCAACTTTACTCGTCAGAGGGCCGACCCTGATGAAGTCGTGAGCTTGGTAGGCACGCCTTTCCTGGCAAAAGACGGCGAAGTATCATGGTGTGAAGCTCGACAGCGGCCTCCGCTGGCACGCCCACGCCAAATACGTTAGCCAAAAAATAACTTCCCCAACCACCCTCCTACGCCCACTCCTTCGAGCCCCAGCACTCCATCCTGCCCTTAAACGCCGCCTATTCACCGCCTGCGTGCAATCCATTTGGACGTATGCCTGCGAGGTATTCGCGGCGGCACCATCCTCCGTCCGATTCGCTCGGCGGAAAACCGTGCTGCGTGTCTCGCGGCGTACCCGCACCTCCCTCCTCAAAGTTTCGACGGACATGGTGCGACCTTCCTCAGGGCGATATGAGGAAGGTCTCAGCATGGCCGCAGAAAAGGTGGCATCTGTGCGTAGGACGCTGCGTCACCCGGTCAGCCAGGTAATCAATTTGTCGATTTCACCAACACTCGTCTAATCTGTCTTGACGATCATCATTTTTGACGAATTTTCGATGTGTTGATTTTCTCCCCTTGTACAGGGGTTGGCTACAATGTCAGGTTACAACGCGATTCCGCATTGTCTGTTGAACTTGTTGACGTATAAGCTGTTATATTCCAAAGAGGTTGGCACTTTATAAAAATCACATTATTTTCACGTTTACTAAGAAATACATTTTTGGTTTTCTGAATGGTTCTAATTCATTTCCTCCCGAGGCAAAATTTGCACATGTGTGCAGTCAATCATCTACAAATATCAAAATCTCGCCTTGTTGATTAGTCTTCGGCATCCAGTGTAAATACCTTATACTGTGGATGTAGAGAAGGATTTGCAAAAGAAACGATCCTTTTAAGCACGCAATCGCGCTATTGGATGACAAAATTCCATGGCAATGGCCGGAGAAAACGTCCTGCAGCATAAATTGTTCAAGTTGTCAACTACTTGGCATGGGCGTTAGAAGCTTATATCTGTTTGAAGGATATTCCAGACGCGGGTTTTATTTCTTCTAAATTCTTTCGGAACACCGCCTTCGATATTCTCTCATTACGAATTGATCTTCCAATTAATAAAAATTATTTTTGAGTAATTGCTTGTTCTGAACCCATTTTTCTTAAATATACAAAAGTTAAGTATTAAATTACCTCCCATGATATCACGCACGCCCCACTTGCACAGCAAAGAGTAAGAAGAAGTAGAGTAATCACGTGAGGTTGATCGGAGAAACCCCAGAAACTTACCGATTAGAGCAGCCGGTCGGTAAAACCTGGCTACTGTTCTCCCACTCGCTTCTAACGTAGGATCGTCGACCACGGCCTAGTCCTATTTGCGGTATTTCCCCTGCAATCCGTATCGATTTGTAACCACATGCCGCAGTTCCATCGTCGGCTGCTATATTCTACGGACTGTATACGCTCCAATGCTAATAATAACTATGGGCGAACATACGTAACTTAGTATGACTCTATTCTTTGGTATGAAAGAAATTTAAGTGAACGAAGGTTTCATATATTTTAAATCCTGTTACATCAGGCTATTGCAGAAAATAAGTTAAGATTTCCTTTTTTTTTTAATTGAAGATGTAAACAAAAATAAGCTCCGACGAATAACACTTGGTGAATAATATTCGGTAAAACCTTCATTGCACAAATACAATTTTCGTTTGCCCAAGCACAGAAATTGTTTTACTATGAATAATATTGGGTAAAAGTGTGCTCTTGATTGCTTAAATACAATTTTCTTCCGGCTGCATCAGTAGATATATGAGCATGATTTGCGTGATTGAACATGTTTTCGCTTGTATTTTTTTTGTGCGGGTGGGCAAACGAAATTCTTGTTTGGACAAACCTTGGCAAGCGATTTCCCAAGTTTTGTTAAAAATCTCGTATTTTTTCGGCCTATTTCATGGTGGTCTGGGAGTGGCACCTGAAATAACCGAAACTATTTTTTTTCGTAAACTGGATCTGCCATTCTTAATTGAATCTGAGGTATTTTTATCACGGTGGCTTTCGAACACATTTGTATCATCCTATTCTACCTGATTTTCCATTAAAAATTTGCAATGTTTTCCAAATATTTAATTTACAATGGACAGTTTATTTAATTATTGTTGGCCAATTTTGGATGATTCCGGCTCGTCCCAAATTTAATTGAGAAAGGGGCGGGGGCGAAGGACCCTGGGGCCCACAGTTTGCACCTAAGCGGGTGAGTTTACCGGATTTATCACTCGGACACTTCTCGATTGTAAGTTCTTAAGTCTTAAAAGCAAGTTAAGTGCTTGCGTGCTCGCAAGAGAGTAAGTCATTAAGTGCGTAGCAAGAGTGTAAAGTCCGTTTTATAAGGTCATTTATTCATCATTTTTCGTTTGTACAGAAAAGAAACAGACCAGACGGATGATTTGTGTGATTTGTACAGAAAAATGACACATGTCTTATTTTTCGGTACAGATTTCATCTAGTTATACAACCACTCTCCTGCCGTAACTTTTTGGAACTTTCTCGGGTTTGTTAAGGGTCTGTTGAGATTTATTCCTTTTGTACAGTTTGGAATGTGTTCTGATATGTTGAATTGTAATGTGAAGTAATTATGAAGTGATAAATAAAAGATGTACTGTGTTCTAATATCTCGTTCCATGGTCAGGCCTAATATAACCGAACTTAATATGTTACCATCGGTGTGCAACTGTTTGATCTTCATTGCTTTTTGCGGCGTGCAGACGAAATATTCACGATTACGTTCGAAAACGAAATGACCGTTTAAAACGCTCTAATTCCTTCATCCAAGTGCGATACTGAAACTGTACCCATTTATTGTTCAGAAAAACGATGAAGTGACCGTGTAAGCGAGTAAGGTTTTGCAAAGCACGTTGTGAAGGAAGTACTCGCTGGTATCACGCTCAAAATCAGAAAAATCGAACCTGCAGTTCGTTTACCGTTTCAAGTAAGTTTTCTATAACTCGGGGAACGAAAATGTCTAGTTTTTTAAATGTTGCTAATCTCGTAATTTTTTAAATTTTATTTATGTATTTATCTTCAACTTTCACTCAACCTTCAACTATTTATAGTTAAAATGATGGGAAGGAATTTTGGAAATCAAGAAAACATGCGCAGATGACCCCATACGTCAAAGAGAGATTTCACTGTTTTTGACTATATAAATCTAATGTAATCAAACGAACGAAATCTCAATCCCCCATCTTCGCAATTTCCCTCCTTACGATTTGTGGAATACTACGATGCGTATGAATTGATCTTTACTTCCCACTCAATCAGATTTGATTCCAATTTTGTATCGTACACAATATTTTTGCATGTGCCTTTTTTCCCTTTTTTCCCTTGCAGCGAACGTTTGTGAAAAATATATTGCGACGCACTAGTTCCTAGCGTTTGAAGACCTCTGTTTCGGTCTACTATTCTTCCCTACTTCACACATGACAACTTTCGCGATTAGTATGTCAGTTCGTAGTAGGCAAAGCGTTGTCGCCAAGGCACAAGTGAACTTGTGGTGGACTAACTGTATCCTTTTTTCTTTTGTTCCTTCCACAGTAACCTTGTGGAGAAGGGGAATTTATTCTCTTAAATTTTGTACATTGTACTGCTGCCTTGCGGCTTAAGCAGCTAGAGGGGCTTTTTCTTATAGGTAATTTTACATTCCAGACCTAAAGTAAATTTAATAGCATTTTGGCATTATTAACTTACACTAAGATCAGTTTTGTTATACTATATACTACATAAATTGTGGTGAGGCAATTGTTCTTTTTATCTATATTCACACATCATTCATAGTAGTTTAATTATATGCATAACCATTCATTCTCCCCATTCATTCGACTTGTATCTCATTCATTCGCATTCGCAACTGTATCCCGACCCCCTCACTCTCCTCTTTTCTACGGAGTCTCTGGGGCGGTCGCGAGCGTTGTTTGGCGCCCGCGGGGGCTCCTACGCGTGTGAATAGCCCACTCGTCACGAACACGTTTATTATAAATTCGATGTCGACATGACGTGGTAAGTTTGCTGAAGACTTAAAAGATTTAAAGTTAATTACTAAAGAGATAAAAGTAGTTATCAAATATTGTATGTAATTAAAGATTAGATATAGGATAACTATCAAATGATAATAAAGTTGTTCCTCAAACCCCAGTATCTTTTTGATAAGGATTTGTCATAGTAGAATGTATAAAAACACATATTGCTTATCACAATAATGAAATTACTTATTAATTAGTGTGAATTACTGTGCGCTTTTGTACTATCTTTGGCGTTGTACCCAGAAAGTTATGTAATGCTTCAATGAACGAATGTCGATATTTTAACGGAATTTTTTTTCCAACCATCTCGGACGTAATTACTATTTCCATTACACATGTATTTTGTAATTTAAGGTAGTATGGGTAGTATGTTCGTTAGATCGACCACTGTGAAGCACCACCAACAATATTTAAAAGAAAGTAAAATGTCTGGTCTTCAAGATGGTAAGAAAAACTTGGTCCTTACCGCCTAATTTTTTAATAAAGTAAGTTTCAGTTACTATAGGATATAATAGAAAATCTTTTGCAGGCAAGGTTTTTTTAAAGTTATTTAAGTTATTCGGTGAAAATACTTTTTTTTATTCAATACATAGTAAATTGTTCTAGGGATCAGATGATATTAAAAGTAACATACCTCACCGGGACTTCTGAGATGCAATTGATAAAAAAATCTGCGAATTCCATCGTAACCGGAAGAACTGGCTCTGAGCTCTTCTGCTGTACAAGGAGCACTGTCAGCACTGTTTGTCTTGGGGTAGGAGAGTAAACTTTCCAACTTAAAATTTTGTACCCCACACAACCACAAACTATTTGACGATAATTCACTTCCAATGTAAACAATATGGACTAATATTAAGCGCACCGAGAAAGAAAAGGGCGCCAAAATACACCTAACATGTACGAGTTATGGCCAACATATGAAAATAAAAAATGATGCGGGAGACTAAATTTATTATTAAACGTTGTTTTTATAGAGCCACTATTCAATACTTCTCTTTGAACTATTTACAAATAATTATTTAAATGCTCCCTTCGCGTTTACAAGCAGCTTTTGTTAATCTATTAATGCAATAAATTGTTGACTGGCTAGTCACCTACGAACGTACCACCTTAATACATTTTGTATATGCAATTGCTTCATTATTTGATCTCTTATAAAGTTTCTTGACATCTCAAAAGTTTCCGAATCTAAATGAACTCAAAATGGCTCATTTTTTAGAAACATTAAAGTAATTTTGTCAATATCGGCTCTACATTTATTTGCCGAAAATGTCCAAAAGAGAAAAATATATTTTTCAGTATATTTTGAAATGCTGTTACCGCAAAATATTAGAATTCATTTAGTAGAACATTTTTCGAGATTGCGTGGTAAATTGAATGAGTACTCACTAAAATTTTGCTTCAAGCCTTAAAGGCTCATGAAAAGAGGATGGAGTAATTTATGAAATTTATCGTAGACCAAAACTTCCCTCTTGTTTCGAAGTTCATGTACACAAAATTTCATTTACGTCGGAGTAATATTGTGACTTTGACAGATTGATAAACATCCTAAATGCAATTAAATTGTTTTATATATTTCAAACAAGCGTATGAGATTATAAAACGGCAGTGATTTTGATATTATAGATAGACGAAATTTGAGAACGAGACTGAAATTTTATTTAAGTAGATTTAGGAAGTGTTTGGTTTTAGTGATTATTACAGCAGCTACGAAGTAAAGGCCTACGACTTGGCTACGTTTGACCGCTACCTTCAGAAATGTTCCCCTTCCTTCCTGTTAATACGTACATTAAATACTTAAATAATATATTTATTTAGCCCTTGTCTATCACATTCCCCATGTGAAAATAAAATATCAGAATATAATAGCAATAGATTTCATTAGCAATATATTAGCTTTCTTTTTGACGTGTTTTTCCATTTTCGCGGAAGTTTGATGGCCTTAACCTTTCTTTCTTATACTTGGTTTGGTGGGCTCTCATGTTGAATTTTAAGAACTCAAAGGATAGTGATTTTTTTCTGTAAATGAGGACTACATGTTCACCTGGACCTGTTCATCACATGGACTACTACTACCTGTTCAGCCGCAGCCACTATTTCGCGTAAAATCTTCGAAGGGCTCCGTGGAAATTCCAAAGCAGGGCGGGGGCGGGGGGCCGGTCCCCCCTTCGGACCCGCGAGCGCGCTCGTCCGTGACGTCCTGCTGCACCATTGTTCTTTTCCGTCGTATTCCGGAAATCCCGACGGCCTGCGATCCCAACTTAATCGCTGCGACTTAATCCCTGGCAGGCCCTGGGTCACTTTGCGTTGGACAGGTAACACTGAAGGTTTGTGAATGGGGTGGTGTCTGCTGCTGATGTTCAAAAATCTCAGTACCTGTCATACGGAAAGGCCCGTAATTCTTAAAAGATTGTCGTCCACGTTCCAACTTCCTGTGATCTTGCCAAATCCTGCATTGTATATACCACACATTCAAAGGGAAATTGTAATAATAATTATTATAATTATTTTCAAATTATTTCTAAAAGAATTCTATGTATAACTCACTTAAAAAAGCTAGTATATATTATTATATGCCAAACCTAACGTTTTCGAAGAACAATTGTTCTCGATAATATTTTTTTATATATTTGTTGGCATATTCCTGGAAATAGAAAATTGAAATTGAACATTTCCTTTGATTTCCTTTAGTTTTATTTTTTTCCCTTTACGCTACACGTGTTCAAATTTCATTAAATAGTTATTTGGTAAACATAAAATTTAAAATGTTTATAACTAAACCCAAAGGCGCTATCTCGTATAATTCTAAATCCGAGGTATTCATTTTTAATTTGCCTCTAATTCAAGCAATTGCCCATTACTGTCTCGTGATTATTGTATCTGTTTAAAACACTATATTTTAATTTTAATTATTCATTTCAATTTTAAATATTTTGTTTAATTATTGCATTACGTTTTAAACAACAATTTTAAATGAAAGTCCAGTAAAAATTGAAAGAAAGGTTATACTCCACAATAAGGATTTTAACATTGACTTCTTTGAAATTCAAATTTTAAAAAGTAATTCAAATCTTATCTGCCTCACTGCTCCAAAACCATTCTAAGGACTCACAGTTGCATGAACCGCTCGTGTATCAAACGCTGGGGAGAGTTAGCATATTAAAATAAACAATGCTGAAAATTTTCATTGAACACTGTCTTTTAAAACAAATCACAATATTTACTAATTTAAAAATCAATATTAAAACATTTCTAAATTTAATTAACCATATAACTAAAATCGTGAAGTTAATTATTTGAAACAATAGTATTCATTTCTCATCACTTTAATAAAATCCCCACCATCTCTCCAGGAAAACATCCTTATTCTAAAAAAACATGAGAAAAAAGTTATAGAGGTGTAGCACCAAGTCGCACAATTTTATTGTTGTTAGTACTAAAAAAACTGTTTTTACGTATGTCTTCTGTGAAAAGACGTAGAAACCCAATATTGTTATTAGAAACGCATGTATTCATCTGAATAGTGCAGTTTTTAAATATTGACTTACCTACTTCTTATTCGATGAATCTGTCGCCCCTAATTCAGCAATGATTTTTAGAGGGAAAAAAAATAGTTACTTTTATTAGCTGGACCCGTACAAGCATCCCGTACTTCGTACATCATTAGTTAAAAGTGAAAATAACTTCTTACTGGATCCCAATATCATGACTGATCTTGAACTATACCTTGAGGCATTGAAGGTCGGTTGAAATTAAACTGGAAATTAAAAATTCAAAGGAGGTGTATTATGCATTTGCCTGCCTGTCGGATGGAACGTTCTAAATAATTACGGTACCCAGATGAGCGAAAAGTCTCGAAAATATAAAATAAGGAACTTGTCGTTTTTTTGGCAAAATGCCTATATCCAAAAAATTTAACATTCGATTACAGTAATCGAAAATCTTGCATTATTGCTATCCTTGAATCTGGCAGATACATAATAAATTTTTCATAATATTTCAAGTTTTTTCATTAGTATTTTGGGGGAATATTGTAAGGAAGTAAAAGTAAAATAACTAATAATAAGTTTTTTTAAGTCCGCATGTCTTTCATAATCGTCTTCTTCCCTTTAGGTTCCTCCATGACATCAAATAATATTTGTTGAATTCTTGCTTCGGGCAATTCAAGTCAAAAAATTGTTCGGAGATACCATTCTATACAATAATGAAGAAACAAAAACTATGTAGTCTGTTGTATAAATGAGATACGTGTGCCAGTAGTTTTGAAGAGAACATTTTTGAATGAATAGAAGAACCCTCTATTACATCAGTAACGTCCAACAGCTTGAGATGTTCTTCTAAACTGGCTTTGATCACATTTTTACGTTATTTTTCTTTGCTTTTAGAGCATTTTAAAAAACTTTAAGAGTATTTTCTTCATAATTTTTGGCGATGTTTGAGATTATTAAAATCCGCTCCCTAATTTCCATCAATATTATTATGCTATAGCAAAATCGATTTATTATTGTTATTATTAAAAAATTGGTTATTGTTATTAGAATATTATCCCATAACAGCGAAAACCATTTATTATATCGTATTATTTGTTGCTTTTTGACTTCTAGTTTCGCAATTTGTGTTATTAGTCTGTGTATTGTTTTCAACACACAACTGTTTTCATTCTCTGTTGTCCACTGATTCTGTAAGTCGTATTCTAATCAGTGTACATTCAGCCTTCCGAAACAAGTCCTCTTCCATAAACTGATTAGCCTTCTTATTCATACTGAATGTTGAATCCAAATGACTTGTAAATTCGAGGACCGTCACTCCGCCCTGAATCACCTTGCAACGCACGACACCCTCAGAGACTCGGTCGACTTCCTCGGTGAGCTACTGAAACGCAAGTGGTTGTGCGGACTACAGTTGTAAACCAACCTAGTTCATCCAAAACGTAACTCAAGTACAAAAAATCGCCATATTTTGCGAAGTCATGAGATGGGAGCAAAGAAATGAAATGAAAAATTCACATCAAAATATTGTCAACTCTCGCAACCGTCAATTGGCGAAGAAAACGATTGCATTTCAAAATCGTGCATGAGATCACTGAACGGTGAAAATATATTGCAGAAAAAACTGTGTCAGTGACATGTTTAATTTCCAAGTGCTTTCACATGTCATAAGGTACTCTTTAAATCAGTTTTGTCAATTTGGAGTTTCATTGAAAATTAAAGAAATAATTTGTGAGAGCAGATAGTGGTTGCTGCCTTCTTGGCAGTCTTTAATACATACGTTCTTAATGTAGTTGGCGAAGTTCACTCCTCCTCGGCAGGGATAGTGCCGTGGCGAACAGTACAGTGCAGTGAAGTGAGAATGAATGGGAAGAATGAATGGTTATGTATGTAATGAAACTAGTATGAATGATGTGTGAATGTAGAAAAAAATTTACCATCCCATATAGAGGATAGATCCACGAAGGAAAGAAAAAAGGATAGATCCACGAAGTATTTCAGTGGGAAGGGCAGCCGCAACAATTGATTCTGGCTATACTATTTTCATGTCAACTTACATTTTTTTTACAATGTATACTCAAAATACGAATTCTTCTTTGGAAATGTTTCGGTTAATATGGAATAATTGTTTTGAATCAATTAAATAGTGATAAAAATGGTGGCATTGGCAGGAGGGGGGCATACTCGCAACCGGAATCCGGCACTGCTCCTCATATCTTCGAGGTCAAAGCTTCATTCATATATGGCGTATGTCCTTAACGATTGCGTCATCCCGTTTTAGCAAAACAAATTCCTTGGTGAGCTTGAAGGGAATATTTTTGACAATACTAGAGCTACTTTCTAGCGAGAGTGAAAGACGTAAAGCTGGGAGAAATGTGTTTTATGTAAAAACGATTCATGTCCTTATGTTCACCACGAACCAATTTACTAAATGTTTAAATTTAAAAAAAGATTGAAAGTTAGCAGTAGATAAAACTTTAAAGAAAAACAAAACAAAGCAAACAAACGGGAGAACGAACTATAGCTGCTGGATGATGATGATGATGACTCTATGCGCACGTGCAGGAGAGCAATAAAAGTAAAGGAAATTGATTTATATCAGAATATTTTCTTTGCTTAAACATGCGGTGAAGTTGTTTTCTCTCGTAAAGGGTTCAAAAAAAAGAAAGGTCTGGAAAAAGTTTTATAATCATTGTCTCCCGGCAATGATTCGTACTTACGTCGTGAACAGATTTTAAAATACTCATTTCTTTCTTTTCGGAAAAGTCGCCTATTTTTACATTTTAAAAGTCGAATAGATAAGTGAATGACGTTTTAAAGGCGAATAGATTATGTTATGTGCGTGGATCGGGGACAGTGGCTTCAATTCACTATATCCGAGTCGAGTATATCAAATGCCTACTTAATCTTGATATTTTTCTTGAGTACTGTGATAAAAGGATAAGAGTTTGAAATTCTAGCGCTGCTTATCAAATGACTTGTGTATTCTACGTCTTTGTATCTTATCAGAGGATTGAGATGTGATTACGAGAGAAAGAATGATAGTATTGTCTTCGGTTGATAAAAGCCACTATTAAGATAATATGCTTCACTTTCTAATTACTTTCTTATTATTCGCCCACTCATAGAAAGTGATTTTTTTTAACTTTACATATAGCATGTTGTTGGAAACTTCGAGGATTTCATGATAAAGATGATTAGAACTCGGACATGTATGCACTAAAAAAGTCGAAAATACCCAGGCAATTATAGAAATTATAGATGGAAATAGGCACTCCATCAATCAACAAATCAAACTATTTAATATTAAAATGTATTAGTAATGTAAAGGGTTTACACAATTCTCTATAAATAATGCACCCTGCATTTACCGGGGCTCTGAAACATTAACTCGGTAGCAGGTGCATGTAATTTTTTTCTGGGTATGCATTTATTTTCTGCGAGTATGCATTTATCTGGATCCGATTTTTATGCCCTAGGGTTGTTAGCCCTGGGGGTCTGGAAGATGAAATTATGATGATAATGAGGGGTGAATGGACGACACACACAAACAGACATACACAACAGAACCATACCCGAGATGGGACTCGAATCCGCCATTTTCTGGTCAGAGACCACTACACTACTGCGTTGGCGATCTCAGCCAACTGATATGCTAATTATTATTATTATTATTATTATTATTATTATTATTATTATTATTATTATTGCGAATAAGCCCAATTGGGACAATTCAAAGTACTCCAGTCTTCCAAATCAATCCGCCATGACTGCACTTTAGATCTAAATATATTACTATTTTGAATGTATTCTGTGATCCCTGATAATTTAAGGTCTATTTAATTATTATTTAAATTATTATTAATGTTATTAACAATAATAATTTGACAATGAAAATCACAAGGCAATCAAGTAGTTCACTGCTAGGAACTATCCCAAATTTTCAGTGGTGAAAGAGGTTGTTCTTTCATTCAAAATTACTGTGTATCGGGTGTATGTTCTCTCTCTCTCCTCGCATGAAGTGAGAGTGCAGCGCTTCTGCCCGGGAGATCCTAGGTTCGAGTCCCGACAGAGGCAAGATTTTCCACACTAGCATGTCAGCTAGGTCGAATTCAGTCGCGTTTTGGAGAATTCTAGAGGCTGTCTATTCTCATCGGTAGTTTTCGGTGGTTTCTGTGATCAAGTAGTACCCTAACAATTGGGCCTCGGACCTCGCGTGATCTCCTTCCTCTTCCTTGTCCTATCCTCACCCCTTGGACACACCCTAACACGCACTACACTGCCACAAAAGCCGGGGGACCCGACTGGTGCGGTGCCCCGCTGGTGGGAGATGCCAGGTGGGGGAAACGCCACTAGCCGATCGTATCGTAACCGGATCTCGTCAACCAGCGAGGGATGATGAGATCCGGCGTCACCGCCACTTCACGATGGCAAAAACATGCACTACACTTACGGAACTAATGACCTCCTTAGTTGACGCGCCTGGAATCACCAACAACCAACGAACGAAGTTGGATGCATATTTCATTGAAGCTGTGAGCTTAGGTTAGAGATCAATTTCTTCCAATTTGTCAGAAAGAAGAGAAGCTATTTTGGACATTATTTATCAGATTGGATTGCAATTTGACATCCAGGTAGATTTTAACCCGACAGATTTACTTGCCTGTCCGTGCCTTACACTTGGCATTTGCTGCATGTTGCCGACGATGCTTATGGCGTCTGTCAGCAGAAGACCTGTGTTCTCCAATTTGTGTTTGCTTCGGATGTCCAAACTTTGTATAGGCAAGGTCAGTTTTGATATTAGGGGACAATAACACTTCCATAACTTTCTTAATGGTAACTCTACATCGGCGGTGATCCTTCTATACGTCTTTTAAGTTATCCGCATTCTACATGGCGACTTGATGACAGGAATACCTTTTTGCCAATACTGGTTGCGATGGTAGCGGAGTAGTAGTGTGGCGTCATACGGGTGTAATCGGAACACTGACGAGAGAGGTGAGCAGATTTCTTCACAATCTCGACCGTAGTCTCAATTAAACAACTACATTGCTTACAATAAACTAAATAAATCGATCCACTACAAGGAGAGATAATTTACGAAAGGCTACCACACCGCAACATACTACCGATGTTCCCTGCGTGAAGCACCGCACTACCTCCAGACCATCTACGCGTCTCGCAAGTCACGACAGTAAATTGCCGGCCCCTCGCCCTAGTGCACCTACATGCACAGACACGCGCTTCACCTGTCGCCGACGCCGCTAGCACAAGAAGACTGGGGCATTGTTCTCCTCGCCTTTATATAGGCCCTTTGGCTCTACCCGCTGTCCCCATTGCGTCCTCCCCAAAGCCGCGCTGGGCCCGCTACGTCCACGGAAAGTCCCAGTGCGTCATCACTCCGCCCTTTGTTCAACAACCGGCGATGCTCGCCGAGTGCCACGTTTGTCTGCTACAGTAGGAAAAGCGGTCAGGGAACGCTGCAGCTCTGCACGCAGCTTTGAGAAATACTTTTGTCCTGCGGAAATCGAATCGTTTGTCTTAGAAATGCCGAAGAACTTCGTCAGCAACACGATGAGGGGCATGAGATGTACTGTTTCAAAAACTTTAAAAAATTCGATAGACTTCAGCGTATACGCTGCTGCATGTCAGAAAAAGCAAAATTGTTTTCTCCATTTTCGCCAACTAAGAAGATACGTATAGCATCTATTGGATGAGCAATTGTACAATTCGTGGTAGTATCTAAAGCTCGTGTCAAATCCAATGTGGTTTACTCGGAGCATTGCAGTCTAGTTTTACGACGACATCGCAATCTTTCGCGAACAACAATATGTAGTTTCCTCAATGGCCGAAAGTAAGAAGTGCCAATATTGTTTCTGATTTCTTCGATTGCTTCGATTTCTTCTGATTTCTTCGATCAATTAAATACAATCTACAGTTCTACCTTTGCCTTGTTGGTTATAGACTCGTGCAAAGTCAGACATTTTGAGTTAATATCGGGCGGCGTCAGCCGGATATTAAAAGAAATTAAACGTGTTTAAAACCGGACAATCTTTGGTTCGGTTTGCCAAGAATCTCTTGACCGGACTGACACGAAGAAAATCGGACTGTCCGGTCGAAAATCGGATGTTTGGCAATCATAGATGGCTCTGTCAATTGGCGGCGGTTGCGGCAGGCCGGTGTGACGATCGCTCGGATCTTCACCAAGTGGTTCTGAGGGGATAGAACCTCTAGGAAACCGCGGAAACCTCGCTGGACGCTCACGAGCGAGTCGCTGTTCGGCTGAAGCCTACGCCAGCGCCAGGCCAACACTGTGAAGGCTCATTCACAATGCAAACATGAACGTAACGCATTGGCATAAACTTTACTTCAGTCTATTGCTTATGTTATTCACAATGTCCGTCATAAACATAAGCAAATAATATTTTCTATTGTCTCTGAAACATTCTAGTTTAGTATTTGATTGGATGTGAGAATCGATTTCGAGATATCGACTGTGTCCACGGACTACGAGTTCGGTTTATATATTTTAATTTCAATAAAAATGAAAACTAGATACAACTAAATGATGTGTATGAATTCTACAAAAAAATAATTAAACTACAGTGAATACTACAACAAAACTAAATTACATAAAGATCGTTCGCTACAAAACAAAGCAGTAAACTAATATGAAGAAGAAGAAGAAGCAGAAGAAGAAGAAGCAGAAGAAGAAGAAGAAGAAGAAGAAGAAGAAGAAACAGTAACCGGTTAGAATATACTATGTTTATGTTGGCGTATGTGTGAACCCTAGGGGTGCCGGTCAAAGAGCCGGCTACGTACTTCCATGTGTTAAGGTAATATAAGTTACTGGTAGTTTATTTAAGTAGTGTCCCTTCATTTGGAGCCAAGCACATGCATCGCTTGTGCAAATGAGCACCTAGGCCCACCATGAGGACCTGGGACGGGGCAGTGGCGGTGGCAATCGCCCGTGTACGTTGCTGCATCTGCTCTGCGTGGGAGGGAGCAGGCGTTGGAGCAGCGTCCATCGCGCAGGACGAAGCCTCTGCCGCCACCGGATGTTTCTTGGCGGTGGTGGCGGCGTTCGCTCACCCCGCAACAAAGCGTGCCCGCGACGCGACGCGACGCACGTCTGACCTTCGGGTTGGACGAGCCGGCGGAGCTGCGGGCATCGTCCTATTTTAATCCGATGCTGCGCTGGTACGCTGGTAGATCTCCGTTGCTGCGGCGGTCGACTCACCTGTGCCCTCGCCGCCGCCCCCTCCAGTGCAACTTTAGCTGCGCTGGTACGCCATCGGCTCCGCCCCCGCCTTCCTTTTCCCCCTCCCTTCACCACCCACCGCCCTCATCTCCTCCCCTGCCTTCCCGTCCACCACTGCCGCCGCCGTTCTGCTCGCCATTGCTTTCCCTCCACCATCGCCTCGCCCCTCCACCGTCTCTCCTCGCCATTGCTTTCCCCTCGCCACAACCTTCCCCTCCACCACAACCTTCCCCTCCACCACCACCTCCCCCTCCACCGCCACCCTCCCGTTATTGCCACCCTACCACATTCTTACCAACTTCCATCTATCGCAGCCCAAAGTACATTTGAGGCAACAAATTGATTTTTTAAGGTCAAATAAAGATTTTGAAATTTTCAGTTCGTGCTATTCATGTACGAGTATTTTGCTGTATCTCTATATTAATAAAATCGTTGTGGAAAAATTCTAATTAATTTTGACATCGCATACCGTGAATGTCTGGTATAAAGAATCAAACCTGGCAAGCCCCAAAAGTTCACTATAACTGGAGTCGACTGTAGTTGGAGATCGTCCACGTGGAGCTGGTGCGAGCTACAATCAGTGTACCTTACATCACAAAACTCTAAACGCGATTTGGTGACTTGCGCAAAACGAAACGTCACATTTTGCTATTTGGGCGAAAGCTACACGCATCAATAACGGCCGCGGAGAGTCGGAGTTCGCCAGATATCTGCAGTCACTTTGTGATTCGTAGGGCACAGATTCCAGACGAAAAAACACACAGATAAAAACCCTACCTAGCGAATTTTCTGCGGCCGGAGGGGTTTTGGGGTTTTGCTGAGAACGGCGTCTTAGTCTATCAACTAAGTACTTTAAAAAATTGTGTTAAAATTACAGTTTTACCATTCTGCGCTTCTAAAGCCATCGCCGAAATGTTTTCCCTGCAAAACCTTTTCCCTTCCACTTGGTAGGTAGTCTGACGATGTGATGGGTTTTACCACGACCAAGTTTAGTAACCGACAGTACTAGGGTCGGCCATGGATTTATCCGTCATTTCCGAGGGTGCTTTTCCATGGAGACAATGCCACAGCAATTTGCAGTCGGTAAGGGGGGGGCGGTGCGTGAATCTTGCTTATCCATGTACCTGTGTGCGCGGTACATGGCATCCTGCTAAGACCCTTTCACTTCCTGCTGTTGTTCTACTACAAAGTTTTCGGTTACCACTCACCATAAAAGAAATACTTTATGAATGAATTTCTGTATTGTAGATTGACGACCACGTTGTTCAGTGTTGGAAGCTGAGATCATTTCATTAGGTCAGGATAATTAAAACACTAAATCATTAAGTTTGCCAGCGTTTCGCCATATTTTCTTCCATCAGGGCTGGTCATGGAAATAAAAAGAACACTATAGCATTCATGTAATATTTCACATAATGATCCAATGAATTCTATACATAAATGAGGCCGATACCAACCTTACGTCTCAAAAAATATAAAATTATTCATAACAACTCAATACAGTAGAACCTCACTAATCCGACCACTCCAAAACAATTTGATGGCAACGTCTACAAATTATCAGCATTTTTACTTTCTTTGATAATAAAGAATTGACATTTATTCTGTAGATCTACATTTGGTTTACTATTAATCTTTTACCTACTACTGTATAGTCTCAAGTTTAGTACGATATTTCTTGTATAAATGTTCGTAAGTTCACGGAAATATCTTCTAAGCCGGTCTTCAAGAGGTCTTCCGTCCGGATGCCGTCCATGTGATGTCCTCGCGATGCTTCTGCTATCGTCGTAAATTCTGGCAGCGGGATAATTTTTTAAATGTTTCCCGGAAATCCTGTTTGATAATATTATACTATAATTAATTAATACAATCCGCGAACGCAACGCACGAAGCGCCTACTCGCGACTATCTGTCGTTGTACTTCACTTAAAACAATACAAAGGCCCTTTTACGAATCTATTCCACATTAATTCCCCACGTACGAATTCTATTTTACATGAATCCCTAATATCACAAATTACAACGCAAGCTAAAAATGATACCCTCAAATTACACATTATATACTATACATGAACAAACCACACAATTAACATAAATTTTCCGTTTCCTAACATCAAAATATTACCCAACCCAAGTCTGCAAAATATTACCGTCCAATTCTATTGCTGCCAAGAAAAAGAGAGAGCTCCTTTCTATATAAATGCGAAACCTTGATTTTCAACACCGTCTTGTCATGTATTGAACATCATGTCCCAGGGCCATGCCTCGCAAAAGAATCATGTATTCAGACCTTTGAGCACGAAACATAACGTTTGTTGACACGTTGTCCTGACAACGTATATTCCTTGGTCTACACTATTGGTACGCATCCAATTCTGTAGTAAAAATCTGTTCGTTGCAATTTTCCCTCTATTAAATGCCTTGGGGAGTATTTCTGGTATGTCCCAATACGGTGTGAAAAACGCTTCTTTGGCCTCAAAAATGTATAGAACGCTGCGTTTGCGAGTTATTTAACGAAATGATTGGAAAAATCCTACCGAGTGTGTTGCGAACAACCAGCTAGAAAATACTACATAGAGTGGGTGGAGCGCCTTCATCTTTGAAGCAAATTGAAACCATGTTTTTGCAGTCAAAGCTGCGCCCTCTGGGAAACAAAGTATCCTGTAAATCATACTCCGATTTATATAACTCTGCCCCTGGCCGATCTCAGCTGTTCACTGTTTCATCCAATCGGGAGCTTAAACGTTACAATAGTGACGTCACTATGATGACGTTTAAGCTCCCGATTGGATGAAACTGACAACAGCTGATACCTGTTAGGGGCAGAGTTGCGAAAATCACAGTGTAGCATTACGTTTAGCGCTGGTTACGGACGGTTACACCGCCACTCGTTTGTTTTGACTTCAAAAAACATGGCGGCCACTAGTTAAGAGAGTATCCACTGAGAGCGTTGAAACTATAGGGTCAATATATTCTACCTCGTTGGTTGTGGTTGCATTTGACATGAATATTTGGTTTTGAACTACTGAGCCATCAAGTGAATTTTTCGGATATATTAATAGTTATTCTGTTATTCGGGACTAAGATGAATCTAACAAATCATGACGTGCAAATGTTTAAATTATTTTATTTGAAATGTAAACAGAATACATAATCTTACTTACAAGTTATTAATAAAATGCTATTCAAGTTTATTTGAATAATATTCCTTGTGCGTAACATGAGAACATCCTTTAATTCATGAATCATTGTTTTTTTCTGTAAGTAATATAAATCTTGTGATTCACACTAAGCTTCATAATAAATATTATTTTCAGTGTCAATTTTCAGCAAAGTCAGGAAAATGGAAAACGCGTATAAAGCTAAAGAAATTATGACAGATAATGGAGCAATTTTCGTGAAGTAATAAATTTACAATGAAATGTTTTTGAAAAAGTAAATTGACTCCGTAGCTCTTCAAGCGAAACACGGGAAGAAATTTGGAATGATGCCAATAGATGTGCTGAGAAACATAATTTCAATTTTTGAAGATGTATTAGTCACTTAATGAATGTATGTATATTTATAGCAACTTACACCAGAATTGCAATACATCCCCACTACGTACGACGGACGTTGGTTGCGAACGGAACGTCATTATAGGGCACGCTAGTGTCGCAACGGTCGTACGAGAATTTCGTTCCTGCTCGCGCTGGTACGATGGGCACACTTTCAACACGCTCGTTAAGTGTTTTTGATGGCTAGTATTTGAGTGACGTCTTGTGGCTACCCTAGACGAGTTGAACTCCAGTACATTGCAAGGGTTTCATAGTAAGCGCCTAGAATAGTTATTAGTACAAAAGGTTTCTATTAATATTTAATAACATGCGTATTGTATTATGTCTACGAACAGGTTCATAGGGTTTACAAAATTACAAGTTTATAAGGTATGTTTTTACATATTTTTGGAGAGTATTATAATTAAATTAATAATATTTAGAGGCATATTAGCTAGGATGTGCTAATTTTCTCTAATGGAAGATAATGCTAAAAAATGTAAATTATTAATTTACTTTATTGCATTGCAGTTGCTACTTTACAGTAATGGACATTAATCAAATTACATTAAGAAGTTCATAAAAATATTTACATTCATCATTAGGAAATGATTTATAATTTTTTGTAGAAATTGAAATTTAACGGAATATTTTAGATGAAAAGCCTCAATCAAGTGCATCTGGTAAGACTTTTGGTTACATGTGGGAAGAAATGCAACAACATTAAATTTGCACAATCAACATCTGTGTTGGCGGTGAACGTTGTTTTCCCATCAATGCAAATCAATTTTGAAAGGCAAAAGAAATCATTTCAATTTCAATCCTTAAATAAATATGACATGTTGTACACTGTATAAAAAAATTAAGCTTTCTGGTGTCCTTGCGGCATCAAGTTCCAGTTCATAAATTCAGGTGCGTTGTGTCAAATTTGCATAGGATTTGTAGACTATATTGTAACTTAGATTTTCAGTGATAATATAATGATGAAAATACACAAATTATCGATAATTTTTTGCATTTTAACACGCTTTTTGTATGTACATTAATTGTGTTAATCTCGCATATCTACTCTTTTAAATATTCATTTTCTAGTAATCTTTTTTTCCCCTTAATTTTCTTTTAATGCATAACTATCGAACCCTAGCCCTATCAGTTAACCGCGTACGGACCTTTGATCGTGTGCTGTGTTCAGTCGAGCAGTTGGAAGCGTGGAGTTCATTCCACAGAGAGATGCAAATTTATTAAGGTTTGGCTAAACGCGAAAGGACAAATTGTCAGCAAACTTGTCGCATTTAACAAAGTAGGCATTATTAAAATACAAGAACGCGTTAATATTGTTTGCGTTTTCATCAAACATTACAAACTTCATTAGCTATTAAATCGTTCTTACGT
>BOPP01000024.1:12013867-12031337 GCA_017312745.1 Gryllus bimaculatus
ATATATATATATATATATGTATAGTTCGAAGTTGCTCTACAGCTGTAGCCGTTTCTCCGCTCCTTTTATGTTAAGTACATTTGCAGCATCAACCATATTTTTTTGAAGTACGCGTAAATTTGAAAATTTAATATAGACATTACTACGCAAATAAACAATTTAAGGTCTAGTAAAAAGAAAAAAAAAACACCCGTCTTTCTTTGATGTCCAGATGCAAGAAAAAAATCATACATGTAAAAAGAAGGTGCGTCAATTCTTGTTCGATTCGACGCGCAATGGCTCCAATTAAAGCGGGAAGAATTAATTTTTACAGCAAAATGGCGATCAAAGAGAAAGATTTTAATAATTTCAGATAAGTAGTGAGGAGTTCCAAAATCATGTAATTTGTGCTCCATACCAGTATGTATACGGTATCAAAACTTTTGGCCTATGTCTAAGAAAGAACCAATTGTTTGTTTTTTACAGTGAAAACTGCTATAAATTCAGTAACATGTAATAGTTGGTGAGAAATGGAATAGTTAAAAACGGATAATTACAAATAGTGCGTAATTAGAAAGATGGGTTAATAATACTTTTTCAAATACTTTTCATAAAGAAGATAATACTGACAAGTTAGTAATTCATCGTGTTATGTAGATCTTTGCCAGGTTTACGGAAGGGAAGGGCATGTGCAATTGCCCACATATGCAAGATACAAGAATTTAGGAGCAAAAAATGTAATAGGTTAGCTAATTGTGTTATTACTTAAAAATCTAATTATTTTATTAGATATTAAGTCATAACCGGAAGCTTTACCATTGTTCAATTTTTTTCTTACATTTAATCCCTCATGAGGAGAAACAAATTTAATGTTTAAAGGAATAGAAGCAATTGTGGAAGATATAACTTTTCCAAGTTTGTCATTAAATTTTTGATTTACAACGGGTTTTGAGCAAAATATGTTTCATAGTACTTTGCTATTAAATTAAATTTTTGTCAGAATAAGTGAAAGTCGAATTTAATTCAAATTGTAGTTCACATAGGTGTATTATTTGGATGAATTTGAATAACATAGTTTTGATATTTATTATATTCAAATCTGGCAATTCGTGATTTTATATTTCGGGAGAGTTCATTTAGTTGTTTTTTTTATCTCTATACAACGCGTTTGCTGTCAAAAACATCTTAGATTATGTTTAGATTTAATTAAGTTCAGTATTGTGACAGGAAGATATGGAAAAAGAATGAAAGGTTCATGATAAGCAGTAGATTCCGTAAATGAAGAGAATAAAGTGGAAGTGAAAGTATTAATTTCAAAATCAATATCATGAGTGATATATAATATGACTGACGATTGCTGAAACGAAGCTTCAAACCCCCAAAAATTAAGCGTGAAAGCTGTATTGACTATGAGAAATTTTCGTTCAACAAATGACAAAAATTACATTTTAGCCAGAATAAGTTTTACAAATATAAATAAAAGTTCTAAGTAAAAGTATTTAGTGATCAAATAACACAATTCCCAACCTGAGCTTAAAACACTAAAAAGTCTGTATATATAATGTTTAATAAAATCGCTTGTTAAATACGTGAAATAATACAAATGAATTTCAGTGGAACAGATTGCGACATTTGATTCATTTTATAGTCATACCTTACAATTAACTATTAACGGTAAAAAAATAACTGAAAATTGTATGACCTACAGACTTCTGTAGCGTGACTTATTAAATTATGATAACTATTTTCTGGAGTTATCATTTCCTTTTCAATTTTTTAGTAATTTTTATCCCATCATTGTGCCTCGTTTTATCTCATCATTTTTCGTTACCATGACCCAGCAATAAGAGTTTTTCTGTCGAAAATTCACCGTTTTTTTCGCAGAATTACAATACGTTCTGTATACTGCGTAAGAAAGAAGGATAAAGGAAAATTCAATATTTACCTCGCCTCTTGTAAAGTGTGTCCCCATAAGGCTCCCCATCGTCTGGTCTATATAGACTGTTTAGAAATATTCCTGTCAGTCTACCCATCGCAAATTAATTTTCATATGTTTAACATCCGTCGCTCATAGTTCACTGCTCCACACTGCAAGAAGAAATTGATAACTGGCACGTGTCGTGTGTTTAACCTTCTCTCTGAGCGAAAACCAAGGATTAGGCCGAGCTGGAGAGCCCGTGGAACAAAACGCTGACCTCCGGAAGCTGCCTATGTTATTGCACTGGATTTGCTTATTTATAAAATAGTAACTGATACGGCGGTTTAGAGAACGAAAGTTTTTTCCTTAGAAAGGGAAGGGGGTTCTTTTTGGAAATGTTCTTCATTATTCGATTTTGGTTTCAGATGCAGCATAATATAAGGTGGAATTAATCAGGACAAAAAATGTTTCCGTTTTATTCAAGGTTTTCCATTTTATGACACGTGTGGTATTGAATTTCCGTTCTAAAACTAGCAAATTAAATTTAGTAAAGTAGTAATTAAAGAAAACTAAAAATTTTATTATGATCATTAAAGTACGTTTACCTACAATGGAAGGAATCACCAATAAATCAGTATTACACATTCTTCATCGATTGCTGTTGAGTTTCTCTTCCTTCTACAAATTTGACCTTTTCATCTGAAGTTTTCAAGTTTTCTGAAACTGGCTGTAAAACTCGTAGAAATACACACCATCTCACTGTGTATTGGCCGCATTCGGACCGCTAGCTGACTCTTTCAACGCACAAGGCGTCACAGCCCAGAGCACTGTGATTTTTTGAAACCCTCTTATGACCTTGAGCGATGCGTCTGTGGTCGAGGGTTTGTGATTTTCAACGGGAGACGTTTGAATTGAAGCCATGCGCGCACACCTTCCTTCCCACGGCCAGAGTGTCGGGGGACGGAATTTGTCTGCGGCCTACGCCTTGAGAGGCAATTCACCCAAGGTCGAATTCCAGGCTGAGCTGAAGTCCCTCTTTTTCTCAGAGCGGCTGCCACTATGAGGACGATTTCGCGCGCCAGAGCGGACAGCACTATCGATCGTCTGCGCATGCGTAGATACACTAAAGTGATGCGAAACTAGAACCGCACCTCTACAGAAGATCCGCTATGGCGTGCAAACACTCCCCACTAATTTGCGTGTTATAGGGACAGAGAATTTAAAGCTGTCTTGTCCTTGCTTCCATTTCATTGAGAATATTTCGCGGATCTCGCCGTTCCGTTTCCTCGTTTGATAAGTTCCGTTTTATGCTGTGTAAAATGCCATTTAACTTCAGGGGCCGGGCAAATTTCCCGGTTAAAGCAAATTTCCGAGTTCGCAGTTTCCAATGTCGGCAGATTTTACTGTATACTTGATATTTGAAACGTGTGGCTGAAGTAGGGATAAGGCGGTGTCAAATCGAATTTGAAATGTCATCAACTGAATATTTCTACCATTCAAAAACGGGAGGGGTTTCCTAGAAATGCATTAGTGGTGGGTAGAGGCAGGGGCAAAGTGCGGCGGCGTCTGTGGCGGCGCTGTTCTCGCTCTAATCTCCCTTGTCAGGCTTCATTCACAATCCAAACTTAAACGTAAATATAACGTAGTCGCAAAACCTAGAAATGAGTTATTAAGCGAGACCTTTAACAATGTCTTGACGTAACAGTAAAGGTAAAATCGTGAACTCAGAGTTCACACACACCAAGCTTTTACGTCAAGTTACGCCGACGATCACACAGACAGCAGCATTAAAGAAACAAACATGGATTGTATTAAGATTGTTTGTGGTTATGTCACTTCGTTACCGAACTAGTTTGCGAACTTTTGACGCTAGTAGTGAATTAAAAGTAAGATTTTGGGCCATTTTTCTTATCATTTACTCTTGACGTGACGAATAAAATAATTTCATCCGACGAACCAGCATTTGGTACAAGAGGATTCTTGTTTATAAAGTAATGGAAATGCGAGCACTAATACAACAGCCACTCGCATTATTTATAATCGATAGGAAAATCGAAAAGAAAGCTAGAACACGAAGTGGAAAGATCTTCTCACGATGCTAGAAACGAATCGATAATCGATCAAGCTTCAATATCCTGAAATCTGATTGGCAAAGGTGGCAGAAGTTTCGACACTAGATGGAGAACAGGTCGAATTGAACAGATGTCTGGAGGGAAAATCTAGCGACTGGCTGCTCTGATCGGAAGTTTTCCGTGGTTTCTTCTATTAACACCAGGTAAATGTCGTAGCAGAACCGTAACAAACGGCCCACGGACCGCACGTAATCTTACCGTCCTCCTCTTTGTCCTATCCTTTCACCTTACTCTTACATACGCTACATTACCACACACGACGGGGAGACCAGTCGGGAGATTAGAGCTTGTCCCAGCTGGGGCAGTGCCACTGGTTGTACATGACAGTTACCACAAAATGTGGAGAATTGTAATCTTATATTTCTGCATCCACAGTCTGACACCCAGCACATCCTATCCGCATCCTTTCTTGAAATTGCCGATTGTATTGAACAGTTGGTTATGTATTTGTGACAACGTTGTTGGCATTGTCTCCAAACATTATTCTTGTAAGTCCACCTCCAATTTTAATGTTGAAAATACTTCATCTTCCATGCATGTACCTGTTAGTATTTCCATTTCAAACGCTGCTGAGGCGCTGGTTCGGAGAGATAATGATTTCACTAGTTAATTGAGTCTTGTTAACTTACAGTGGATTCGGTAATGCTGACTTTATATAATTTGTATCACACTCATTATGTACTTCCTTAGCTGTTTCAAATATTTTACACACGATCGTCATTTCCGGCTTATCTTACAGTTATCAAATTTTGTATTTCGCGGTAACATCATCCGATACAGATTTTTACTGCACGTTTTATGCGTAGAAAGCGAACCCCTTGAAAGAAAATATTTAAGAGAGGCCAATTAACAGTCTGGATCTTATGAAGTGGACGATTCTGTTTCTCGGGGAAACGGCTTCAGTTTTCATCATGAATTATTTTATTGACCACGTTCCTGGGGGTACAGGCACCGGTAATTCGACATTTTATGACACAGGTCGCATGTCAGAAGGAATATCTGGATACTCGATGGAGTGTTTACTTTTTCTAGACATGCCATATATCTTTGTCATGCAGAATTAGCAATTATTGAAATGGTTTGTGGAAATTCTCCACATTATTGGTACAGCGAATGGTACACTGGTACTCAGGTACACAGGAACATTGGTAGAGGACCCTGGTTTTTCCTGATCAACATGAGATCCAAACTATGGAGAATACTCTAGTTTAGTAATATTCTATTTTGTTTCATTTGAAATTTGGGTGAAAATCTTCCACAAACGTTAGAGAAGTAGTCAGGATGATTTGCACGCTTCCGATGTGAATTGACCTTTTTCATTTTTATCGAACCAATTATCTCAACATATCATGTGGATAATTTCACATTATAAAACACAAAGAAGTAATGTATTAAATGTACTTGAGACATATACTAACAAAAAAACAACAACGAATACAGTTCCGCACGACACCGACTGACTCAGTCTGCCATCCCAGCGGTTGGATCCTTATATCCTTGCGACAAGGTGAGGGGGCTAAAAGAATTCCTTTCGGAGACTGCAGCGCAGTAGGAAATGTGTGTGCAGTTGACTTTGTTTTCAAAGCATCCACTGAGATATGACTGAGCACGACTACCTAACGTTTGCATAAAGACGGACTGTCTTCGATCACAGAAGGTTAAAATAAAAATAATAAATTTTAAAAAACCCTGTATGATACTGTGCATTTATAAACAGTGACGTGATCTGATGTTTTTATTAGGAAGATCGTAATCTATATACAAAATTGAGTACGTAGCCCACTACCTTCCTGGAGGTAAAAATCTTAATTCGTAGTGCAATTAAAGCCATAGAATGTCGTTCTTTTTTGCCATCTGAAGGGGTAAAATATATTAAACGTATTCTTTAATAAATTCTGTAATATTTTTAATCACTTCCGAAAGGCATTACTTAACACACTTTATTGAGGAAGTGATCCTTTAATTTTGAATTTGCAGATGGCCGTGAAAATATCTTCCGGAAGGAGATACTTTTGAAGTAGGCCGTGGTACTTAAGATGGTCAGACGTTTACACTGAGTATCTGTTGCTATAGGTTACAGCTACAGTAATTCGATCCACGTAAGAAATTTATTTTTGCATGTTTTCTTGTTCTAATGTTTAAGTTATTGTACTCAGTCATACTTGGCAGATAAACATGTAATTATTCTTCAAAATTTCTTATATAGTCTGACGAGGTATTATGGCTAATTTCTATTTCAAATTAATTTGTATAGCTTGTGTGATCTTAATATTTTCGTTATATTTATTTAGTACAAACATTTCATTCTGATTCCTCTTTTGCATGCCAGAAGGACGTATGTAAATGTTTTGAAACGAAATATCGTATGATATCGAAACGATTGCATTTCTCAATGTTAATCAATTTTTATTGTTTTGCTTGCGAAAGTTTATTAATTTATCATTTCATTTGGCGTGTCTCAAGTTTCGTATTGTTCTCGCCGATTCTGCCCAGAGTATTTTAGAAGCAGTTTGCATTCTTTCGTTTCGTATTTGCTACGATACGGTGATGAATGTGAACAAATTGACCATCTTTCGTAAGACATGGGCATTTTTCATTAGGCATTCATCATGAATAAGCTGCATATTTCGCATCGTAAAGCCCCTGTATTTTCGTGTTGTATTTTGGAATAGATATTTCTTCAATGATAGTTGTACTCTGGATTTATTTGAAATTTTGAAGCTCTCTTTGTTCCAAATCATTAAATCATATAAGACGCTAATATTTAAATTTTGCTAAACTTTTGAATTGTTAGCGCCTAATATAAAATGTCCATGTCTTAAGAAAGATGGTCAATTTGTTCGCATTCATCACCGTATCGTAGTAAATACGAAACGAAAGAATGTAGACTGCTTCTAAAATACTCTGGACAGAAGTGAGGTTCGGAATGCACGACGGAAGCAAACCTTTGTTTTAATGCATTTTGTTTCGTATTTATTGGGCTGTGAATACAAGATTTCTCTCATACTTTCAAGTTCTAACATTAAGTTATTATAAACATTCCCTTCAACGCATTGTTTTGTAATGTAATTTACAAATGTGCAATGTACTTTCGAGGTTTTACTTTCAAAATCATTGCAACGTGGAAGCATTCATTCGATTACAAGTGCTACTAGTAGTTTTAAGGTGTGTGTTGCTTAAAAACTCACATTTCTTTTATATTTTAAATCTGTTGGGTACAACAATGGAAATTATCAATTGGGCCTTGACTTTTGCTTCGCGCTTGTTCATCCAGAAAATAGTAAACTTCGAATCAAAATTCTTGTGTTACTTGTTCATACAGGTGTTTGTTAATTCTGGTTACGTCATGAAGGATTACCGGAGTAAAACTTGAGATGACGTCTTTTCTTTGGCTACCAAAGACGTAATTCCAAAGTTTCTGGAAGAATACCCATGATAACGTGGGAATGAGAATGTCACCCGAAGATGAGAACGATACAGGGGAGGAGGATGGGGAAGAAGGAGGAGACGAAGATGATGAAGATAGTTGCAATTCGCCAAGAGAAAACACTGCTGCAGCAAATAGTGAAGTAGTTATGACAACAGACACTTTCTTAGATCTTTTGTATTTGGCAACAAGAAGTAACAGTCAAAATACAATGGATGGTAATTCAGAAAGCATGAACTGGGAGGACTGCGATGGTTCCTATGGTTCCGTTAATTGTTCTGATGATATGTATTCGGATTGTGGTTGTAATGATAGTGATAGTTACTCTGATGGTGAATACGATGATGAAGACGGTGATGTAGAAATCATTCTCGAAGAGATCCGACGCATAAGTGAAGCGCTTTTAGGAAGTACTATGTCGGAGCTGGTGGACGCCGAGCGGAGAATATCCTTAAAAAGTTTCGACGAACTGGCCGCGCGGGACGAGAGCGTGAGCAGCATCATGGACGAATGGGATTACGAAGATTCGGAAGTGACTGAGAACGACGACTGCCAAGGGGTCGTGGAGCGAATCCAGCTGTTCATGCGGCCTCTTCAGCGCGACGGCGTGTCCGGCAACGCCCTTCGAGACCTCACAGAGAGATCCTTGTCCAGTCGCTCCTCCCACCGCGGGGGCAGGCACGCGACCAATCCTGTCGGCGGCGGCGGCGGCGGCAGCAGCACCAGCAACATATACGTGGTCTTCTTCGACCCTACGAAGGTGGGCGTCTTCCCGAAGTTCGCGTGCAAGGAGTGTGCGAAGCCGCCGCGCCTTCAGCGCGTGCAGATGAAGAAGACTCCCCAGCGAGTGCGCTTCGTCAGGGACAGCGTGCGGCGGTGGAGCGAAGACGACGAGAAGGAGGAGATCGCGCGGCTGGTGCGCGGCGCCGCCAGCGCCATCGCCCGCCGCCCGGCGCTGGGGGCGGGGGCGGGGCGGGCCGGGCGGGCTCGCGCAGGCCGTTCGCCGTGACGCTGCCGGTGGGCGGCGCGGCGCCGGGGGACGTGCGTGTGGCCCTGCACGCCAACCGCGTGCTGGTGGCGGAGGTGATGCGTCGCGGCGCGGGGACGGGGGCGGGGCGGGCCGGAGGAGGAGCGGGGCGAGACGACGGTGCTGGTCGGCGCTGGGCCGTGCCCGACGCGTGGACGCGTTCCGCTGCTTCCTGGGCGAAGGGCTGCTGCTGGTGGCGGCGCTGCCGCTGCCCGAGGGATTCGTGTGGCCCTTTGCGACGCCCCCCGCCCTTCTGGGCGGCCCCCTGCGCGTCGCTTCGCCCTGCGACTTCGCGCCGTGACACCCGGCTCCTTCGCATCCGCTTCCGCCCCTCTCCTCAGCCTTCACGCTGATCCGTGTCCGCCAGCGACGGCATTTGTTGTTACGACATGAAACTTCGACGCCCCCTTAAAAGGGGAACAAACATTGTGTTACGTGTTCCAAAACATTCTCTGCTTTCTATTACAAACATTTAACTAAACAATAAACTCATATTTCCGTTGTGCTAATAAAATACAATTTTACTATGTTTCGTTGTGTGTTTTGAAAGTATTTAATAAACTAATGAAAAACTAAGTCTTAGACATTAAGAAGTCTGATGGTCTAGTAAAGACCATCCCGAAAAATCAGGCCATGAATTGCTGAATTCTGTTGTTCGTGCTTTCAGTCATGGAAAACTTACACTTGTTTATAAGCAGGAGTTATCAATTAATGCTCTCTCAAAATAATTATAATGTACATAACTTATGTAAAGACATACGATTACATTGGCTAAAATATGATTTCAGAGTTAGCAAGAATGATTTGTGGAATATTGGAATTTGAAACCTAATAGATCCCGTGCTAATAATTTTAAAGTTACACGGGTTATTGCCAGAATTTATTGTTATTGTCCTTTCAGTATTAATTGCTCACCTCTGAATCGAGATAAATTGACATTATTTGGCGAGGAGATCTTCCCGTAAGGAAGAAATCGGGATAGAAAATTAATACAAACTTAATTCAAATGACTAAATTGGCTGGTAATTTCAATGAAAGGAGAACTGAAGAATAGGGGAATAAACTATGTTCTCAGGTATTAACTGTTAGAAAAGTAGGTGTAAAAAATTCAGTTTTTCTTTAACAGTGGTTGAAATTTATCTTTGGGAAATGGGATCCTTCTGAGCGGCTTATACGTTTTAACTAATTTGAGTGTGCTAGTTGCAGGAGGGGTGATAGGGAATTAAAGAATTTAGTTGACAAATGTTTTATACAATGTTCGATTCTGGGATGATCAAACCCTCTGTTCAGTTGCTTGTTCGAAACGTACCACGGCACTCTTACGGCAGCGCGAAGGATTTTATTTTGAAACGTTTGGAGTGTTTTTCATACGGAAGGAGCACACCTCTCCAAACAGGACTTGCATGAGTAAGAAGAGGGCGAATGGCAGTTTTTTAAAGTAAAAGTGAGAGATGTTTCAGAGCCGACTTCTTGTTTATTAAAGGGTAAAGTTTGAAAAGTGCGGCCTTACTACAGTCATTCAAAATGTGCGATGTCCATTGTAGTCTAGTGTCAAGGAGCACTCCTAGATAATTTATTGATTTATTTGAAGGATTCTATGGAAAATTTTGATTATAACGTCTATATGAGGGGGATTGATGTTACTACATCCAATAATCTACTGGAATTAAACTGTCTTTCAAAATGCAGAGAAATCTATCCAAACCGGAACCTGTAGAAACCTGAAACCTACCTTAATCGGAAAATTTCTCCGGCCCGCGAAGTTAAATGTCATTTTACACAGTATAAAACGGAACCTGTCCAACGCGGGAAAGGAAGGGGTTTTAATATCCTGCAGCGAAATAAAATTTTATAAAACGGAATTTCTGTGAATTTAATGCAATTAGCAGAGATTCGCGAGGCTATCTTAATGGAATAAATCCATCTGCAAGGTTGTTTGATTTTCTCGGTCTCTGTGATATGCCTTTCAGTCGTGGCAGCCGGTGAGGGACTTCAACTGTCAGCGTAGAATTCGACCTTGGGTTCGCTTGTCTCTCACAGTGTATGCGGTAGGAGAAATCCCTCCCTCCCGGCTCTCTGAGCGTGGGAAAGTGTACGGGCATGACTTCTGTTCACACATATCTCAGTCTTTCAACTTCAGAAAACATTATAGAAAAGGTGTGAGTAGTGGGAAACCAAAATGCAAAATGAAAATTGTTGGAAAAATATAATATTATTTTAGTGCACAAGTTGTGATGATTTTCCTTTCACGTGTCAGAAATTAGTTCCTTCCATAAATACGTAGTATGTTAGTACTTTTTTTATAATTACAGTGAAGATACGTACTTTACTAGTTTCAGGATGGAAATATCAATATAACAAGTTTCATTAAATATACCGCTAAATAAAACTGAAACTTCTCGAAACCAGTAAATTTTTTTTTGGTCGATTTCGGTCGATTAGACATATTTTACTGTACTTTTTGTATTTTTGTAAAAGTCTTTTTTTTTCTTGTGGAAATGTTTCTAACGTTCGCTGTTCTATTTGTGTTCAACCTATGTGGAAAGTTCACTACACCAGTATCATCTAGTGTTTATCTACAATTTACGTCGATCGCGAGCAGTGATTTTAATTCGCTGTAACCAAACGTTCATTATCCCCAGAAACGACCTATTTTAATCTTACTAATTGCATTTCTGTATAATATTAAATACCTAACTCTTCGTCTGACTGTCCGTCCGTCTGTGGTCAAAGACCTGAGTTCAGACGACTTTCTCCAAATTGATAGCTTCTGATAGATTTAAATGATCTCAGAGCCCTCGGAGTTAGAAACGGATATTTTAATTTTTAGGGGGTATTTTACATAGACCTTCATCGTTTACAAAATTTTCTCAAAAAATGGCTTCAAATGTTTTGATTAACGCGTGTACTCGAATAGCGTAAAGAACGCTCAAGAGAATGGTGTAAACACATTTGCGTTAAAATCACCAATTTCGAAAATGCGAAACATGCAATTTACAATGTTCAAATCTTCAATAATGAAGAGTTTTGTTCCTGAATGGAATCCGAAACGAAAACCGGAAGGGCCAAGCCTGCTAGCTTCCCGACCGACAGTCGCGCTCCTAGTCAAGAGAGTTTTGGAAGCGTAGGGCCCAAGCTTGCCAGCTTCCGGACCGTGCGACACGCTTCTGGCTGAGAGAGCTACGTTTGGGGTGCCAGCTAGATGGGTCGGCGAAGGCGATGGTTGGGGGTGCATGTTTTGAGCGGTCGGTAGACGACGGTCTCGGCGTAAGCTCTGAAGCAGATGGCCATCTGTCTGAGAACGACCCATCTCGAATCGCGCTCTGTGTGAAGCTCCGGGCTCCACAAACCACTCCGATAGTTAGTCGGGAGAAAATTAAGAAGGGCCGAGGTAAATGCATTGTTAAATAATAACCCGTAATGTAATGTAATGATACGCAAAAAAACGGCAGATTTTCGGCAGAAAAACTTCATTGTCAAGTGCTGATTACGAAAAAGTGGATAAATCCAGTTGTTAAATTAAGAAAAAATCCTCTTAACACATGGTGTAGCCAGAAACCCTGTTTTATGGGCCCTTACACCAAAAAAATCGATTGACTGTCTGGTGTATGTGAACAACACTCGCGTCTAGGCCATGCGTAGGATTGTTTTTCAAATTGAAGAAAACCTTTCCTTTGGCCTGTGTCGAATCTCTGCGATTTTGAAAAACAATAATTTTTGGGGTACTTTACATGAAACTCTTGAGTCCTTTTCAAAATTTTCTCAAAAATGGCTGTAAATATTTTCTTTAAATAGTAGTCATTAGAGTAAAATACACTTATAAAGGAGGGTTAGGTCTGGGCTTAACTCTGAATTCTCGAAAATTTCAATAGTAAATTTTTTTCGACTACTTCCTACAATTACAAAATTGAAAATAGTGTGTTTCCCTTCAAATGTAATTTGTTGTCCATAATTAGTTCTTTCATTAAGATATGTATTTTTTAAAATACTTTTACTAGTTTTCGCGCAATATTACGTGCGATATTGACAATTAAAAAAAATACAGGAACAATATTTTCTCAAACACAGTATTGCATTTGTGACTAGGAGTGCTTAAAAGTGACGGTTTTCGAAAGCTCAATAGTAGGAAAAGAGGTTCAAATTGTGCATTCATAATAAAGCTATAACACCATAACACCATTTTTTTAATCGGCTCCAAATTTTTCAATGAAAATTGCCATTTAGGACAAGATTTTACTCTTCTTTAATTTTTTTAAAGTAAGAATTCTGTTATATAATTAGGAAACTAAAAATTGAGAAACGTTTTTTTAAAAAAAGTAATTTGCGCGGCGATAGATGACAGATAGCAAGAAGATGGTGCAAGTAAGAATAGGTACCCCAGACAAAGAAAATAGAAAATTAATACGAGAAAGTCTGTAGTACCACTAATGTAATTTATAATGTAACCCATATGTGACATTCCATTCAGACGAATTTATTTACCAACATTCACTCCTTATCAATCTTATCAACTATGTAGAGGAATGAAAACTAATACTGTAATTCAGGGATGTGAAGGCCAACCACTAAGCATGGGGCTTACTTTTGGTAATACAGAATTGTGTCATTATTCCGCCATCATGTTTTGTATCTCTCGAAAGAGAATTGTTCTTTGATTTTCTCGTAATATTTCAATAGCCTATTTTTAGCTTTGGTAGCATTGGTGAAGTAATCAGTATTATTTACTATTTATTTCTCTTGATGTACTAGCTAAAAACTTGTTCAAGAAGTCTGTGCCAAACATGTTGAAGATTAACGTTTGAAAACAAATGCAAGTGGCGTAGGATCTAGTAATGTGCTTCCTCGGATTGAGATGCGAGTACTATTCAGTTACATCTATATCAATGCTACTCCGCAGAATGAGTAATAATTAGAGGAATGCTTGCCGCGCAGGAACAAGCAACCTTTTGGAAGGGCGTTTCACGTTACAAATGCATTTGGAGGGCAACCGATGTATTTGTGGTGGCGTTTGTCGTCTGGATTATTCGTCGCGCCCGGGCGCGCCCTCGCAATCCATGTTTGCCCTCCCTTCTTTCCTGCCCTAATGATTTCCGTGACAGTCCTCTCTTTCTTCCATTGCTGTCTCCCCTACTAATCGACATTCACCTCCATCACCTATTGCATCACCAAGCCCTCCTCCCATTTCACGCCCTCCTCCGACACCATGCCCTCCTCCCGTCACCACACATACCACCGTTACCAGGATCGCTTATCACCTGCCCTTCTCCGACACCACGCCCCTCTCCGTAACCAAGCCCGTTCATCACCTGCCCTCCTCAATCACCATCCCTCCTCGGATTCCACGCCTTTCTCCGACACCACGCACTTGTCCGTGACCACACACTCCACTGTTACCAGGCCCGTCTATTACCTGCCCTCCTCCGTTAGCACGCCTTACTCCACCATCGCGTGCCCCTTTTCTTGTTCTCTCTGGTTCCCTCCGCGATTCGATTTCCCCCGCATGCCACGCTTCCACCTCAATTCCCTTTCCTTTTGCCCCATTATTTCGATGTCCACATTCCAGCTCAATCCCCCCGCCTCGCCTCCTCTCTTAAGCTCTCCTCCAGAGTGCGAATTAACCAGCGGGAGGGGCTCTCTGATGAACGATTCTAAAACCTCAGGTGAGGTGGCGTAGATCTTCCCCGGCGGAATGGGCCTCTGGATGGCTTGCAGGGTTTTCTTCAACCAGATATCTCCCCCCAGCGGGGCACCGCCCCAGCCGCGACAAGATCCAAGCTAGTCTCCCGGCATGTGTGGTAATGTAGTGCATGTTAGTGTAAGTGTGTGTAAGTAAGGGGTGAGGATAGAGCAAGGAAGAAGGAAAGATTGCGCGTTGCCCGTGGGCAGTTTGTTAAGGTACTGCTCCGACATTCGCCTGGTGTGATCGGAGAAACCACGGACAACTATTGATCAGAGCAGCCGGCCTTTAAATTCGCCTCCACATAGCGACTGAATTCGACGTAGTGTCGAAAACTTTGCCACCGTCGGGATTCGGACCCAGGGCCTCCCGGTCAGAGGCACTGCAGTGACATCAGTTGATGCATTGAGCCATCTCTCCCGGTTAGGAACTTTGGAATGAAGTCTTTCCTAACAACATGATTTATTCGTACTGTTGTAATGATATCCTGAAATGGTACCTTTTGTAATCGTTAAAGGAAACTTATTGTATGCATTTTAATTCAGTCTAGTTGTTGGTGTGTTTTCGATGTAATTTATTGTTTTAATATAATATAATAACAGGGAAAGCGGGGTATAATGCGACGCAACCCGCATGACAGCTGTTTCATAATCCATTCGGCTGGAATTCGTCAGCCATAAGTAGATTTTGGTAGTATGGGTATTGTGCAGATGTGTCTTAAGCAAAAGCACCCACTCAGAGAATCCCAGAGAGCGAGGCTTCGCTGACCGGGCAAAGTGAGCTAATAGCTCTTGAGCATGAGTATTCAAAAAGAGAGATTTCGATGGCCAAGCGACGGGTACTGCGAAAGGAGGGGAGCCATTTGCCTTTCACACGGATGTATCGTAATTCAGTATATATGCTTTCTATAAAAGACAGCACGTGCGTGCTCGGAGCCAGGGACCGATGTAATAGCGGTAACGCTATTTATATTGGTATAGATTTATTAATAATTCTGCAATTAAGTGTGAGAATTTGGTGGCAGAATAAAGCCTTTACCTCTGAAGAAATACCTTTACCTCTGTTATACCTTTATGGAAAATATATTAAAAAATACTAGTATGAGACTTCAAATGCCGATATTTTTGAGAGGTATTTTACTTTTATCCGACGTCTATACCGGTAAAATACCTCTATTTAATTCATGATGAATATGAATATTTTCAGGATAAAATACCTGTATTTCAGTAGAATACAGGAATTTTGAGGAAAGCCATTGCGATTTTTACCGCTGACAAGGCTTAGAGGAAGCACTGTGGAGACAGCGAAGTTTCTGACTGGGAGGTCCTGGTGTTCGAGTCCCGGCGGTGGCGTATTTTAGGTACTAGCCCTATTCTAGTCAGGTCGAGATCTATCGTTGGCATGGAAATAATTCTAATGGTAGGGTTTTCTGAACGGTAGTTTTCCGATCAGTACCTGGCGGAGTAGTACCTAAACAAACGGGCCACTGATCACGCATTGTCTTTTCTTCCTCAACCTTTAGCCTGTAAGTACACACTAACGCGCCGCACTATTAATCTCATTAAGTAATCAGTCATTAATCTCGTAAGTGTAGTACATGCGTGTTTCTCGAGAGGTGGCTGAGATCTTCTCACATGAATGGTAAGATCCGGAGTTCGACCTACCGTCCGCTAACGCGATTTCCCTCAACCAGGTATCTCCCACGTTCCGCCCCAGCCGTGAGAAGCTCTAAGTTCCGGCATGTGTGGTGTGCTGCATATAAGTATAAGGGAGCGTAAGTAAGGAGTAGACTAGGACAAGAAAGAGGAAGCAAAGATCGCGCGCGGTCCGTGACCCCTTTGTTAGGGTACTGCTCCAGCACTCGCCTGGTCAGAGAAAGCGCGGAAAACAGCCGGTCTGAGCAGCCGGCTACTAGAATTTTCTCGGACTGCGCGCGACGTTTCCTTCATCTTCCTTGTCCTGACCTCATCCCCTTATTTACACTCACACGCACTACACTATCATATATGCCGGGAGACTGAATCAATCTAACACTAACACAATAATCCATATGCAATTATTGCAAAATGGATCCCTGAAAATGTAATGTATAGGCTAGTATAAATAAATGAATACAAAATAAATAGATGCATACATTTCGCTTTTGCATTTTAGAAACAAATTATTCATAATAATGGTCTAAAAAAGTGTTAAAACATAGATTGTAACTTGGAATGTGATCAAGCGAAGTATGTAAGTTTCTTTTTCATTTTTATAAAAAATAGGATTAGTTTACGTTATCCTTACAACTGACTTCGGTAGAATTGTTAAGAAATCTTGTCACTGTGCACTTCAAACTAAAAAAGACCGACAGATATGACCTTTGCCATCAGTTGTGAAAGGACCAACGGGCTAGGGATCTGACCGCTTGATACACTTCGCGTAACGTTCCTGGCGCTGCCGATGCATTCTTGAAATCAGTTGCCACTTTGTAAGAGCTGCAAGGGCTGCGCCATTGCGTAGGCAGTTTCCAGAAGTCAGCGTTTTGACCCACGGGCATCTGTAGTTCGGCCTAATCACTTTCGTTTCCAGACGGTACCTTTGGACACTATACTGCGATTTTGCCCTGGCAGGTATTGGATAAAATTGGCAACAACTGATACCTGCCAGGGGGAGAGTTACGAAAATCGTATTATAATGGGTTAATTGTAAATTCTGTATGTAGTAGCGCTTACTCAGTGCTTCTGTAATTGTTTGTCATTTTTTAAATTTATTTTTAAACGTTTTTTTATATCCAAGTCAACCTTTCTTCATTAAAAGGTAGAGTTGATATTCGCGAATTTGACATTCTCGATATGTTTTGGGAAGATGTAAAGAAATTACTGTGACTGTACTTGCGCCAAGCCTCTTTCTCTTGGAGAGTGCAAGCGGAATCTAGCAAACAAACATTACGCCTCACAACGTACTTCACTTCGCGGCATGGTACAGCGCCGTGCGGCGTAAGCGATGTTGGTCTTCTTTTCCACTCATCGATTCGTCTTTTCCGTGGAATGTGGAACGCCCTTCCCCGTCGGAGAAAATAGCCAATTCGCGCCCACTAGCTCGCGTTTAGCCGGTCGGCGCCTCCACCGCGGCCCGCTGGCCCTCCTGCGCCGTTGCCCAAGGCGCGCCCCTCGTTCTTCCCCTCGCACCGTGCGAGGGCGGTTGCGAAATTAAGGCTCGCCCCTCCCCCCTCCCCCCGTGCGGGTGACCGAGCGCTGGCGCGTCCTGAATCGGCGCCGGCCCGCTCTACCTCGCGCGTCCCGGTGAAGTGCAGTAGCTGGAGGCGAGA
>BOPP01000024.1:12031344-12051925 GCA_017312745.1 Gryllus bimaculatus
GCAGGGGGCGGTGGCGGGCGGTCGCGCCGGCCGGCCGGCCGATGGGGGGTACACGTGGCCCGCGCTGACGGGGCGAGCGCCGCGACGCGCCACCGCCGTCTCTCACGCCACCGCTGCCGCCGCGCAGTGGGTCGAAATGTAGGGATGGCCACTTTTATCCAAACATCGATGTTTCGGTACATCACCAAAATGTTTCCGAGGTTGATGAACACATTGATGATTGAAATATCTATGTTTTAAATATGATAAAACTGATGGTATCTTCCCACCTTGTTTCCGTTTTTAATTTTACTGTGTATCATTTTAATAATAAACTTTATGAAATGTTAAAAAGGAAATAGAAAATTAAAAACATCATGTTTTGCTATTATTCCATTTATTCACTTTCATTCATTAATCATCGAACAAAATCGCCCTGTATCTTCTATAGGCCTACATAATACGTAAATATTAGTTTGAAGTATAATTCTGTCTTGAAGCACTCGGCAATCTTCATTTTCTAATCAAAATTACGTGCTTACAAGGTTCAAAATGCAGTTATACGATATTACTACGTTCAAAATCGCAGAAGTTTAACTTTTTTCATTATTTTATTTTATTTTAAACACCGGTTTCTGAAAAAATATAACAATCTGAAAAATGTCAAAAACAAAACATCTATGCTAATAAATCAATGTTTCATGTGGGAAATATCTGTGTTTTAAAAACGTCGATTTTTTGTCATTTCTACGTCCCAAGCTGACCGTTCGGTTTTCTGCTTCGTAACTTCATATTTAAACTGTCAAAATAGAAAAAACGAGGTTAACGCAAGTAATCCAAATAACAGTAGTAAAACAATACACATAAACCTTTTTGGGCCAGGATTCGTAATTTATGTTTGAGGCATGCGTTGCCTTAAATTTTTTTCTGCTTTACAGCTACTTGCCTTTATCTTTTCTTGTTGTGACTTGACTTTATGTTGAATCTTTATGACAAATTCATGAAGAATTGAGTTTTTTCAAATCTGAGATGTAAATGACTGGAATAAAAACTGCACTGCCTTATCTTTTGCAGTTATCAACTCATCACTAAATATTAAATGTTAGTATGTTAAAAAAAAACAGTTCCCCTAGGCATGTGCTTTCTGTATTTTTTTAAAAATTATTTAAGGTCGTTTTTCAACTGCTAAGGCCATATTGCGGCCACTGTAACATTGAAGGTAACGTTGAGGGTCACATAGAAACATTCATGCTGGGCAGGATTCGAACCCGTGAGCCTTCAGGCGCGAGGTATCTACGGATTTTCAGCCTTAGCGACCTCGGCTATCTAGGCCGGCAGCCTACAGAAATGTAGTTTATTTGCTGCCCTTTTGACGGATTTTGGAACAGTGCATGAGGCCACGGACAATAATCCTCTGCCTTTTTGAAACAATGTATTTTCCTTGCAAGCCTGGAAAGGGATTAATGACTCATACTTAATAATTATTCCCTGATAATTATTGCGAATAATTTCGTCTCTTATCTCCAGAGCTTTACGGAGTTTGAATTTCACCGTTTTTCACTGCGACTAACTTGGGCCACGTAACGGGTTGAAACAGTATTACCCGGATGCTCATTTGCTATTCATTCGAGCCACTCTTCGAGCTTAATCTTCAGTATTCCAGAGGAAGAAACCGTCTTAAAGAGCCTTCTTCCATTATTAATAACTGTGCGTTGGACGTCAATAAGTGAATTATAAGACATCAGGATAACTGTCTTCTAAAACAAAGACGAGGAAAACTTGCAAACAAGGAAATCAAAGCACAGTCAGTATTCAGGAAAGGCAGCGAAATGGAGTACCCCGTCAAAAAAATAAGCATTCGACATGTTTGTACGTAGGCGGAAGGAATGAATGATTTGTTGATGTGACGAAGGTTTTACTCGGCAAATAGTATTCAGAGAAAAAGAGTGAGGGGCCGTTAGTGATATGATTGATGAATGATATTTGAGCCGTAGTCAACACAGGCTGCTAAATTTACGGCCGAGAAAACTGAAATAACTGATTCAGGTCTCGATGGCCCCTCTGGATATCAAAACAAAAATGAAATATAAATTTGTATTTGTCATTATATGTCCCGTAAATGGCAGTTGGCATCAGCGCCGTTAAATTCCAAGGTTTCTTCCTTCACCCAACCAGGAACCCGCCATGGCTTGAATTCGTCTAACCTTCGTGACTTCACGTAGTTTGCGCAATCGGCTAGCGACGCTGGCGACCGCGGTCGTGACCTTTCAAAGAACCACCCCAGCACTCGCCTGAATGACCGAAGAAACCACGAAAACCCCGATTAGGATGACCGGCACGGGAATTGAACCCGGGCCTTTCGAATGCGAAGGCAGCGCGCTACAGCCTGAGAAACTTGGCTCGATGAAATGCAAAGAGTGAAGCAAAAATACATATTCATTAGGTAGAACCGGAACGCAGGGTTCTTCAAACCGAGGTTCTACAAAAGGGTCGTTTCGCCTACGCAACCGTGGTTAGATATTAGGTCGGTGGCGACAGGTTTTGCCCCCCCCGTCCCGCCCCACCCCATTGTATTATAAAAGCACATTTACACACCAAATTTTTTTCCCCCCCGCCCGCAGTGTGCGGGACCGTCCGCGGCGGTCGGTGGTAATGGCGGGGGTGGGAGAGGCGGCCTGCGTCGCCCGTCCGGCGCCGCCGCCGACGCTGTCCCTCAGTCGTGCCGGGTCGCCGCGCCACGCCGGCCGGTGCCCTGGCAGGTGCTTCGGGAGCCCTGGCGCCCAGCCGGTCCCGCGGCCGCTCTCGTTGCCGCCGCTCGCGTTGCCGCCGCCGCCGCGGAGGTGAGGGGGGAGGGTGGGGATTTGCTGTGGCTGGCGGCGAGCGCGCCCTCTGCGAAGTGGGATTTGCGACAGCACCAGCTCTCGCCGACTGCGACTTCGATGTCGAGAACATTTTTACGAAATCATCCATGCTTTCGTCTATTTTTGAAACTTTTTTTAACATCGATTTTTGTGTTCGATGTTTTTATGTGGTCAGTGGTTAATTTTTTTTAATGAAAAAAGTCCGATTAAAATTAAAACCTCTACGTCCTATTAGACATTTTGAGTCATGGGCTGGGCGTACAGTTTCTAGTTAATTTGCACTTTTAAATTTACAACAATAATGAAAAATTATTATTATTATTATTATTATTATTATTATTATTATTAGAGCGTAGACTTCCGCGGCTGGAGTGAGTAGCTGCTTGGTTGTCCTGGAGGCGCCGCGACCTAGGCAGAGGCGCCAACGTTGCATTTAGAAGCCAACGAAATGCATTTCGCCCTGAGGAAGGTCGCAGAGTGGCGGCCGAAACGTTGGCACCTGTGCCAAGGACGCGTCGTCTCCCCGACAGGCAAGCAGCTCCCTTCTCATTATTAGTGTCATAAAATGAGGAAATTCAATGTGCCTTACTTTGCAGAGCAAACCTAAGTAGCACACTTTATCGACAGGTTTTTCAACATCTAAGAATATCACAAGTTTGTTTGAATTTTAGTTTATGTGCAACGTGATCTATTAATATTAGCAACTGATGTGTTGACTGAGTTCTGAGGAAATCGATAGGCCCAAACTGATCTTTGAGAAGATTATGTGGATGGATAAGGACTTTGTTTATCTGTAATAGGTTGGCTTTTTAAAATTTTTCCGATACTGAGGATAACGGCTGATTGTTAGTTATGGAAGAATTTAGCACTTTAAATTTTAGAAAATCGCATTGTGAAAACAAGAGTAAAGCATTATAAAATTGAAAATTTAGCATTTTGCAGCATAGCAATTTTGTTGAGAAATGAATGTTAAGGGAGGATTTGAAAAAAATTGACACCTCTTAGATTTTCCCATTAACATCAGGAAATAAGGGCAACTAATTTAATATTTCGCCATTTGTGATCAACAAATACAAAAATGTGCAAGCGTAAGGAGTAACGCGTGCGCCGTAGGCCTGGAGCCTTCTCGTCTTCCCGTGGGTGACCTCTGTGCAGCCGAACAGCGAATTCCCGAAGCGGAGACCCCTTGAGAAGACCCAGAGCGCTCAGGCTTCCAGGATCCGTTTTTTTTAATTCTTCGTATTATTTTTTACATTGTTTTTGTCAGTTAAATCTTAATTATAAATTAATAAACCCTGCCACTCAAATTATATACAGTAAACCCTCATTAACACGAAAGGGACCGAAATAATAGGAGTTCGTGTTATACAAATTCGTGATATCCGAGTTTTACAAATGGCCGTATTACCGTCATCCCTTGCCAGAACCAAAGTTTTGTTCGTGTTACAGCGAAATTTGTGTTAATCGAGTTTGTGCTAACGTGGGTGTACTATTGTTTTTTTTAGTGTTTGGTAATATTTCGCATTTTTAGCAATTGCTAAAATATACCGCACTGATTGTTCTAAATTTTTTATTTTGGAATGGTCCTTACTAAGTTTTGGAATAGATAATACATAATGCTGTTTTCAAAGACTGGGGAAGTGAAATTATAATTAGACAAGCGTTATAATTATCATTAATAGAACATATTGCTCATGTGGTATCTGTGTGGTATGATGTGTGGAGTGATGTATGTAGCTTTAATACACGATTAATATTTTTTCCACATCGGTTATCGTCTATTTATTAGTTTACTTACTCAATTCTTAGTTTTTGATGGATAAATGGATTTTAATCTTTCCGAAACTATATGCAAGGAATTAGACATTTCCTTGAATTTTTTTATCTGAGTATACTGATTATTGGTGAATAAGCTTACGCTAGGAATTATTGTTGTGAATGAGCCTTCAAACTTTATTCCAAAAGAGTTTTGCTTTTTCCAAGTTTAAGGATTTTCCGATTTTAGTAGTGCCATTTGTTTTCAATCTTCAGTGAAAAATCAAATTTCTAACAGAAGTTAAGAGAAATTAGGTTAAAATTTAGAAGTACAGTTTCTGAAATGACGGATTCTAGGTTGTTTTAATTCAATTTTTTAAAGAGGTTTTAACTTTTTTTATTATTTGTGAGTTATATCACAACAAATTAAATATTTTTTATATTTTTTTCATTCTTTCAAAAATCGGTCTGTCCGACTGGCAGTGAGTGGAGACGTTTGTAGTGAATTGATGAAACAAAAACAGTAAGTGTTGCACAGAAATGAACATGCTCCATCCGAAGAACGCTTTGAAACGTATCCATAGAAATGTTTTCCTGGGCACAAAGTAGTGACAAGCAGGTTCGACTGTCACATTTCTGGAGAGCAACATCGAATTGAAAATTGCCCCAAAAAGGTAAACGACAGTGAAAGAATAAACTGATTATGAATTCAGCCATGTGAGGAAGATCACTACAAGGTATTGCAAAGACAGTGGGAAGATTTCGTTCAACTCTTCAAGGTATAGTAGGTAAATTCACCTAGGATGGCAGATTAATTAAGAAAAGGGAAAGAGGCCGAAAATCGAAGCTCAACGAACGAGTTAAAAAGTATTGACACATCAGGAATCCTTGTTAAAATGTCTTTTAATATGACTCCGTGTGGAGTTTTAACAACAGCGAGAACTGCATCCACACAAACCGTTTCAAGGGCACTACGAGACGCTGGTTACAACGGGAGAGTAACCAAACAGAAGCCTTGAATTAGTAAGACAAATTGGTGCAGTACGCTGCAATTCGCGAAAGATTACAGAAACCACCCTTCAGCGTTCTAGGAAACGTGATTTTCGGTGATAAGAGTAACTTCAACTTTTTTGGATTAGATGGGCAACTGTATGTGGAGGAAGGTTAACGCAGCCTTAGAAGATACAAATGTGCGAGCAACTTTCAAGTTCGGCAGGGACTCCGTTAAAGTATGTGGCTGCATGTCTACGACAGGTGTCAGGAATCTACATTTTGTTGATTCCACGGTTGTCTAATTTGGATATTTATCACTTTTAATAAGTAATGTCGTACAAAGTGCTACGAATCTTAGACTGGGACAGACATTCTTTCTCTACTTTCAACAGGACAACGGTCCCGTCCACACAGCACATGTTATGAAGTTATGGTTGTTATATAATGTACGAAAGCACCTTGAAACGCCGCCCTAATCACTCGATATCAATCATACTGAGGGTGCTGTGAAGAATTGGAAAAACGTGTGCACAAGCGTACATTTTCAAGTAGACAAGAGCCCAAGAGTATCCGCGCTGAATAATAGAAGAATATCGCCCCTGAATTTACAAGGAAGCTTAGAAGATAATTGCCAGCAAGACTGGAGGATGTTATTTGTGCTGAAAGCCGTTCCACAAAATGTTGACTTAAAATTTTTCGTTTTTCTCGAAGACAAATTGCCAGTGTACCCCCATTTTTATGGTAAAGTTCGGCAATTCCGTAGCGGAAGTTTCACGTATTGGCTTATGAGCGCGTTTAGACCTGCGCGGCAGGCGAGCGTAGCGGCAGAACATAGGCAGCGTTCAGTCCGCGGCGGATTTTGTTTCGCGTTCGGATGCGTTTTTTCCGCTGCCGTTAGAGTTTTGCTATGAAAACCAACGCAAAGACTCGTCAAGTTTCGAATATTTTCAGCTCGCCAGTGACTCTTGACATGACTGAACGGTCAGAAAAACTACTTCTAATCGTGTTAATTTTAATAATTCGGGCGATTAAATTTAAATGACACTAAACTTCGATTTTTAAATTTTTTGTTTTCAAAATTTTGTGCATTTTAGTAATGTCAGTAATGTCATTAACAGTCACTGATCATTCTAGTAAATATAGAGAGCGTTTCTCATCCTTTGTGGCATCCTGGTATGAAATTCTCCTTTTTTTCCTTTCTAGGTTAAAAATCATTGACCCCTTTTCTTCGTTTCTTAAACAGATATTATCAATGTGATGGAAAATCGTATTTAAAGAAGGTAAAAGCACCGTACCGCATTTGCTCAGAACGTACCGCATGTATTTGCAAAACGTACCCCATGTATTGGCATTTTATGTATGGTGTATGAATAGAAGAGAGCGCGTTTTCTTTAACTGACGAGGAAAACTGTCGACACACGCTGACTTACAATTGACGCTCCGGTACGAACGGACCTGCGAATTCCTTTCGTTCCTTAATTGTGGAGAAGAAATCTTATACCCATTGTCTGGTGCTGACTGTTTTATCGGGGGTTGACTCGTAACAAAAGTTCCAAATGCAGCGTTCGTTGAATTCTAGAGCGGCAAGATCGTAACATCATTTCATCGTTATAATTTTTCTGCGCACCCTATTTTATAATGGCGGATGCTGAGGCAGGACGTGTTTTACAAAACATATGAAAGGTAACTTATTAATGCGGGTGGAAAAAATGTAGTTTTCTTGTGTGACTGAAGAAAACCCTCTGACAATCCGAGTAAGTTGTATGCATTGTCTCATGTAGTCCTAATATTAAATCTTATTTTTTTTGTTAGTGGCTACATTTCTGCTCCGTATACTACTATATTTTCTACGACACAGTGGAATATCCTTCTTTTGACATCTTGGCGGATATTGTTATTCCATAACACGCCGTGTAAAGCTTTGGTAGCTTTCTTCCCCATAATTACTCTTGACTTTATATCTGTAGCACATGAACACGAGTTGTTTATTAAAGGTCAGAGATATTTGAAGGCGATACAGCTTTCAATTTTGCTACCATTCACGTCTCTATTCATTAAGGCGTGTTCAATGCATCTGCATTCAGTTTCATTAAAATTTATTTCTAAATTCCATTTATTATATTCATTGATTAGCTTTCTTCGTATATACTCCATATCCTCCAAACGTGTCTCCAATTTTTATTCTCATGCCTGAACATTTCCTGTATTAGTTATGTAGGGCTTGTTCTAGGTAGATATTGAACAAGACAGAAGATAACTATATTTCTTGTAGTTAATTATAATTATGTATAGGAGTTAGAGAGTTAATGATGAAAGATTAGAGAGGCGACATTCTCACAGAAACATCCAAGTATTTTTTGCCGTTGGATTCGACGCACCTCGACGCAACTGTTTATCAGTCAAAGAACCTCTAAGTTTTAAAATATAGGCAATTGTATCATCTTCATTTAATACAAGGATACGAAAAATGCTACATTGAGATAAAATGGGATGAATCTCGTTCTCAAAATTTTCTTCATAAAACCGCCAAAATTCATGTTGCTCTAGCGGCTGAATGGCAGATTGGAAAATAAAAACCCTTAAGATATAAAATGTAGGCAATTTTATCTTCTTTTATTTTATAAAAGGACGGTTTTATTTACGAAAATTAAATGGTTTTCGACTTATTTTGATGTGTCGGATGTTTAAGTCGGATTTTTAAAGTTTTTTTTTTCTTCGAAGAACACTTGTTTCTGGGCAAAATTTTTTATTGGCAAGTTTCATTTTCGTGCTCAGCGATCCCAAAAACATATAGGACCAAAATATCAAAACTACAACAAAACTTTCCTTAATTTTCTACCACTTGACCGGACTAATTATTGAATATACCTTTTGTACTATCTTACACTACAATAACGCGCAATTACGTTCGCATAATGAGAGTGACAGTCTATTGTCGAAAAATAGATTTGTAGTATGCCAGCTTTTGTTGTGTGCTCTTGTTTGTAGATAAAGTATTTATAAGGGTCTTCATCTGTTGCTCTGCTACGCTGTTACTATTGTTACGATATATTTTTACGAATTTAATGCACATTAAATATTACGTTTAAATATAACGATCGCATATTTAATATCTATTAAATTTCTGTTTTTGAAATTCAATTAAGTAGGAATCGAGGAACTAGTCCAGACGAGCAATTTACATATCTGAAATTGTTCGTTGAAAGCCAATTCTAAAATTCTATGTGGCTTGAAAAGTGTGGAAATCATGTAGAATTAGCAACATCGACTCCCTAGCATGCTTATATGGCGGATGCAATGGGAATTGGGAAGGGAACCAGATTTTATGCAGATTGACTAGTTTTGCAGATTTTATGCAGATTGTTTTTTTATCGAATAAAATAGGTCTTAATTGGTTTCAATCGCACTGTTCCGGTGCCTTTAAATGTTACGGACAATTGGGAAATGTAGCATTCGCCTTAGACTCTCTGGCCTTAGAACTCTGACACGTGGAAATAGAAGTTGGTACGTAAACACGGACAAAATGAAAAGTTGGTACATGTGGAACACGAAATGTACAGCGTGGGGCAATCTACATTTTCATGGAAGTAAGAACGAAAGGAATGTGTGCACTTAAAAACGTCTTTAATAGTTTCGTTATTCCAGAACAGCAATATTAGTGATTCTGTAGGGAGTCAACAAATAGAAAGTCTCAATCCTTTGATGGTTCGCTTGATACCACGGTTTCGCCAACTCTCGTTTGTTTTCAGGTTCAATGCCAACCCTCCCTTTATTTAACATATTTTTCAGTTTCATTTGTTACACAGTAGGTTCTGGAGTGTAAACGTATGATAATAATATCCGTATACAAGTATTTTTATGCATTTTGTGTTGCAAATTATTTTATTACGTATTCAAAGACTGAATAATATTCTTGTAAGTAAAGCTTAACTGTTCCTAATTTCTACTACTTCCCCGTACAATTTTTCATCGGACAGAAATAGTTCTCTATAGGATTCACAGACACTGTCAGAAAAGATATTTCACAATCTTAAATGTAAAAGAAGCCAAACAAAGAACCTTCAATATGTCGAAATTTAGTAACCCGATATTTCCACGTACGTATGAGAGTCATATTTCATTTTTTTCTTTCGAAATGACTCATTTCTTTACTGAATCAGTACGTCACATAGTTTGCTTTGTTTATTTTTTATGAAATGATCGTGAATTAATACAATCCACTGTAGTGCGCATGCCAAGATCGCAATTAAGTCTTTGCAGAGATGCGTTGCACTGTCGAGAGCCAAGACTTCGGACCCGACATATTTGAGGCTGCAATTGAATGAACGGGGTGTTTGTATCCGACTGTGCGTTTCTGTAATCGCGATGCACGATATGCACTTCTTTTGTCTTTGTTTTCTTTTTTTAACTACGGCATTCTGTGTGGGGGTCATTCGATCAGTTTTTGATCCCATTGCTTCAGGGTCGTTTTGCTGTGCAACAGCGTAACGTTTTGACGTGAAGGAAAGTTTATAGCTTCGAGGCCCGGTCATAAAGTATGAGCAGTCTGAGTCATTCATGACTCGGATGACAATGGTACGAGGTTGTGAGTTACAGAAATGATTCCCAAGCACTTAATAATGAGTCAGAGAACGAAAGACTGAAGTCATCACTGTTGGATGTTTCGTTATCAAATTTCAACAGGAGTCGTATAACTTGACAATGTTTATTGTTAAGTACCTTGCAACAATATATATCCTCGTATGTTGGTATTTTGTAATTGAAGAAAGTATTCCACATTCTTTTCTTTGAAACTTCAAACTTAAATTAATGAGAAACAAAACGATTCACGAATTTTGTATGCAACTTTAATTTGACATTAGTTTCAAAAGATAAAATGCAGCCCAAAGGGAAACAAGGAAAAAATTACTGCGTACTCGAGGCATGTCAGAAGGTGAACCCGATGCCCTCATGCTCTTTCTGTCTTTTCCTTGCAAACTCCAAATTAAATTTGTCTGTAGCATTGGAACATTTGACCTCAGCCTTCATAAAATCTGAAAACTACCTTGAACTCTACTTCCTCCCTCTCGGTTATGATCATGAGATGTTATGCATGATTGCTGTTTGGCGATGGTTGCGTATCTTCTATATTCGTTATATTTCTATCCACAAAACTAAAATGTAGCAGTTTCTTTGTCATTTATGTTTACCAATCATTTATGTTCAATAGAAACATCGCCTCGCCTCATTTGTGTTTTCTAGTTCGAGATCGTTTAAGTTCACTTGAAAAGTGTAGAACTGCATAGTACATTGTACGTGGGAATGGACAAGCGAATGCAGGAAAGCAAATGATGGAATAAGCATTTAAGAGTACACTTGCCCAATGAGAATGCAAGGGAAATTATGAAGGACAGGGACAATGCCTTCGGGGGGTGTTCCCACGTGGTTAGGAAGAGCAGAGCGCAAGCAATAGTCGAACTGGGCCCCGCACGAGCTACATGCCCGCTTGGGAACGTCGGCAGTCTTGCGGGCACAGGCTACTTCCCCTGACTTCTCTTTTCCTTTCCCGTCCAAATCCAGAAAGGGGTGTACATTGGCTGCTAGTCTCTTTTTTAGTATTGACGGCGTCACGGTGGCAAGGATAAACATTGTCCTCAGATCACAGGCGGGAAGTGGATTTCTGATTTGGCCTTTTGATAGTTTTTATGGGTCACCCGAATAGCTTAAATGTACAGTTACAAGGAAGTAATCACTTAAGAATTTTATGGGTCACCTGAATAGGTTAAATAGGCAATTACAATGAAGTAATCTCACTGCGAAAAAAATAGATTGAGAGAAGCAAAGATTTCTACCACTTTCCAAATTTATGCCGGTGTTGATACGGATGAATTAAGCCAGATTTTGAATGATAAGCTTGATGATTGTTTTCTGTCCTTATTAAAAACAGACACTACCTTTTATAAAATAAATTATTGCTTTGACGTTTCGACCCTAGATGGGGTCTTTTAAAAAAATGTAAAAATAATAAAATACATTACATGAAGATTAAATCAATAAATTGAAAAAACCATAAACAATAAAGCAGTACCCTAGAAGAAACCATAATAATAAAAACAAGTTGTGGTACACCTAGGGTTCAGGTTGGTTGAAAAACACTTGGCAAAAAATCAGGTAGCATTTTATACAAAATTGTAAACAATATTTTTAAAAAAAAATTCCGTGATGGTTGCAGATATCTTGTTGTAATCCATAATGTGAGATAGGAAATAATCATCCACAACAATGACAATTACAGTAATTGTGGACGATTATTACCTATCTAGCAAAAAAAGCCTCGTTTAAAAAAAATAGTTACAGGTTCATCGGAATTTACATAAATGACATGAGTCATTTTTTACCAACTAGGGGCGAAACTTCCAAGAAATAAACTATTTAAAAATATTTTAGTGCCTGTTTTTCGTACGTTCAGAAAACTATTATAATTGAACAAAATAACAGGCGTTAATATAATCCTTAAAATAAGGTTGACGTGTTTAATTACAATTTTGAAGACCTCGGTAAAATCAAGGTAAAGTTAGATTATATTTGCTATGTCATTTAAATTAAGAGCAAAGGATGTGCCACCCAAGTTGCAATTAGAAATCATTCAATCAGGAGGTTACTCCGACAAGAATAGAGAGTTTTACCAATGATTGAGTCCTCGTTTACCGAGCATTCGAAAGTGTGCGGGAGAAATCATTTCAATGTTTGGGACCACTTACGCATCCGAGCAATTTCTTCGAAAATGAATCTGAAGAAAACTGTTCAGAGATCACGTTTGACAGATTCACATTTAGTCTGTTGTAAGAATAGTGTGCAGCCAAACTGTACAACCAAACATTGAAAGAATTTCACAAAATCAGTTTTATGAGTGAGAATTCAAAGACGTTTTCGAAGAAGTGAATATTTTTTCTATTAAACAACCGAGAGTGGAATTATTTTTATTTTTATATTATTATTTTATTTCATGTTTATTTTCATTATCTAATTCTACTTTGCGTGAACATTTTTGCCATAATATAATCATTTTTGGCAGGAATATGTTTCTATAGCAATTCTTTCAAAAATCAATTTGTGTTATGTTTAATTAAAGAATTGTGTTATTGATGTTGGTAGCAGTAATGTTAAAGAAATTATTGAAACAACTTTGTAGTTTCTCGTCTGTAGTAAAACCTCTCCTTACATTTAGCTCACCCCTCTTACTGGCGGACAACAACCTTCGTTCTTAATCAACACGTAGGAACTGTTGCGCAGCAATTATTTTTAAAGCAATTACTGCTTTATGCAAACGCGAAGTCAAAATCCTTCGGATTGAAAGTGTTAATATATTTTCAATTGAAAAGTTCAAATATTAATAGATTTGTTATTCGTCAGGAAAGGTAATTCTAATATTTCACTTGGAAACAATAAAAATTCACCAGATGACAGGTATCGAGTGAGGTACCCTCCCCGGGACCATTTCTACAACCCTTTTTAAAATTCGCGGCAGTTGTTCTGGTGCCCGCTAGCTCTAGGAAGCTCGTAACCTTGTCGGCGTCCTTGACATGCCTGGAGTAGACTGTGCTCGCCATTTGTTTCTAAATTTTATTATTATTATTATTATTATTATTATTATTGTATTTATTATTATTGTTATTAGTTACTGCTACTTTGTGGTTGGTTTTAAATATTAACAGTTGTTTTTCGTAATGAACCGAGATAAAAAGAGACACAGAACATGCTTGATGATTCTTTAAAATATGTCCATTTTCTTGCAGTAGCCAACTACTTGAAAACACGTTCCAATCTAAGTACTTGTGGATAAATATATAATTTAATATATGTAGTAATTGTATATTGATGCATATAGTGATACATTTACCCAGTAACAGGTAATTAAATGTAGGTTGTGCACAAAATAATTATAACAGTAGATGTGTGCAAAATATATTATGTAAAAGGCACATAATGTACTATAATTGTGGAAGTGGCTCCTAGGAATTACTATTTATTAAATAAACATTTTCTTTATTCATAATTAATATTCTTTAATTTAATTGGAACGGAGTTCCTTTTCTTACTGCTAATTCTTTTCTCGGTAGCCTCCTCCTTCAATTCCCGAATTCCGCACTGCGCAGACTGTCGTTTTGCGATCGCAGTAATGTAATCGCCGATTTAAATTGCATGACACTTGCTGGGTTTACAGAGGGAGCTCTTCTATCCAACGACTCCCTTCCTCACTCATCAAGAGCCACGAAATTTAAAAGGACTTCATTGATCTGCGACCGGGTGCGGTGAGCGCGAACATTGCACAAGGCCTGTTTTAAACTATCCCCCCTTCTTCGCCTTCCACTCTCTTGCCAGCCTATCGCATGGCCTGCGAAGTTTTGCAGGTGTGATTCATTGGGCGAGGAAAGGTGAGCTAGTTTCCTCGGCTAGCCACGGAATCAGTTCGGCTGAGACTTCGGAAGCAGGCACACGTGTGTACGTGTTATAGGGTATTTTCGTTTTTTCACTTAACATGTCAGCGCTAATTCACTTAACGTTTTTTAGTTAAATTAACTTAATTGTAGAGTCCGTATATGATTTCGCCTATTTAATTTAGTTTTTACACAAGAAGGATTTGACATTTGTGAACTGATGACTTGGAAGTGAGAACAACTACAGTCTTCGAATCCGGATGAATACTTGCTGTATTACGGAAGGTGAATGTCCAAGTAATGTATATGATTGTTTTATTTATTGTTTTGTGGCTTTTTGCTAAATATTTAGTAATTTTCAAGTGTTTCTGTTTAAACATGGACTCTTTCTGATTTAAAACATACAATTTTTGTTCCTGCCTTGTATGTATGTAAACAGCTTGTTAGTTTTCATTAGTTTATCGAATTATATGTACAGTTTCATCATTCGCTTCTCAGGTTCTATTAGAAACAAAATTAGGACGTTCTTTGAAAATTTAAAACTGCTAGCAAGCATCCAATTTATCTTGTTTTAAACACGCATCTAACCTCAATTATAGATCAAAACTTTTGTGAATCGAAATAGAGCAATAGAACAACGTTTAAAATTCGATTTATGGACAAATAAAGTAATTTGTTACTGCAGCACTTGTTTCCTGGATTTACTTGTAATTATAATAATATATAATATTATAATAATAATCGAAATCGCAAACGTTTTCCAATCTCCAAAATATTGAACATTGAAGCAAAAATTGCTCTATTCGAGTAAAAAGAAATGAAGGAATCTTTTGGGGTCGTTTTTGATAAAATCTTGTTTATTTTTTACCATTGAGCTACTTGTCACTCTTAATCTTACCATCTGCTTTTTGAGCATTGAAATGAATGGCATCGCCAAAATTTGTTTGTCAAAGTAATGTGGCCTAATGCACGAAGTATGACGCAGGCGGATTTTCGGCACTAGCTGTGTAGCTAGGTCGAATTCGGCCACTGTCGGGAGGAGAATTCCAGCGGCCGGCAGCTGTGATCTGTAGTTTTCCGTGGTTTCTATGAACAGTACTAGGCAAGTGTCGGAACTGTTCCCAAACAAACAGGCCACGAACTGCGCGCGATCTTTTCTTCCTCTTCTGAGACTCCATCTCACCCCTGCATCACGCATTCATTTACACATGCATGCACTAAACTACCGCACTCCGGAGCTTAAAACTTGTTCCAGCTGGGGCGTTTTTCCTCTATTCACCCCTCCCCTTCCCTCCCCTCCCCTCTCCCCTCCTTTCGCTTTCCACACTCAAAAAGTACGGCCTAAAATTGAAACAGAATCTCTATAACTTGAGATCAGTTTGCGATGTACTATAGGCATCAAAATGTCGCTGGAGAGATCTCGAACTTTATGTGGATTTTTTTACATTTCCTCTTAATATAGTTATGTTCCCTTCCGAATTCAGGTTGGTGATACGTTCAGGTTTCTTGAACGAAGAAAACGGGGACCAGTGATGTGATGGCTTGAGAATTAGTCTTCTATCGCCGGGGTCATAGTTCCATCCTCTGAATTGCTGTGGTGTTTGCGAATGACAGCGATTGATGCGAGCTCTCGGGAGATATTTTCAGGGTTCTCAGATATACACGTACCACTTCACCATTTGCAAGTCATTATTGCTATCATTACCCGTTTGATTACTTATGGGTCTTCATGGCCTCAACAGTTGAAGTAAACCCCAATTAGTGAATAACAATTAAATGTTCAAAACAAGTATGATGTTGGAGTAGGAATCTCCCTCAAGCAGACGTGTTTGTCGGCGCTGGATCTCACCATCCAGGCTTTTCGACATTACCTAGATTGCTAGGTCGAATTCAGTCGCTGTCTGGAGGAGAAGTCTAGCGGCCAGACGCTCTGATCGGTAGTTTTCTGTGGTTGCTCCGATCAACACCAGGCGAATGCTGGAGCAGTACTCTAACCAACGGGCCACGGACCGCGCGCAATCGTTTCTTCCGCTTCCTTGCCCTATCCCCGCTTCTTACGTACACACACTTACATGCACTACCATACCACATAAGTCGGGAGACCGGTAGGAAGCGTAGAGCTTTGTCCCGGCAGGGACGGTGCTCCGCTGGTTGGAGATACCTGGTTTGGGAAAACCCCGCTAGCCGACAGGTAGGTCGGCGACAGATCTCACCAACCAATCGGGAGATTCACCGCCACCTCCCAATGAAAAAACACCCAGAATACTTACCTCTGCCTCCACGCCAAGGCCCCGCCAGCTCCCTAGTACCGGCTCTCCCATTGCAGTCGCTTTCAGGATCTTTATCGCCCGTCTTCCCCGAACGACCCGCCCATCGCCCTCTCGATGCCCCTACCGCGTGCGCAGAATATCACCCCCCCCGGACTCCGCTACTGCCTTCGCCTTTGTGCGATCGCCTCTTTGGTGCCGCTGTAGCAGTCGCAGGCTCTCAGCAACAAGTGGTCGGACGGAGACGCATGCGCAGGTTGCCCTTTGCCGCCCCCCAACACTCCCCTCTCTTCTCCTCCCCCATCCTAATCCCTTCCATCACCACTCCGCTCCCCTCTCTTTTCGCTTCCCTCGCCCAACAAGCACGGCATAAATCTGATATTCGCAATAACTGTCATAGTTCTAAATTGCAATAACTCGAGAATTATACGAAATTACTAAAGACACCAAAGGTTTACTGGAGGGATTTCCCGTCAGGTGGATTTTGTTTTTCATTACAAATGCGCCCAAAACAGTCATGAATATGTCTTCGTTCGAATTCTGGCTGGTGATATATTCTCCTTTTTTGAACGAAGAGAAGGGGGAACATAATGGCTAGCGAGTTAGTCTTCTACCGCCGGGGTCCGGGTTGCATCCTCCGGCGAATTGATGTGGAGTTTGCAATTGACAAAGCGAGCCCTCTGCAGGTGTTTTCAGAGCTCTCCGGTTTACGCCTACACGGCATCTCTCTCCCTGTTATTGTTCATAAAGTCATTATTGCTATCATCTCGCCTTATCACTTATGGGTCTTAATGAAATCAGCTGTCGAAGTAAATCCCAATAAGAACAAAAAAATTAAATGAATAAATATAACAAAAGTTTTGTGGTCTTTTCATTCCCCTTCCAGAGCTCATGCTGAAGTAGCTTTCGTTGATGTAAGTGAGTTCTCAATGTGGGTGTCGTGCTGCCGATTTATTTAGAAGTACATACAAAATCTGTTGTAATATTATAAGATACACCTTAGAGAAAACGACTTCAAAGGCGGAGCTTGCCTCTCGAAGCAAATGAACTTCCCCGTCCAATTTTACTTTTTCGTATACTACATAGCATAGATAAAGTGTTACAGGAAAATAATTAATTTTTTTTTCAGAAAAATTCATGTTGTGGATTCCAGATGGTTTCGTTCCCTATCTATGTGCTAAGATAGCAGTCCCAAAAAACGCTAAATACGTTTTTCAATAAAAAAATCTTCAGGTCAGATCCTAAAGCAAAGTGTCAATTCCCCACCAGGAGACGTGTCCAGTGACACCTCTTGTCTCGATTGGTGCATGGGAAGTGGCCGAACCGTGAGTATCGGCAACGCACACGCGCGCACGCACGCACACGCGAACGCCCCCACACTCGTACACACGCTCGCACACGCACGCCCCCACACTCGTACACGCACGCCCCCACACGCCCCCACACTCGTACACACACTCGCACACGCACGGACACACTTGTACACACACACACGCACACGCACGGACACACTCGTACACACACGCACACGCACGCACACACACTCGTACACACACGCACACACTCGCGCGCTTACACACAGCTCGCGCGCGCTTACACACACTCGCTCGCGCTTACACACACTCCCGACACGCGCTACGCGCCACACTCGCGCGCGTACACACCACTCGCGCGCTTACACCACCACTCGCGCGCTTACACACACTCGCGCGCTTACACACACTCGCGCGCTTACACACACTCGCGCGCTTACACCACCACTCGCGCGCTTACACACACTCGGCGCCGCTTACACACACTCGCGCGCTTTACACCACACGCTACCGCGCGCATTACACCACACTCGCGCGCTTACACACACTCGCGCGCTTACACACACTCGCGCGCTTACACACACTCGCGCGCTTACACACACTCGCGCCGCTACACACACTCGCGCGGCTTACACAACACTCGCGCGCTTACACACACTCGCGCGCTTTACAACGCCTACACACACTTCGCGCGCTTACACACAGCTGCGCAAGCGCGCTCTACACACACTCGCGCGCTTACACACACTCCGCTTACTCGCGCGCTTACACACACTCGCGCGCTTTACACACACACACGCGCACCACACACTCCGCGCCTGCGCGCACACACACCACACCACTTGCAGTTACTCAAATACTGTATAGGGAGTATTTTTGGTTTCGCGAATCGGCCATCATGGGGCCATGCGCGATATGTGCATCCCACGGGGGTCAGTCATGATTAGGAGTAGGTGCACGTTACTTTTCTATTGGGGGGGTCAGTATTTAACGTTGATTCAATTGTTACACTCAAAGATTCTAAGTCCTGGATGATGAGGTTATGATGATGATGTGATAGACACAAACATAGACTCACACAATATTATTAATTATTATTTATTATTGTTATTATTATTGTTGTTGTTATGTAATCAGATATAATATGCTATGAATTCATAGCACATTATTTTCATTTATTGTCGCACGCCTTGCATAAGCGTGTTACAGTGGATTTCAGGTTTTTCAAGTCACTACGTTTGGACTCCTTTTTAATAAGTTTATTTTTTGCTCTGTATTTACGTAGTTGGGTAAAGAAATATCGGGAAACGCTCTATGAATCACATGATGATGAACGCTATCTGCTGCTCTTGTTTTGCTGTTCGGATGCGCGGAGGGTTCCCGTCTTGATTTTGATTAAAAGTGCACGAGTGGGCGGGCTGCGATTATGCTCTTTTCCGTTTAAAGATATGTCGTAGATATGACTTTCATACATTCTGTAACGATCGCTCGCACAAATCACATGCTATGAAAGTGTATTTTGAAAACAGGAAATCGTAAAATGTCTTCAACAATACCACCGCTTGGTTTTACCATAAACGAGGGAATGGCGTATCAGGACTCGCAATGAAACAAACAAGGCAGTCTCGTAACTGTTGTCGATTCGAATGAAAAGAACGAGTAGAGAAACTGGCCTTTATGTGCATGAGTTTATGATGACCTGCAAAAATGAGGTCAAAACCTAAAGAATTTGATCAAGAAAATGGTTGTTTGACATTTCCAGTTATCTCCTTGTATGTAGTAGATGTCGAATGATGGTTGAACTGAAGAGATAAATATTTTCCCGAGATGTAAAAAGTTGCGTCAGGCCGTATGACGTCTCTGTGGAGGTGTTCGTGTGGTAGTGGGTGCATGTTTTGCTCTGTCCGGGTCGCCCGCCGCCGCCGCCCGCACCCGGGCAGCGAGCTGAGCTGTACAGTGGGCCTCTCGAACTAAGCTACGCGCGCCATGTTTCAGGTGGGAGTCGCCCCGCACCCGCCCCTGCCCCCGCGCTCGTCCCGCCCTCTGAGCGCGGAACGCAGCCGCGCCGCGCCTCCAGCATGAGAGGATCGCGTGATGCACGCCGAGTCCGGAGGGCCCGCGGGAAGCAGACGTCCCGCGCTTAACGCGCAGTTCCCGGCGCGCCGCGCCGCCCGCCGGCAAATCGCGGCGCTCGCATCGCGGACGCCGACGTCACCGTCACCGTCGCCACCACCACCGCCACCGCCCGCGCCCCCGCGTTCCCCTCGCCCCCGCCTCCGACGGGCGATCGACACCGATCGCCGAGCGGCGAGAGCGGGGAGCGCGTCTCCCGGCCCCGTCACCGCCACGCGGGCCACTTCAACCCCCCGTGCGCGGCGCGCCCGCCTGTCCGTCGCCCACGCGTCACCGGCGCGCCCTGCGCAACCTGCCCAGCCGCGAGTCGGCCGCAGCAGCAGCACTCTCCCACCTCCGCCTCAGCCTCCGCCTTCGCCTCCCGCGTCTCTCGCCTCCCCGCACGTCCTCGCACTCGGCGCGGGGCCGGCGCACCTTCGTCATGGCCGGGCGCAGCTTCGTCAAGTCGACGGCGCTGTTCCCCGCGCAGCCGCGCGGCGCGGCGGGCAGCGGCAGCAGCGACGGCGGCGGGGCGAGGAGGGGCGCGCCGGGGGCGGCCTCGCGCGCAGACGCAGCGCGCGCGCCGCCCATGCCGCCGCCGCCGCCGCCGCCGGCCGCCGCCGCCACCGCCGCCGCCTCCTCCGCCGCCGCCGTCGGCGCGCGCTCGCGCTCGCCTCGCGCTCGGGCTCCGTGTCGCCCCGCTGCCCAACGAGACGCGCCGCTTTCCCGGCGTGCGAGGCGCGAGGTCGCGTACGAGGGCCTCCTCGGCAAGAATTACCCGCTGTCGCCCTGCGTCGCCTGGAATGAGACGAATGGGGCGTGGGCCGATTACTTGAGCGGCGGCGCCGCGCAGCGGGAGCGCGGCGCGACATTGCGGAGCCCCG
>BOPP01000024.1:12052258-12088500 GCA_017312745.1 Gryllus bimaculatus
CAACACACAAACTCCGCAAAACTCGCCAACACACTTTCCGCAAACCTCGCACTTCGCAAAACACACACTCGCACTCGCAAATACCCACTCGCAACTCGCCAACCACCTCCGCACCTTTCGCAACTCGCACTCCGCACTCGCCACTGGGCAACACGCCACTCGCCACACGCCACTCGCACACACACCTCGCAACACACACTTCGCACACAACTCGCAACACAACACTCCGCACTCGCACACACACTCGGCAACTCGCACACATCACCCCGCAACTCGCACACACACTCGCACTCGCCACACACTCGCACTCGCAACACACAACTGCCGCAACTCGCACACACACTCGCACACCAACACTCGCACTCGCACACACACTCGCACTCCACACACACTCCGCACTCGCACACAACACTCGCTAACTCGCAACACAACACTCGCACTCGCACACACACTCGCCCAAAACTCGCACACACACTCGCACTCGCACACCCAACTCCACTCCGCACACACACTCGCACACACACTCGCATCTCGCAACCCACACTCGCAACTCGCCACACACACTCGACTCGGCAACACACACTCGCAACTCGCAACACACACTCGCAACTCGCAACACACACTCGCAACTGCACACACACTCAGCACTCGCAACACACACTCGCACATCAGCACACACACTCCGCACTCGCACTCCGCACACTCACACTCGCAACACACTCGCACTGCAAACAGCACACTCGACACTCGCGAACTAACTAGACACACCAACGCACACTACGCCCAGCATCGCACAACACACTCGCACTCGTGCCACTCGAACACTCGCACTCGCCACATCGCACTCGCGATCCTCGCACCATCCTGTCACTCGGCACACGCACTCGCACTCGACACACACTCGCAACTGCACACAGCACTGCCGCACCACACAGCATCGCACTCGCACGATCACTCGCCAGCCTCGCATCGCACACACACTCGCACTCGCACACACACACTCGCACTCGCACACACACTTCGCACTCGCACACGACACTCGCACCGCACTACTCCGCACAACACACTCGCACTCGCACACACACTCGCACTCCATCCACACTCGCGACTCGCCACACTCGCATCACCGCACACGCCCGCAGCCACCCGCACAACCGCCGCGCACACGCACTCGCCGCTCCAACTCACTCGCGCTTCACACACACTCGCGCTCACACACACTCCGCGCTTACACACACTCGCGCGCTTACACACAACTCGCGCGCTTACACACACTCGCGCGCTTACACCACCACTCGCGCGCTTACACACACTCGCGCGCTTACACACACTCGCGCGGCTTACACACACTCGCGCGCTTACCACCACCACTCGCGGCGCTTACACACACACTCGCGCGCTTACACACACACTCGCGCGCTTACACACACTCGCGCGCTTACACACACTCGCGCGCTTACACACACTCGCCGCGCTTACACAACACTCGCGCGCTTACACACACTCGCGCGCTACACACACTCGCGCGCTTACACACCACTCGCGCGCTTCCCTCGCTTACACACACTCGCGACGCTTACACACACTCTGCGCGCTTACACACACTCGCGCGCTTACATCACACCCTCGCGCGCTTACACACACTCGCGCGCTTACACACACTCGCGCGCTACATCTACACCCGCGCACCACACTCGCGCGCTTACACACACTGGCGGCTTCAACTCGCGCTTAACACTCCCAACAACTGGCCTACATTCGCGTAACGCCGCTTACACACACTCGGCGCGTTACACACCACTCGCGCGCTTACACACACTCTTCGCGCCTTACACACACTCGCGCGCTTTACACACAAGGCGGAAGAGGAAGAAGCAGAAGACGGAGAGGGGGCGGCGGCAGAGGAGGAGGAGGAGGAAGAGATAGAACGCAAGCCGCTGGTGTTGCTGGGGGACGCGCCGCTGCCAATCGAGGGCCAGCTGCCGCTGCCGACTGACGCGCCCCGCTCGCCGCCACCGCAGGTCGCGCAGACCGCCGCCGCCATGGCCCCGCCGTACGGCATACAAGACGTGCTGTTGCCGGTGCACGTGAAGATGGAGCTGTCGCCGCCGCCCTCGGCGTACAGCGACGACTACCACCACCACCACGACCACCCCGAGCGCCCGGAGGCCGAGTCGTCGCCGTCGCCGCCGCCGCCGCAGATGTTGCGCTCCCGAGACGACGACTCGACATCGCTGTGCGGGAGCACCAGCGACTCGTCGCAGTTCATGGGCTTCGACCCCGAGTACCTTCCTCAACCCATCTACGAGGACATCAGCGACCCCGAGGACGGCGAGCCGCCCCACCACCGCGGGCCACGATTCGCGCGCGAAAACGGCGTTGTTTTACAATTTGCGCCCAACGTGGTGGCGCGGCCGGCAGCCGGGTCCCTCGGGGGAGCGCTCTGCGAGCGGCTGCGCCACCACGACGACGGCGACGACCACCACGACGACGACGCCGCCGGGCACCGCGGGGAAGAAGTGACCTTAGTGAAATCCGAGCCAGACCTGGACGTGAGCATTTCAGATCCGATCGAGGTGGAGTTGAAGAGGATGTTTAATTCTCCCACGCCCCCGCCCCCGCCGCCGCCGCCGGTGCCTTGTTCTTCACCGCTGCCTGCGCTTGCTCGATGCTCGCCTTCGCCGCCCTCTTCTGCCTCCTCAACTCGCTCTTCGCCCTCCTCGTCTGTTTCTCCTCGGCCTCCGCCTGCTGTGGAAGACGAGTCTTCTTCCATACTAGTAGATTCTGGCGGGCCTTTAACTCTTTGCTGTTTATTATCTCCTCCCCTTCCTCCTTGCTCTTCTTCCACTCCTTCTCCTCCTCCTCCTTGTCCTTATACCACCCCTCCTTCACCTTGTCCTTCCACCGATCGTCCTTATCCTTCTACCACTCCTCCTTGCTCTTCTACCACACCTCCTCTTTGCCCTTCTACTTCTCCTCCTTGTCCTTCTGCCTCTCCTCCTACCTTACAAACACCAACATCATCTGTACAATATGAATCTCCTACACATACTCCTCAACCATTACCTCCCTCAAGTTCACCTCCTATTCAGACTTCTGCTAGATCTCCTTGTTCCTCTTCTTTGTGTTCACTATCTCCAGCAGTTATTACTTCCGTTTTTTCCTCGGTTGTGCAGTCGCCGTCATTACATTCTGCAGCATACCAAAGTCGTCCCACCCCTTCATCTGCATCTTCCCCATCACCACCTCTTCCACCTATGCGTAGTCCTCACACTCCTCCATCTTTACCGTCGCCTTCACCTCCTTATTCACCACCAACCCCTCCTCCTGCTTCTCAGTGTTCATTAACTTCACAAACATGTCCGTCCAAACCTGGCCCTTCAGGAGAAAATTTTTTCCTTAACAAAGAAGACATTCCAACTGGTGATTCCTGCACCTGTAAGTCTCTTTCAATTGAGAAAAGAAGGAAGTCTGCACCTGAACTTAGTATTCCTCTTCCAGTAATTCAATTACGAAGAAAAGAACGTGCAAGTAGCTGGACTTACGCAGACAGTGATTTTAATGCTGTTGACAAACGTGTGGTGGAAAGTAAAGTGGGTAATTATTTTCAAAGGTTGAAGTTCACCAGGGCAAATAGTGTTTGGAAAGTTGTTGGTTGTGAAAATTGTAATCGTGACACTAATTGTAAATCACGAAGTAAACTAAGTGAACCAAGTGAAACGCTAGTAGATTTAGGGCAATGTTCCAAAACTATGCATGAAGTTGGGTATCTGAGTGATGACAACACAGGTGTTTGTCAGGAACATAACAAAAGTGACTTTGAGACACAATCTAAGGCTGTGTTATCAGTTGGTGTTAAAGATACTCAAAGTGATAAAGATACAGCAAATGTTGATATTTCATATGATGAAGAAACTCAGCTGAACATATCAGGAGATAGTAGTCATGATAATAGTGTTACAGATGGATGTGTTGTAAAAGACTCTATAAATACTTTAACCAAATCTATTTCAGATATGTGTAACACAAATGAGACATGTGAAGTAATTTCTAGAAGGGATACAGTTTGTGATATTAATGAAAAAACTAGTATTGTACAAAACCCTAAAAGGCTTGATGAAGATGACATCAACTCAAGAGACACTTCTTCATATTCAGATTCAAGCAATATTCAGAGTAAAGATTGTGAATGTGAAGACATTTCTGAAACAGAAATCAAAAGTGGTGAAGGTAATATTCTTGGAAGTTCAAAATCTGTTGATAGTTTGCTCTGTTCCGATAGTGTTAAATATACATTTAACAATTTCTGCAATCACTTGCACCAACAAGAAATAATCTTTAACAATAATCTAAAAAATTGTGCAAGTGTCACTGCAAGTAATCGTCAGGAAAAGACAATTTCCATTCCTGCAAAACTAAAAGTTCAGCTTCTAGAACCAAATCATATAGCTTTGCGCAACTATAATAAATTAGGACAAGACTCAAATATATCTAATATGTCTTCTAATCGGAATATATCAATTAACAAAAGATCTTTTGAAAACATTGAGGATCAGAGTAAACAGTACTTGTTTAAAATTTCTCCAACAATTCATATTTTATCATACTGTAATCAAAATCCATTTGTTCCAGAAAATGTCACCGGAGGTGTTGCAGTCATCCAGGCAAATGGTGATAGGAAAAAAGAACTTGAAACAGGTAACCAGGATTTCATAAAAGAGAATAACTGTAATAATGAATATGAAGATGATGAAGATAATGAAGGTGAACTGAAAATTGATGAAGACAGACTCTCAGGTGATGAAAATGAACAAAAAGTTATAAGGGAAGTTGAAATCTCTCCCAAGGCAAAAGCAGAAAATTCTCTAGAACTGTTAAATTGTAAATTTCAAAATTCTATCAAAAAGAACTTAGAACCAGAAAACAAGAGAACTATTGATGTGATAGAGCTCAGTGATGATGAACTTGAATCTAATCAATCACCAAATGTGAAAAAAGGTGCAGATTCTATTACAAATTCCATTTCTAGAGTTCATGTAATACAGAGTCCAAAATGTATAGCATCTCATGTGAAGAAGTCTACAGAATCCTCTGAAGATAAGAAAATGATATCTGGTAGTGAATGTACACAAGATAAGCAGATAATGAAAGATAAGGAATTAAGTATCAGGTCAGACAGTGAAACTGGAGATAGTACAACTTCAGTATTGGAAGGGGACAGTGCCAAACCTCATGAGGAAAATTATACAATGTTAAATGAGAAGACTGATTCTATACAGGAAATAGTTGTTAGTGAAGAAATTGAAAGTCAGAAAGTTTTGGAGTCTGGCAATGAACAAAGTGTTGTTACAGAACCATCTGCTGTCAAGAGGAAGCTTGTGAAAAATGATGATGTTGGAATTCCACTAAAAAGTAGAAAACTTCGTCCATCAAGAAGAAACTTTAGACATGATAATATAAAAATGTTTAAAGTTAGTAGTGTGAAACCAACCCCACCTCCCTGGATGTACCGGAGGAAAAGTCTCTCGGCTGAAAAGCAAGAGAAAAGTCTTTCTGCTACAACTCAATCTTCCGGGGCTTCAGCGGACAAACACATTGGAAGTGTTAATGAAGGTTGTGTTGAAAAGGAAAGTTCTGGGAATGAAGGTTCTAGTGAAACTAGAAACGAGGAAGTTTCAAAAGGGAAGAGAAGACATTCTCTTGAGCACAGTGAGCTCCTTAAATTGAAAAAGGTGTGTCGTTCAGCATCAGATGCGTCCGACGAAAGTCAACAACCCCATGGGAATGAAATGAGTGTCGAAGAAAAGGATGAGAAAGAGGAAAAAGATGAAGGCTTGAAGGATTCCAAGAGAAAGAAGAGAAAATCACTAGGTAATATCTTGTTTTCTTTTTTGGGGGGATTATATTTCAGTGCAAGCAAATTGGAAATTATGTTTAGTGGAACATTAGTATTATTGATTCTCACCACTTGTTTGCCAAAAAAAATCTTTTTAAAATTTAATAACTATTGTAAGTATGTATTAACAAGTTTTATTAACCTCTCAGGAGCATTATTGAAACTCGTTTATTATTCGTAATGTTAAAAAGTCCTTTTGAATTTTATTTTGCCTTTCGATTTGCACAGGAGAACAATCGGTTGTAGAAGAAGTATCTAAACAGTTTGTCTCCCATCAAATGCAAGAAAAGGGCCGTCGTTTGGCACAAGAGATTCCAGGTTTCAATTGGCTTGAGGAAAAAATACGAAGTGGTGGTGTGCCCATGAATAAGCCCCATGTAAAACGTTCTTCTACTGAAACACAGAGTTCTAGTCTAACGAAAGAGGTCATCAGTGATGAAGATGGTAGCAAAACTAATGGGTAAGGACTGCCCTATAGTTACAAATGATTGGAATATATTAATCAACATTCTTTCCAAATCTCACTGGTCTCTGAACTTTTTCCTTTTAAACTAAGAGTGAATTCACATGGTGTTTGAGCTTGAGTAAAAAATGTCCATAATTAATTAATTTTGGGATTTAATTTTTCCATAATTAAATCCAAATGAACCAGGAAAGTCTACATCCACTTTTTTCTAATCAAAATTTATTGTATCTATTGCTAATTCCAGTACACATACATTTCAACTTAATTTTAAACAATACTCACTTTCCCTTTGAGTTTCCATAATGAGCTGTAATAGCTAATGTCAGATATTATGGATTTTATAAATGTTGTTTTAGGATTTTTGAATAGAAGGTTTTGCCAATTTTAGGTTTTATTGATTTTTCTAGACACTGTAATATCAGGCTGGACACAAATTGCAATAAGTAACATTTAAATTACAATCCAATGCAAATGCAATTTATTCATTGTTTTTACTTTTAAACTTCAACAAAATTCATCTTAAAAAAACACATAAAGTTTAAGAGTAATTTTTGTACTTCCAAAATCTTCAACTGATAGTTGATCCAAACCAAAAATTAATTTTCTGTAAGATGTGCTGTTACAATGGAACTTGCTTCTATTAGTTTTCTATTAAATATATCTTGTAAAGCAAAAGGAAAGCTGTTTACAAGAAATACCGTATTTTGGAAAAGTAGCTTGTTAAAAATTATTAGACATCAACAGCCAACAATAACAATTTCCTACTAAAGGAGTTTCTGAGTGAAAACGCCAAAAGCATTAATTTCTGTTTGATTTTTGCTTGTAGTGAAAGCAACAGGACGTAGTGTTTCTTATAAAAACAAATTTTCGGCAAGAGAGATTTGGGAAAGAAGTTCACAATATAGTAGTATAGTGTTTCTTTGCAAAAAGTATTGTTTTAATTGTTTGTTATATTGTATTTCTTCTTCTTCTTCTTGATCTTTTTCTCCTGTTTGTCTTCTTCTTATTCTTCCTTTTCCTTGTTATTGTTATTATTATATTCATAATAATATAATTAATATTCATAATAATAATAATATAATAATAATTATTATTATTATTATTATTATTATTAATGAATAATATTAATATTTTATTATACAATAATGTTCAACTTATTTTTGTTAAGTAATATAGTGTTATATTTGACTTCATCAAAACATTACAATTTGTTCATTGAATTGATAATTTCATCATTTCATAGTTAATTAGAATTTATATTTGTTATATCTTATATTTGTCTTATGTTGTAATACTTTTATTGATAATATTTTGCTCTTTTCCAGTCCAAGTGAATCGTCAGTTCAAGTAACTGGCGGATCTGATGAAAACAGTTCATCAAAAGGGCCTTCTCAAAGTATTGTAATTAACACCGGAAGCATTGCCCCAGTACAGCAAAACAGAGCCCCTGTGATTGTGTCTACCCGACAGCTCGGTAATATTCCTGAACGTATGGATCCTTTACTTAAGCAACTTACTAGTGGAGGAGATTTGGAAATCACTATTTCAAGGCAGACAAATCAGGGGAGTGAAATGAGTAGCCCCATGAACGAAAGTGATGCAAATGAACCCAGTGCTATTGTCATTCCTGCCACTACTGTGTCTACTAATGGGACCACTGAGACAGTTCCTGTTACCATCACTTTTCCTACAACTTTCCAAGGTAGTCAGGCAATAGTTACTTCTTCGACTTCAGTGCCAACAATTTCACAAACTTCACCGTTTATTGTATCTGCGTTGCAAGGATCAGTGCCAAATGTATTAAATTCTGTAGATAGTACTCAAAGGTTACGTGTGTTAAGTGTTCCTCAAGAACGTGTACCCCAAACCAATGGAACAGAAAACAGACTAAACGTTTCTCTAAATAACAGTGACCTAGAACAGAGACCAGCTGTAGATATACATCCCAATATCCAGATACTTCCTCCAAATGCTGCACCTTTGTCAAATGGTAAGTTAAAATATTCTAGATCTATTATTGTTGGTGACCAACAATCCACTAAATTTTCATGGATTCTTCAATACTCTATGAATGTGTTGAAAATTGTCAACTCATTTATATTTATAGTACAATTAAATCATTCTTGTGTTCTAGTGAATTGATTTCTAGGAAAGAAAATATAACAAATTATAATTAAGAACCCAATGATCATCGATGTCCACTTTTTTAATCTTTATTTTTTTAAATTATTTTTTTATTTTTTTAATTCAGATTTTTCAAACTTATCAGTCTAGCTCAAGTCTAACAGTACATGAATAATTGAATATTGGATTTCACAGCTTCAAGAATGGGTATTTCATAGAGTTCTTTTAGGACTAAAAACTTGGGCTTTCATTGCACAAATTGTGCCAAATATTCTACTTTTCGCTTCTTTACTATGATATTTAATGATTTGTTTTTGTAATGGATATATTTAATTTCAGGTAAAAGATGTCCAAGTAGTAATATTATTGTAAAGAAATCAGCAAAAATATAAAAGTAAACATGACTGATACTGCAAAGGGAATATATTATATGAAATGTTATTAATGCTATTTGTATAATCACCACTTAATTAGTAATTATAGCTATATTTATTACCACAAAAACCCCACTAAAACCGTTTTTTAATATTTTTACCAAATTTTTTAAGTGCTTATAAAAAAATATTGATATTGTTCTTTATGGTTTCTACACCAAAGTTGGCATACTAACATCAGTCATTGTATGCATTTTAAATCAGGCCGATGTTTTATCACATATAATAAGAGGTGCAGTAATACAATCGAAACTACTAAATAAGCAGTGTATTCGAGCAAAAAATTCAAAAGAACTACAAAATTTACAATACCAATTATGTTGAATTCCTTGTCATGCATTGCCTTTGTATCGCTATCACGACTTGAACAATCCATAGAGCCTCCGTTTTTATCTGCCATGAATTATCTGTGTGCGACAGTTTATTCAATTGATTTCTGCAGAAGTCAAAGAATGCCTGCTCATTTAATCATTCTGATTACAGTTTATCTTTCGTATGTTGATAAGGTGAACAACATTTTATTACGCAACTCCAAGTTTGTTCAGTAGAATCTGTCGTCATAATTAATTTGAGAAATAATTTGCGATTACTCGCGTTAGCAAAAACTAGAAATGCTTTCCATGGGAGCGGTTTTTGAGGAAACGTTTTTTTTATAACTTGCATTAATTTCAAGCAGAAATTACATGAAAACTACTCGTTTTTTCAACAAATTCTTTTGATGTCCTGAACCACCTAAGTTAATTCCCAGAGGTTTTGAAAAGCCCAAAGCGTGCCACTGCACAAAACGCTACCTCCACGCTTATGCAGAACTCGAACTCGAACCGAGCCTTTACTTTCACGGGTAGTTTTTACGGCCTCGGAAGTTCCTAATTCATTTTCATTTTATTCAGACAGGAAACGGAATGACTTATGCCAATAATTTACCCCCGGCCTGGCTTGCTATGCCTTACGCCGATCTGCCCAAATCTACCCTTTCCACCCTCTCTGTGCTGCCTTGCTTGTCCCCCTGCTGCCAGCCTTAGCTTGCCATGATCACTGCGATCACCGTTGCTGCCAACCTGAAAATTACGTTCCAATTCTGAAGTGTATACCACAAATAATACTTCTGCCTACTTGACAACTCTCGTTATCCTATCAGAGGTTTCAAATTGTGATGTCACTGCAGAGTTGCCGTTGCTTGGTAAAAGGAAAAAAAAAATTAAATTTCATATAGTGCGAAGCAACTGTAAATTGAAGAGCGCCATTAATTTGTTTATGCATCGTGTGTGCTGTTCAGTGTTGTCTACTGCTGGGATCTGATGCAAGAACGAACACACAACCACGTATCTGCCGCCCCAGTCAGTGGCAACATCGCTCTATCCCCCACCCCAACTGTCAAGTAGGCAAATATTATTTGGACAATGGTGGAAATACATCGAAAAACACAAATGCGTCGTCAAACTGCACGGAACTGCACAATCTAACTTTGCACACAAAAATGCACTGTGATTTTGCTTCCATGGTACCGCCAGAAATTGCCTCCGCCAGATTGTGCTGGCTGTGGCAATTTCAAAAAAATATTTATTATTAATATCATTTATATAGTACAAAAATGTGAAATGTCTTTCTTTACATTGAAGTGTCATCCTTTTTTAAGTAAAATATCTTCCACTCGGGAACATTGTTAGGTAACCCTGATCCATTGCCTACTCTACTGAGTCGGCGATGGCACATCCCTAACTAGCTGAACTGCGCTTCGGTATTGATACGTCAGGTTAAGGGTTTCGCAATATATTTTAGACATATACTAGGTGTGGAAAGTTTTATTTGCCTCGCTAAGCTATTTTTTTTTTGAAACGAAACAGTTTGTTGATATTCATTATTATCTCCAAAAAGTTTGATGACCTTTTGTGTCAGTTAACATGAGTCAAAACCACAAAAGGAAAATTAAAAGAAACGATAGAAACGACATATAACGTTTCTTGGAGATTTTTTATTTCATAATATACTCACCACGGCACCACTAGCAAAGGGTAGAAATCGTTAGAAATCTCAAGTGTAGTTCGCCCGCAAGCTTGACCCTCGACCCTGCAAGTTTCTGCAAGAGTGGAAAGATAGAAGTTACTGATTGTCAAAATCACTTACGCACTGTTGTGATTTTGTAGGTCATGTGATATCCCAAGTAACGAAGTGACACAATATTTTGGAAATAAGAGGCACATTCGTAGACAATCGCGGATTGCCATTCTTCCATCTATTGCTGTCTCCTGTGCACTGGTGTGTGTTGTAATGTTAAAGAATTGCTTTCAGCCATGTAGGCTTTGAATAAACAATTGTGTGAAAACTTACTTTACAGCACTTTCGGAAAAACGTATTTACACCAACATTCTTCGATGAAATAATTTGCGGTCAATGCCAAAGAAAGTGAGGAAGATTATTATGAAGATGCTTAAAAATTGACGTTTTTGTTGTGACGATGTACACTCGTCTCCGTTTGTTGTGAACTCTGAACTAGTGAACACTCGGTTACAGTGAAATTAAGTCACTGGTCCCGTTTCACTTACATTTCAAGTAAGCATAAGAATATTCGGCTATATGCTAAAGCCTGAACCTGAACGCTAAAGCAAACGTAGGAAATACGTCTTGGAAAATTAAGTATCGCCTCAGTGCTACAAATTCCATTTCTAAGCGGCTTGAAAAAAATGTCGTCCAAATGTCATAATCGAAGAAGTCTCTTCTGAGGTGAAGGTGGCGGGCCGTGAATGTGCACCTTACTGATGACCTTATGCCACTCGATTTCACTGCAGACGCAAGGCCGTGTCCTGCATGGGCTGCCACTGGCGGCGGCAACGCGCGATTGCTTACTTTAGTTTCAATCTCGGTTGTCATTACTTGATAGTCCGCGGGGCAAAGCGCGTGCAGTTCTACGTAGGCGACAGGAAGCGTGTGACTGACGCAACCTGGCGATATCCGCCGCACCGCGCGGAAAAGCGATCAGTTTTATTAGCCGCTTGCGCCATCTCGTTACCGAAAGCATCTCGTATGTCATTAGACGAGTAAAGGGGCCTTCGGAGAGTGAGACAGTGTACCAACAGTGCAAGAGCCATTGAAGAGTGTCAAGACCGCATTACGATACTTAGGTACAGAGCACAATACAGAATGAAGTACGGAGAGAGCTCGAACTCGGGAGAAGGTTCTAGAGGAATTACTAATGGCAAACAATTAAAAATAATTGATTTTTTAAAAACAAATGAGTATATTCGAATTTTCAGTTCGTGTTAACGTATTGTGCTGTATCTTTATATTAATAAAATCAATCGTGATGGAAAAGTTCCATTTAATTTTGACATCGGATATTCCGAACCTCAGATATAGTGAACCAAAAATGTTAGTCCACAGAAGTTCACTATAACCGGAGTTGACTGTAGTGTGTTATGTTACCAAGAAGTACAAATATACTGTATTAAAATGTATTTTGACCGATGTGTTTTGTGTTGCACTTGTAACTCGATCTCTCTTTTTCTGGTGTGATGTGCTTTGGGAAATGTGCTTGGACTGTTTGTGAAAAATGTCTTCCTCCCCAGCCTCGTTCTTCAATCCACCTCCATTTGCGATAGCTGCCCAGGCAGCCTCCCGGCCGGCCCAGCGGGGACGGGGCAGACCACCTGGAAGGGGGCGAGGGGGAAGGGGCAGAGGAAGTAAGTACAGGGACCCAGAGTGGAAAGACGTGGGTGAGCTAGTCCGGCTCACCGATTTTTGCTCGTTCTGCGCAGTACCAGTTTGCGTCACGAACCACGTGACCACAAGACAGGGCACTTCGTTTGAATCGCCAGACTAGACTTTAGCCGCCGTGTTGCACGAAGAGCGAGAAGTTATGAAAAACATTTTGAAAGTGGCAATAAGTGACAATTTTCGACGAAAAATAACACGATAAAGGTGTAATTGAAATAAAAGATGCAATCTTTTTTAACGAGTTTTAACGAGGCTGTAATTTTGCTTTCTGGCTGCATTTAATATTGTGACGCAAACTGGTGCCTGAAGATCATTGGCTGAAGCAGGCCAATAGCAATGGAGATGGGTGCGCAATAGCTCACCCATCTCCTTCCGCCATGCAGGGAACTGTAATATATCCAAAAGTAGAAATTCAATTTCTGATTAATATTTTATATTAGTACAAGAGAATTTTAGTCAATGTTTCTGCCTTGAACAATTTTTCCATTTCAATTCCCTTACATAAATGTGTTCAAACAAAATTTTATGCCATGGACAAGAATGAACATTGCACCAATGTTTGTACGTGTTCAGAGGTGAACTTAATTGGCATTGTAACTGTAATATTGTTAAATTGAAAAGTATATATTTAAAGAATGGAAGTCGAATCTCGGTTATCAGTCTTCATCATTATCAGGGAAATTCATTTGATGAAATTTTCAGTAATTTAGCTCTAATTTCAGTTACAATCCTTTCTTTTTTAAATGTCAAAATGTGTCTGTAAAGATGGGATATTGAAAGGAAAATATATAAAAATGTGTATATATTGTTGTGCAATAAGATTGTGGTCTCTGCATAATGGCTGAAAACTCCATTAGTATTCTTAGATAATTAGTGTTCAATGATGTGTTTGTTTTTGCTTGTGCATGAAGGCATGGAATTTATGTTCTTTTCCCCACCATTTTCAGTATTTTCGTGCTTACTTGCTTGATCGCACGCTGGAGTCTTATTCTGTTCATAAAATAAAATGTATTTATGTGCTGAATTTGTTGAAAAAGGCAATAATGTGGACAAAACAATTTTAATTTTCTTTCCTCCACTGTTTCACTCGCTAGTGATTTCTCAAAGTTCAAGCAATCCCGGCTGTCAGCTAAAAAATAGCATATTTTCCCGTCACTATATGCACTAGTTTTTCTTGTTAAATTATGATCTTCTCTGAATGTGTACATTCATTTGTTCTGGGGAAACTAACTCTTTTGTTTTAAACTAGTAGGAACCAATTTGGTGAATTTTCACATGAAAGAACCCATGGGAAAATAAGCAATTCACTGTTCAAAAATGATAACTAGTGATGGTAAACGGCACGTACTCTCTCGCACTCAGTAACAGTTATGATAAAATACCGCTATCTCAGTTCATAACAAATCGAAACCCATAAGGAGTGAAAACTAATTCTGTTAAAGCCTAACACAAATTCTACATTTGAAACTACATTTCAAAGAACTAGAACATCTCCCAATAATCGGGAAGAATTCTCAGAATTTCAAACTGCGACGGCATGCGAATCCAATTGTGCATTCTGAGACCAGCCATAGCTCGCTAGTATGCTTAGGCACTTGCAAACTATAAACTATGCAGGTTATGGACTTGCAAATGAAGCGCGGGAAATTCGAAAATTTGCAATACTGTGTTAAATTACTCACAATTTAAAAAAAATGAGAAAACGACTTCTTGCTTGCTCGCGTAATACTTACGTAGTGAAGAGAAAATTACTGGAAAAAACGCCGGTTTGATGGCAGAAAATTTCGTATTGTAGGTAATACGGAAAGGTGGATACTTCTTGTTTCAATATGTAGTTAATTACTTTTCCTAACACGTTGTGTAGTCAGAATTCACATTTGGTCGGTTCTTGATACTGGAAAATGCCAAAACGTCTGTCCGTCTGTGAACGACATTGGCAGTTAACAGGATGTTCAACTTTGACATTCCTCAATCGATTTGGCTGATGTCTTTGTCTCTTGAATTTCGAATTGATATTTTAATTTTGTGGAACATTGAACGCAAAGTGTCAAAGACCTTTTTCTTTTTTTTTTTTTTCAAACAAGAGCTCGTATTGTAGAGCACTAATTCCGAAAAAGTGGATAAATCGAATTCCAATGAGAAGTAAATTGCTTCCTTTAACGCGTAGTGTAGTTAGTATTCACGTTTTGTGGGTTGTTGATACTAAATAATTGGTTTATGGTAAAACGTCTTTCCATCCGTCTGTGAACAACGGTAGCTGCTAAATAACAAGTAGGATTTTTACCAAAATTGATTTCCCTCAAATGACATGTCTGATGTCACGGTCTCTTGATTTTGAAACCGATCTTTTCATTTTGGGAGGTACTTTACATGAACTCTCAAAATTATTTTCAAATTTTCTCAAAAATGCCTAAATTTTGTAATGCTTTTGTTATAATGATGCATGTTATTTTTTTCTGTTTCTTATTGCTAAATAGATATTTTACCCAAGTGTTGCACAGGTTTATATTCGTGATAACCGTTTATCTTAAAAAATATTTGACGACTTTGTTAGATAATAGATAAACTGATTAGAATCTTGTATCTTATCAGCACAATAACTCTCTGAAAATATGGCACTATTATCTACACTTCGTATCTTCTCCCTTTGAGGCTGTAATTATACTTGATTGTTGTTAGTCATTTTAAGACATATTTTGGTGCTGATAAGTGAACTGATGTTTATTCTTATTTTATTCTCAGAATTTTTTGTCTTATTTCACCCGGATGTCCGGATACTTTCGTCTCTTTTAAGACATTATTTCCAGAAAGTTCGCAATCACACGGAATTTTTGCCAATTCGTCATATTACATATCTTTAGTGGTGATACTGCTTGAGTAATGTTTGAATTGACGACCAGTTGTACTGGAGTTTGAGCAGACTGTAATTATCTGCTGGGTTTTGCTTCTAATGTGTCTTGCCTTCGACCCCTCATTAAAAAGAAGTCCAGCTGGGGGTGTTTGCTTATATTAGTTGGTCAGAGTGTTAGAAATAGAAAGTACATGACAGAAAGACGTAGAATCTTCTTGAAAACACTTCCACCGAACGACAAAAGAAAAAATACATGGCAGCAAGGTGTTAATAATACAATTAAAAGCACACGAAAATATTAATCTAAACGACTATTAAGTCTTTATTATAAACTGAATTAAAACAACCATGCAGCTATAGATGCAACCATGCTCTATAGCCATTCACTATAAAGAGAAAAACTTAAAACGCCCGCAGCAAAACATCCCTCAAACGCGACGAACAGGTAGGACTTGGACATGAATCGCAGAAGCAAAAGCAGAATGTGTTGCGGAACAATACATGCCACAATTCAAAGTAGCAGAAAAACCGAGTACTTCTAAAAATGAAGTAATGGACGTTCTGAATTCTCTACACCTTTCTACCGTTATCTTTTAAACATTTCAACTTGCAAGAGATAGAAGAAACGATAAAAATCAAACGGATCCCACAAAATGCGTATGTTTCGATCTTATTGTTAGCAAGACATTACAATAATTGACAAAGAAAGGTCTTCCATTTATAACATCAATATTAATAAAGTTATTCTACCGTAGTCAAATGAAGTACGCTCAAACAATACCAACTACAACACTTGTTGAAGTACAATAGTAGTTAGCCTTGGCTCAAATAACACCTATGATAAAACCTGCCACGGAAGTGACGATGTAATTAAGTTTACTATCATAAGTGATAGGTTTTCATCATCATCAGCAGCAGCAAGGATTAAGCCAATCCAGATACTTCTCTTTTTCCTTTTGGAAGATATATGCGTGCTTGGGTAATCTCTCATTCTTTCTTTGTTAATGTTTTTTCCAGTTCTTTTCTATAGGCATTTATCATTTCTTGTGAGCTGGTAATTCTCAATTATACTCTTAAAATCTCACATACGATATGATCCATTAATGTGAAGCTCTTCACACACCTCAGGAATCGCATTTCTCTTGCGTGAATTCTCCCCCCCCCCTAGATGTTGTTACCCATTTTTCACATCCTTAGAGGAGAATAGGTATGGCCATTGTTTTTTAAAGCTTGATTTTGATTTCTTTTCATGTTTTCTTTCCCAGTTTTCTTTTGATAGTGCAAAAGTTAAAAAAAAAACTGTTATTGTAGCGTAAACCTTTAATCAGAGAGTTCAACAATGTTTTTTAAAGGACTTTCTACAATTCAACAAACTCATTGTGAATTTTATACATATCAAAAATAAGAAAAGAAAATATACTGGTCTGCTGCTTTCCTCGACAACCTGGCAGCATTCGATAGTCTGGCATGGTCTATTACAGCAGATAAAATATTTGCTACCTCATACGGGTTACCTTTACTTTCAATCATATCTCCACGATAACTTTTTTTCAAGTGAAACGATAACTTTTTTCAAGACGCTCTTTCAGAATTCAAATCTATCTGGAGGACCTAAGGAAATATTCTTGGACCTCTCCCACACCTTATATCTACTCCAGACTTGCCGATTACATACTACACATTCCTACTGCTACATTTGCAGTTGACTCAGCTATCCTAGCAGATGAAGATCCCAGCTGTTATTTACATTTACAAGCGCACCTGGAGAAAACAGAAGAATGGAACAATATATGGCGTGTAACAATACATTCTAAACTATTACATTTTCATTAAGAAGAAAGCAGTGCCCAAAAGTTAGAATTAATAACAAACTCCCCGAGGCTGCAACTGTCAAGCCTTACATTAGATACGAAAAACTCAAGGAATGAAAAGGAGCACAACTCAACGAAAATTGGTATGGCTCGTTAACCGATTAAAAAACCTTTTTAGATCAAGTAAACTTGCTACTTCAAAGAACAGTCGCTTTCGTTAATTTGTACACTGACTTGCATTATACACTGACGTGTATAATAAGGATAGTGCCATTTATAAGCTAGTGTTTCTGCGATATTTTTTCTCTTCATTAAAGAGCTTGGTGCAGAGATGTATTTACTAATATCTTCTAGACACATTTTGTGGAAAAAATTGACCCTTTTGCTGTATATATGAACAACTAGCGTACTCCGCGATATTGTTCGATATTATTAGTCGAAGCGATGCGAGTAGTTCAAAAAGATACCATTAGATCGCACTTCATGCTATGTCCTCTCGGAACGGCATAGATCCCACATCATCGATTAACTCTGTAAAAGCAATGCCCATTCATGTCCGATTTAATTCAAACCACTCTACATACTAATGAGAACTAAGTGGAAATTTCAGCGAAATCGGTCAAAAAGGTTTTGTATCTGTAATGAGGTAAAGCAAAATACCTTGTTTTTTCGTTGTATTCGAAAAGCAGAACGTTAACGCCGTTTAACAAATGAAATATAAGGAATTGCGCAAAGACACAAATTAAAATGAGTCATAGAGAATGCAAGGCTTCAGAAAATGCAAATATTATAAGGATTAAATAAATTTTGGACAATTTTTTTTTCGAAAACAGCAAATTAATAACATGGGGCATTGTTGATAAGAGACAAGAGAGGCTAGATGCGGGGGCAACAAGAACGCACCGATTCAAAGTAATAACAATCAAGCAAATGAATTGGTTAACATTGATCGTAGGTGAAAACGAACACTCTAGGACAGAACTATGGATTTTGTATCGTGAGGATCGATAGTCGTCAAGGCATTGAGTAAAAATATTTTGTTGTTAGTTCGTGAGATAGAAAATGGACATGTGGTTCGCGGTTATCAGAGAGCAGGGAAGTATGTGAACTATAACTGACTAGCGAAAAATAGTAATATTCGTGGAATATATAGGTCGCGAATAGTAGCAACACTTAAAAGCTAAATTCGGTGTGGTAATGAGAGCTCCAGCATGGAATTATGAAATAGTCGCTGATCTCGTCACGTCAAGATTGATGGAATAAGGCAAAGGAAAGTTTACACAAGAAGTGAAAAATACTTTAATAAAAATATCTAATCAAGACCAAGATACGCTTAATTTTAAGGTAATATTAAATTAGAAAAAGGATTGTAATTTTTTAGTAGAGATTCGATGGCCATTAAAATAGGCAGCAATAAGACAAATATAATGAAATATTGTCAAACTTTTAAAACCAATAGAATATTGAAATGCATTAATTTTGAAGCTGACACTTAATGTCGCTGGCAATATCATTACAAATTACAAGTTGTTTGATTTTTTATTAAGGTTAATTAAAGGATATTTCCTAACAAAATTAAATCCGAATATTCGTATTTTCTAGCCTACGAGAAAACTGACAGGCTCCGAAAATTAAGTAGGCACGCGCGCAAAACCAGAATGAAAATTAGAGCTAGCCACTTCATTACATTACATTGAAAGAAATTATAGGGGCAAAATACAATGGTTTTAATTATAAGAAGACTATGATCTAAAATATATTGTGATTATAGAGACAATACGATTCATTACAATTGCGCCCAACGTGGAGCTCGTAAATTCAGTGAAAATTTTCAATTTTATTTACATTAGGAAAGACGGCCACTAGTCAGCAATTTTTTTAATTCATACTCTAAATACGTACGTAAACATTTGTGTTTTTTAAGGATAAATATTGGGAGTTTTCGTAGACTTAGAAGAAGAATAACATGTTCTTTTTATGTTTATTATTGATGGAGCTGCTTTTCATCGTAAAGAATTGCTTGAAACTGTTGATATTTTTTCTTGATTTTTTTACGAGTATTTGTGAAGTTATTAAATATTTTTAAGACAAGTTGCATAATGTTAATATTTTATCGAAATTATGAACAAGATATTTCTGCAAGCTGTGAACATCCATTTCTTAGTATTATAATTGTTAGTCATAACTGAATAAATTTGTAAGAAATACAAGTCGTAACTTGAACAATTGAAAGTACGTGTAGGTGCATGTTCGCGGGTAAAAACAGGTTTTGATTAATTTACCCGAACTATAAAGAGGTAGTTCTTATAATTACATACATTTTTAATTGTAAACTGAAAAACACACGCCTGTTATACAAAAGTGAGAGTTTAGTATAATTGTGTTCTGTGTCACAAAAACTGTAGATTCCCGGGAGTGATTGTTGTCGAACAATACAAGTGGGCGGACAAGAAGAAAAAATAGCTGAGTTGCGATTCAAGATGTTACCCCAAATTTGTTTTTGTACCTTCCCGTATACGTACATATATACATAGTATGGGGAGTCACAATTGAATAAAAAGCCCCCGGACATTTTCAAAATGTGCTCAAAAACAGCTTCAATTTTTTTCTTTAAATTTCTTGTACTAACAGAGTAAAACACGCTTATAAAGGTGGCATAGGTCCAATTTTCACGGTTAACTCTGAATTTTCGAAAATTTCAAAAATATGAATTATTCCCAGCGTTTTTCTACAACTACAAAATTAAAGGTAGAGATTTTTCCTTCCAATGAACGCGTTTAATGCTGAACTGTTTTGTCATTGCACGGAAGTAACATGAAACTAACTGATCAATGCAGTATATAAACGACTAAAACCGGTCATAACATTTGTTTCGCGTGGTTCGTAGTAGTACCCTAAGGGTCCAAGTAGCCCGTGATGACGGTATTTTTTCTGACAGTTCATTCGTGGCAAGCTGAAAATATTCGACATCGGACGAGTCTTTGTTGTGTTTTTCACAGCGGAACTCGAGCAGTAGCAGAATAAACGCGTCCGACCTGGAAACAAAATCCACTGCGGATTAAACGTTGTTAATCCGCTGCCGCGACTCCCGCCTGCCTGGCTGTGCTCATAAGCCACCACGTGACGCGAAAATTCCGCTGCGGACATTCCGCCTAGTGTGCGTATCTTCCGCGCCTGTCTGTGTGAGGCTTAGTTGAATGATGTATAACTACTATAGAACAAACTAACCGAGTTTAGCAACATTTTAAAACTACAAATGCTGAGAAACAAGAGAGAAGGGGCAACGAGAGAGAGAGAGAGAGCAAGCAAGACTGCCGGGTTCTGTTGAGTATGTATTAAATTTATATTTTCATTATTAAAATGATGTTTCTCTTCGTTTATCTGACTTTTTTTTCGGACAACTGTGGAAATTATGTGTTATTTCATGGAGTTAGTTTTTTTCTCTATTCTGTCTCAGAATTGTATTCATTTTTCAAAGCAGCAATTTTGAGAACATTATTGTTTAATTGCATGGGATTGATTGAATGTACTTGAAACCTGTGTCAGCTCTTGTAACTGTGTTGTAACTGTTGCCGAGTTTTGTGTTGGAACTTTGTAGTAATTTTGTTACTAATGTCTTTGTAGGTATGTAAGCCTTGTGTAAATTGTGTTGTGTTGTTGAAACCGTGTCTTATTCCTCAGCTGTCTCTGGGAGGCGGTCTCCAATAGTTGAAGCTGGCCTTCCTGTAGATCAGGTCCCTCAGAAGGGGGCAAGTCGTGGACAGCGTGGTGGGCGAAGAGGGAGAGGGGGGAGAGGCAGTAAGTATAGGGAATCACAATTTGTAGACACTTGGGATTTAAGCCAAGTCATCCTTGTTAAAAAGTGTGTTCGTTCACAATTGTCTTTCTCTTGGTATTTTTTTACTTTCTCGCTACATCTTATGCTGTGTGGAGAAAGTATTGAAATTCTGCGAATAAAACTGTTTTTCGACAGAAAAAAAACTCTTATTTCCGGGTCCTGATGATGAAAAAGTGGTTAATCTTGTTCCTGTGTATAGTAAATTACTTCCTCAAATACGTTTAGTCAGAATCCATGTTTTGTGGGTCCCTCGTATCGAAAAATCGATTGACGACAAAACGTTTGTTTTGTCCGTGTGGTCATCGCTAGCGCGTAATCCGTTCAGCCAAATTTCTCCAAAATTGGTAGTCTCCAATCGATCTCACTGATATCACGGCTCCTGGAATTTGAAACAGATTTTTTTGCGGGGGGAGGAAGGTACTTTCCATGAAGTTCTTCGGATATTTACATAATTCTCAAAAAAATACATTACATTTTTAAATTGAATTTTGTTGTGGGCATTGTAAAGAACACTTAAGGGAATAGGGAAAGTCCCGTTTTCGTTGAATTTCTAGATTTTCGAAAATTACAAATATTCAAAAAAATTTCGGCGTCTTCCTACAGTTATATTATTGAAGATAGAGATTTTGATCCTTAACGATGTGTTGCTTACAGACAATCTTGAAGTAAGGTCATGTTCAATTTTTCGAAAATGTGCAGCTTTTCGTACTTTTGCGTGAAACATCGGGGCTTTTAAATCTATATAAAATATATTTCAATAAAATTGCTCCAATTTTTTTCTTTAAGTTATTTCTTGTATAGCGTAGTACGGTAAAGAAAACTATGCTAGTTTCATTATCGTCCAAATCTAACTTCGAAAATTGCAAACAAAAAAACTAACATTTCAAAAGTACACTATTGATGAGTTTTTTGTTACAAGAAATCTGTTCTAAAAAATCAGTTCTTTGAAAAATGACATGTACAATTGTTTAAAAATGAGTAGTTTAGTGTAATTTTACAATGTTTTGAATAACCTATATGAATTTCTCATGCATCGTTTGACAACCTGTCAGTCTGAAATTCTTTTGAATTTTTGTCGATGTTGGTTATGGTATAATTATGAGGACTTACGTTTTATTTATTTATTTATTTATTTATTAACGTCGAAATCAGTTAAAAATCGTGTGTGATATAGTATGGAGTAATGTGCATTTTCTGAACGTTTTCTTAAATTCTAGGATACGTACCCTAATCCATATAGGCCTACATGTTCTTTGATTTGAAGTGTGTAGTAGCGGATTTTAATGATATGTCCTTTTTCTCTCTTTAGAACAAAGGCTTTTAGTTAACAAATTCATTTTATGTTAAGACAAAACGAAATGACCTAATTGTATGTCATTTTTGTGCATTTATCGTCGATTTATTCTAAGTCATTTTTTATGCATTTTTGCTAATTTCATCGTTTTAATATCATTTTTATAGTACTTGCTTCACACAATTGGAGAGGTTCAACAAATTTTTCACCACAATTCTTGAGAAGGTTATTCGATTTCTTCCCTTTTATTTTGTAATGTCAGTTGTCAGTACTATGTGATCTAAGGTTCCTGTGACGTCTATCGGCGGCATTGTTCGGCCGATTTCGCGATTAATAAAGATTTATTTTGAAAGAACAGTCCAAACCTAAAGTTTGCAAGCTGAGCACTTGAACAATAGGAAGAAGCCTCGATTACACGAGTTACATACCCAACAGCTTGAATTGTTGGGTTCTAATGTCATTTTTCTTTGTTTTTAGGACATTTTTAAAGCATTATCAGATCATTTTATTGATATTTTATGGCAGTGTTTTAGGTCAACAAAATCCGCCCACGAGATTAAATTGAGATTATAACAATACTATAGTATTTAATAATTATTTTTATATATTTTTCGAGCTTGCTAGAACTATCAGCTTTATTGCGTTGTGAAATGTATGCCCAACAAATCTGCCATTGTTTCTGGAACGCCATGCTGGCAACAACGCGCTTCAGCGAACTGCGCTTCCGCCGCCGCCGCGCTACCACCACCACCACCACCACCACCACCACCACCACCACAAAGTAAACAAAACAATTTGAAAATTGTTTGTGTGTTGTACACTATTCTTTAAGAAAAAATCTTAATTGCAGTCGCAGGAAGATGCAGGAAAATGTTGAATTTTTGCAATTTTCGGAACTGAGATTTCAACGAAAATATTACATTCACCATAGTAAAAAATATTATTTTAGTCCACAATTTTTGCTTTTTGAGTTTCCCACTTTACCTTTTCAATTATGTTTCCTGAAGTTAAAACATTTTAATATTTAGGATTTTATGTTTTTTCCATCCATTGTTAAAATGGTTGTGAAACTCATCAAAACACACCACCTCACTGCCTAGCGACTGCATCCGGACTGTTCGCTGTCTCTTTCAACGCTCAATGCGTCACAACCCAGAGTACTATCTTTCTGATAGCCTCGCATGGCCTTGACCAAGGTGGCTTTGGTCGAAGAGTGACGATTTTCAACGCGTGCCCGGCAGATGCGTGAATACAAGGCGTGCCCGTGCACCTGCCTATGGTTAGAGAGCTGGGAGGGAGGGAATTCACTGACAAGCGACCCCAAGGTTCAATTTTTCGTCGACAACTGAAGCTCCTCGCTTTCACTGTGAGGCTGCCACGACTCAAACTCACTGGGACAGACTTGTAGATACATTCATTCCATGAAAGAGTATCTCGTGTCTCGCGCCAGTTGCAGTAAATTCGCAGAAATTCCGTTTATAAAGATTTTACTTTCCCCGCGGGACATGAAAAACCGTTCTGTTTCCGCGTTGGACAGATTCTGTTTAATGCTGTGTAAAATGCCATTTAACTTCACTGGCCAAGGAAATTTTCCGGTTAAAATAGGTTTCTGGATTGTACAGATTCCTGTTTGGGCAATTTTACTGCAGTAAATTTCTTAATCTATCTTCTTCATGTATAGGGACAAGATTTATTCACTTTCTCGTTACCAGAGCCCAGCGTTTTTTTCTCTCGAAATCAAAATCCCGAGACATGAACATTGGTGACCATATCTTAGATGCCTTGCAACGTGCTCTTTAGGTCTCCCCTCCCTCGTACTCTTACGAGTTTATGGACAACCCTGCAGGATTCATGGTGTCAATTACCTCTAGCACTACTTCAGACATTAGTCGAGTCCATGTCACGTTGTGTTGCGCCACTTCTTCGGGCCCTACACGATTAGGCTGATGTACCAGTTTTTTTGGTTCTTCAGCATATTACTCTGTAAATACGTCGTATAAGAGAAAGTAAATATTCTACGAAAATATTTGCTTCGAAGTCTAAAACAGTAAACGAACGATTCATTGCTAATTATGAGGAACATGCTGATATGTTTGTGTTTTTCTCCTGAAATGACTTATGCTGTATACCGAATTAATTAATTATGATTCAAATAAATACCTGTACATATTTTAAAGGTGTTATAAGGTGTTATAAGATGTTGGATTTTTTATTAGTCAGGTTTTTGTTCATTAAGCATTTAAGAGGTGTGGTATAGAGGCACATATCTTGCACGCTATACATATTGATTGTGACAGTTACATGAAACTGACAACATTGAATTACATTGTGCAGCTCACATCACAGACGTTGCTACGGAGTAATATCTTCTTGCAAAAAATGAGGGTTCTATCACTCTTGAGAAACTTCACAGTGTAATGGATATCAAGGTGATGCTGTACATCTGCTCTCCTTGAACTATCGTGTCAGAGTTAATTTGATTTAATTGGGTAATGCAATTACAATCATAGGCAATGGTACAGTTTTACACTGATATATAAATTACTAACAAACTGCAATTTAAATTTGAGATTTTTCTTGACAGATCAGTTACTATGCGATTACATATTGCACAATGAAACTTTCCTTCATCTACAAAAATACACAATACAGATTAATGGCGTATTCACACACTAAATAAACTGCTGCTAAAAAAATTAAGCCCATGGATATAACCGGGTTTTCAACCCAAAAATTAGAAGTTTCATATAACCATTTTTTTGTGAAGTGAAGTTAATAACAGAATGAATGCGTAATTTTGTAGCCTTCTATGTGCTATCGTTCTCTCACAGTTTTAGGCCTTTACCGGTATTGTTTGTGTATGTCAAGCTCTTATGTGCAGGTCTGAAAACGAAGATAAATTAAGTTGCACTCCTACTAAAATATTGCCGTGAGATAAATATAGGATTTGAAAGGAATGGTAATCATTAATTGCTACTAGTAATACAGTAGACTCATATACATTTTTTACAGATAAAGAGAAATCATTGCTTACAGATTACTGTTCATAGAAAGAAATTCACATAACACTGTTTGTCTGAGTAAACCTCTTTTGTACCAACACATGGTGACACCAATTGCCTTAATTTTTTTTATATTTGGTAGCTTTTATAGAAGTAAGAGTTCAGAAGTATATAATGTCATTAAACCATGAAAGAATACGACCAAAACCTCAAAAAATATTTTGAGATAACACCTTGCACCAACCACTTCCATTTATGTCCAATAACTGAAACAATTCATTAATTTGTGCATTGTCTATGATGATGGGCCTAAGACCGACATAGAAACAATGAAAGCATGACATACTCTCATACTCTATAAATGAGGAAACTATAAAACTATTGTGCAGTTCTTTTACGTGAACCATTCCAATTTTGCTGTTTTATTTTCCTTATGACTATAGTTGATATTGATGCTTTTACTAGATTGCTGTACATAATCAGTAAACATATTTATCGCATTCAGTATATTTGCGTATATTTTTTTAAGAGTAGACACCAATAATGTAAATAAGAGAGTAAATAAGCTGTATTCCTGAACAGGCATTACAGAGTTTTATTTTTGTTGCAGCCTCAAGACAAACGAATGCTGCTACAGAGTCTCGAGAGCAGGCTGCATTATCATCACAATCATACAATTTCCCCCCTTATTCTTCTACACATATGAATGCTGATAATTACAATTTTTCTCAGCCATCTTCTCATACTTCTCAAAGTTCTCTACTACATCCTCATTATTTTCAACAAACTGCTTTAAATGTCGGATTGCACCCTTCCCACCATAGTCATCTGCCCCATGCTCAGTCTTCTCGGAATGCACTAGGACCTCTGGTGAATGAAGTACCTCAACCTCTGCAGCAAACAAATCAAATTTTTCGTGAACAACTAGTCTCTCAACCACCAAAGCTTGTACGTTTGCCTCAGCCTCATACTGCATCAAATTCTGCACAGTTGGGCAACTTACACCAACAAAGCCCTTCAATTCAATTGACCAGCCAAGTAGTAGAAAACAACGCGAGAGTACAACAAATGCCGCCATTATCTCAACCAGTTATTTCATCTCAACAATCTCGATACTCTACATTTTACCCGTCAATTTCAAGTTTCTCTCGAATTCCAGAGAGCCATAATCACTCACAGTCTCTTCATTTTCATCGACCACAAATCCCTCATTTACCATCTAGTTCAGCTCAAGTTGCACATCCTCATGTATCTGAACCTGTTGGTCTACCTGCTTCAACACAATTACCACCATTGCTACCTCTTTCTCAAACAGCTTATCCAGCTTTACCACCACTTCAACCTCAATTTACCCAGGCTGCGCCTGACAATCAAGCTGCTGTACGTGATCCAACATCGCATTTGCAAAATGAAGCTCGACACAATGATTATCTCGCTTCACTTCGTATGCAGCAAAATCTTATGAGGAGAAATCTGCATTTGAATCCTTCTCATCAGTACAACAGTATACATAGTAATGATTTGCAAAATCATCCACAATCTAATCAGAGATCAGTGTACCCAACAAATTCTCTGCCTCGATCAACATCTCATTTGCCTACTGAGCGAGATTTCCCTTCCCTTCCAGAATATTTGCGACTCAATAATCATCCCGGGCAAATTGAACAGGGCACTCTTGCTGCTCAAAGTCAAGTCACATCACAATCTTCCTTTATCCCTCCACATCAATCTCCTCTTATACCCCAACAACCTTCACTTTTGCCACATCAACCTCCACACCAGTCCTCTCATTCATCACATCAGCCCTTACATCTGTCACCACATCAGTCCCCACATGCACCACATCTGTCCCCACATCAACCTCACCAGTTTCCACATCTTTCACATCCGTCTCGACATCTACCACATCAGTCCCATCTATCACAGCAGTCCCCACATCTGCCATACCAATCCCCACATTTACCACATCAGCCTCCTCATTTACCACATCAGCCTCCTCATTTACCACATCAGCCTCCTCATTTACCCCATCAGCCTCCTCATTTACCCCACCAGCCTCCTCATTTACCACGTCAGTCTCATTTACCTCGTCAATCTCCTCATTTACCACAGCAATCTCCTCACCCACCGCAGCAGTCTCCTGACCCGCCACAACAGTCTCCTCACCCACCGCAACCGTCTCCTCACCCACCGCAACCGTCTCCTCACCCACCGCAACCGTCTCCTCACCCACCACAGCAGTCTCCTCGTCCACCACAGCAGTCTCCTCGTCCACCACAGCAGTCTCCTCGTCCACCACAGCAGTCTCCTCATCCACCACAGCAGTCTCCACATCCACCTCAGGAGTCTCCTCATCTACCGCAGCAGTCTCCTCCTCCGCAACAGTCCTTACAACCACCTCAGCAGTCTTCACAACGTCCACATTTCTCACAGCAGCCACAACAGTCCTCACAACTACGACACCAATTCCCACAACTTCAGCAATCCTATTTATTACCTACCCATTCATTACCTCGGGCGCGTCTGCCCCCGTATCCACATTTACCACCTCGACCATACCTACCACCTCCACAATCACAATCTTATTACATACCTCCAGCGACAGAACAACCATTCCCACCTCCTCTCCTCCTAATACAACCCCAGTCAAATGCTCAGCAGATGTTAGGAAGACAAATGCTATCATCTGGTCCAGAAGAGACTCGAACACAGCCGGCTCCAAAGTCTCCAAACTCTGATTACTCAGATTGTTTGGCTACAATGGCACGCCATGCTGCTGCAGCTGTTGACACTGGTTTAGGCACAGGTTTACAGCCACCTGTCTATCAGAATGAACGAATTCGTTCCCAGATACCAGCAACAACAGCGGCGGCACATCTTCCTACATCTTCCCAAAGGTATGTTTGTCTTTTTGGTACGATTTTAAGGGAATGTATATGTTCTGTACAAGGTCTTTAGTACTAAAATATGTAATTTTTGAATTTGTGCAATTGAATGGCTCATTGAAAAATCTTCCGCGAAAGGTCATTATCTTAAGTGATCAAATCGAACCGCAGGCACTGTGAAGTTGCCTTTTCTCGTTGTCCATAGTGATCCCGACTCGAGTACTAAACACGTTTGTTCAAATACTGCCTCTGCATTTCTTTCTCCATATTTCGCCCGTTATTGTAGTATTTGCGGAAGCAGTTTCATTCATATTTCTCACATTCTCTTTTTTACTTTCTCAAATACGTAGACTAGACAAAGTTGCTGAAAAAATTGATGACGAATTATTGTCGGAATAGACGGATTTTAAATGTTTTGGGGATCCTTGATAATGAATTCTTTCTTTCAAAACGCCCGTCTGTGTGAAAGTCTTTCCCTCGCTGTGATAAATACAAGCGTCGAAACTGAACATAAAAAATTTAACTAAAATGGACATTTCCATTCAATTTGGCAGATGCTAGCCCCTTCTTAAATACTGTAACGTTTCTCGGCGGTGTATTAAAACCACACACGGGTAAAATTTAACAAAACGTTTATTCGTAAACAATTCTTGTACACTAAAATCTACTAACACTAAAAACTACTTGATCTATATACAGGTATATTACACAGTCCTTGTGTTCTTCACGTATTTTTTCTTACACACGACTCCGTTCCAAGATTGATTATTTATACAGTTAACTTCTTCTGATTATTTACACCATTCTCTGCAATCTGATAATTTATTTACACTGATCACTTCTTCTACAGTATCACACAGTCCGCTGCACTGTCCACGGTTCACTGGGCTTACCACAATTCTCTGCGCAGACCACAATTCCCTGCGCACACCAAGGTCCACTGAGCTGTTGTTTACCGCGATGCACACCTCACAGCTCAGCATCCACTGCAGACTTCAGACTGTTGACTGCTGTTCATCCACTGCACCACTGCTCACCGCAATGCACACATTACAGCACAGCCTCCACTTCGCACACACTGACGGACTGACTACTTATTCTCTGACACACACGCACCGACTTACACAGACTGACTGACTTGACTGCTGCTTCTTACTGACTCGCGGCCGCCGGTAGCGGCGCATTTATACCTGGCCGGCGCTCGTCTCGATACAACCAGCACGTTCTCCACCTTTCCCCGCGACTCGCGAATAGTTCGGATCCGTCCAGTTCGGGGGGAAGGGAAGGGGCGTCGCCAGATGACGCAATCCGCGCGCAGCGAATCCTGCAGGTGATGAAATATTCGTTATAATACACATTTTTCAACCGAAAAACTAATTTTGTGGGTCCCTGATCAATATAAAGTTGATATCGACCATCCGCCTATGAACAACTGTATCCCTTAAATAATGCACACGATTTTTTCCAAATGGGATTTTCTTAATTAAATTTGGCCCATTTATTGGTCTTATGAATTTAACTAATTGTGGGTGGGGGTTACTTAACATAAACTAACGACAAATTTAAAATTTTCTCAAAAAATCTCAACGTTATTTAATTCTTCCTCGAGAGTCAACAATGAATGCTTATAAAAATATCACAGGTCCGATTTTCATGAATGGCTCATATTTTCTCGCACTTGTTACATTTCTAATTTCTTTGGTCTGGGCAGGCTTTTATTTTCCCATATACATACGGAGTAATATACATATTATAGGAAAAGTTATATAATGCTGCGGAATGTCGATTTCGAGATTTCAACGGAAAAACACTTCCCCCAACCTCTTTCCATTTGGCATGAGTCGAAGCGTTGCGATTTTGAAAATTATTTATTAGTTTTTGGGGGTGCTTTACATGAAGCACCTGGGATATTTTCAAAATTTTCTCAACGATGGCTCCTTTTTTAAATATTTTTTAAAGGCTCCAAATTTTTTCTTCAAACTTTTCGAACTCATAGTGTTTATTGCTCTCTAATATGGCGGAAAAATTTCATTTGGGGGTATTTTTTTAATTACACAAATGTGATTTTTTTAAAGGATCACTCACGCTGTTAATATGCACATTTCCACCGGTTTGTAAACACTTGTATTTGTGAGTTATTGTGCTTCAAGTACTTTTAATGAAGTTTTCCGAAAACTCAAATTTCTGGGAAAAAGAATTTCGAATTTATAGTAACGCTTAAGTGCTATTTTCTTAAAAACAGCTCCAAATTTTTCAAAGAAAATTGCCATTTAGGTCGAGGTTTTACAGTTCTTTAATATTCTTAAAATGATATTTTCGTTCTACTATTAGAAAATGGAAAAATTAAGAAAATGTCAAAAAGTGTACTTTGGGGCAGCTGGCAAGAGTATGTGCAATATCTAGGCGAGACTAAAGAAATAGAAAACTAATACGGAAACGTCTGTGCCATTCTTTATCGCTACTAGTTCGATTTTACCCCTCTATCTTCCCAGCTGCCATCTATCGCTGCATATCACAGTACATTTTTCACATTTTTTTAGTTTTTGGACAGAACTGAAATATGATTTACAGATTATTATAGAAGAATAAAACCTCGTCATGTGTTACAATTTTCGTAGAAGAATTTGGAGCAATTTGTGAGGAATGTCGTTTAAGCGTTTCTGTAAATGCGAAATGTGAAACTCGGAAATCTTTTGAGTGTTCGGAAAACTTCATTGGAAACCATTTGAAGCACTTCTGCTCACAAATGCAATAATGTATACAAATCAATGGTAATTCACACATTCATGTCGTGAGAGGTATTTCAAAAATACTATTGTATATGTTGTGTAAAACTGAGTTTTCGAGAAAATGGTGTTGGAGTCTTTTTGAAAATGCGGAATTTCTTGCTCATTTTTGCAGAAAACTCAGTTTCGAGAAACTTTATAAGACATTTGAACCACTTGTTCTCATAAATGCAGTAATGTATCAAAATCGTCGGCAATGTAAACGACGAGAGAGGATGGCAATAAAATTACATTTGTGTAATTTTTTGAAAGAAATACAAAATAATACAGCAAAATGGCGATTTTATTTAATTCAGTGCATTTAGTGCTGTCCCTATTAAAGGTCAAAAAATAAATTGGAGCCGTTGTAAAAAAAACCTTTCTTTAATATTTTTTAACACTGATCATGTTTTTAACACAAAATTTCACCAAAACTATTTAAAATTTCCAAAATTTTGCATTGCGTTATTAAGAGAACTAATTTTATTTGCTCTCCAAATTTCTATATTTCATAGTGTAGTTATAGGTAGACGCTGAAAAAGTTGATAAAGTGCAATTTTTCAAAAAATCGTATATTACTCCGTATATAAATTAGTAATTACGTAAACGAGAAAGTAAAAATCAGTAGGCGATAACACTTTTTACTCATCTATACAGCAATGTAAGACTACCTTAAACTCTTTCCCCCAACCTTTAGCGTTTATCTATGGACAGCCCCTTTTTTAAAGGTTAGAAATACAGATATCCAGTTTCTTGAAAGATACGTTTCTTCAATCTTGTAAACAACTATGGCAGTTGAGCGATATTGACAGCCGATGCTCCTACATGCCTGTCGAAAGATTAAGGATTTGTTGACACTATTATTACTTTCTCGCATACGTAACAGACAAGTTTATGCAATGCTGATGCGAAAAACGGCTATTTTTCGGCAGAAAAATTCGTATTGAAGATCCCTATAGCCAAAAAATGAATAAATCTTTTTTCAATATGTAGTATATTACTTCCTCTAACACGTGTACCCAGAATTCACGTTTTGTGAGTCCTTGACATCGAAAAATCCATTTACATCAAACTTCTGTCTGTCTCTGTGAACATCACTAACGGCAAAACCCTAAGCTGGATTTTTACGAAAACTGATATTTCTCAGTCGACGTCACTGATGTTGCGGCCCCTTGACTTTGAAAGCAATGTTTTAACTTTTGAGGGTTCTTTACAGGAAGCCTCAAGTACATTTTCAATTTTTTATCAAACATGACTCCAAGGTTTTTGATTAAATTTTGTTCTTAGATAGCGTAAAAGATGCTTATAACACGCCGAAGGTCACAGTTTCGTTGAACTATCTGAACTTTCGAAAAAAAAGTAGTTTCGTTGAACTACCTGAACTTTCGAAAAAAAAAGTTCAAAATTTTTCGGCATCGTCCTTCAAGTACAGTATTAAAGATGGAATTTTTCTTATGAATAAAATTTGTTTTTCAAAATTAAATGTTTAAATGACAAGCATATTTTCAAAATATGAATAGTTTTCGCGTAATTTTGCTTGAAATATGGGCAATAATAAGAAATTGAATATGCACTGAATAACATGACATAAACGTCATATTCATGTCATTAGATTACACAAACAATTAGATTTACATTACGACCTTTTATGCATTGCTGTCTTTGTGAGGGCAGGTGCTTCAAATGGTTTAAGTTTCTGGAAAACTAATTTTATATTATTTATAAATATTTAAAAATAAGATGAATTGTTGACCAAAGAAGTCGCTCTTTTGGGTGCCTCAAAAAGATTGAAATGGAAAAACATGTAAAAGTGAATGCAGAGCCTGTGGTGAAGTAAATGTATGTGTTGGAAATAGATTGGAAAGATTAGAAACGTTTAAGGAATGATTTAAGAGAAACAGCATTGTTTGTAGAAATACATGCTAATGGAGCTAGAACGTATTTACCACTATTTCCATTCGATGTATTAGTGAAAATACAACTACTAGAATTATTTTTAGTGTTAACGATATTTCTTTAAGAGTTGCAATTTTACTGGTTTGAAAAGTTAATAGAAAGTTTGTTTTAGAATTTCCTTTTTGTTTCCAGGTTTTGTGATGTTACTTATGCATCAAGGCCTCAACCAGGAAGACCCACAGCACATCCTGAGAAACAGGGAGGCCAAAATGCTTCAGCCCGTGAACGACCGGCTGTCAGTTCTAGTCAGGCCCACGTTCCTGTTACAGGATCAAATGAAAATAATAAGAGGCAAGTTGGACTACAGGCAATAAGATACCATGAAATAATATATGCTTAGAGGTTGAAAATGAATCTTTCGAGTTTCCATAACCATGAGTAAATGTACAGTAGTCTCTCAACTCACGCTATTCGTGAGTTTTGGACTTTCGCCATTGGAAGAAAGCTACCGGTTTTGACATTCGCAAGTGCGTCATTTGGTCGTACTACATTTATTTTGAAAGTGAGCGGAATTCAATTTCTTCACCGTCGTCATCTTCGAACCGAACTCGGAAGGTACCGGAACTCAAAAGTATCACGGTCTACAAAAATAGCATATGGAATGTCAATTCAAATTAATGCAATAACACAATGTTAAAGTAATTCAGTTCTCTTGCGTCAAATTGGAGGTAAGGGTTTCGACGATATGACCCGAAAGTCACTCAGGATCTTTGCAACTCTCATGATACAGACCTTATTGACGAGGAGCCTCGAAAAACATCAGGGAAGAAAACCTCCTCGAATAGATGAGCAACTTTAAGGCCAAAACTGTTAATAAAGTTTTAAAACTTCAACGAGCTGTGGTGCAAAGGATATTCGAATGCGATCTGCTATTGAAATAACCTTAAAATTCAAGAGAGAAATGGAAGCAGCAACTCTTCCCTATTTGAAGATTAGGATGAAGTGGTCCAATCACTTTCAACTTTGAAATATCTTTCAAATATTGTTTTATATCTCCTCTGTGAGGTGTTAATTGTGAATTGTTTGTTGTGCTTTCTCAGTTCTATTACATGTTGTTTGCCAGTCATTTTCCCGTTTTTTAAACAGTTTTCAAACCCAGGAATTTCACCCACATTTCTTCAATTGAAATAGTCTCAACATTCGCTAATTAAACATTCGCGGTGTTTTTTGGGAAGCTAATTTGTGCAAATGTTAAGGGATTACTGTACTTGTACTGTTTGAAGCCAAAAATATAACTTGCAGTGCAAGTGAGGTAATGTGTACTTAAAATAAAAATTGATGTTACAGAAGTGCAGTATGTGAACAAACTTCACGGGTTGGAGGAATAGACGAAAATGTCAGTGATGAAGATATTGAATCTTTGGAGAGGCTTCGACATATTACTAATAAGGAAATAGAAGAGATGCCAAAATGCTTAAATGAAGTTCAGTTAGCATTCAAAGAAACTGCTCGAAATCTTGAAAAGGAAGGTCTTCTTCCAGCTGGAACTAAGGTAATTTTATCTTATGTTCTTTGATAGTATTGTCTAATGTAGGAGTTTCCACTCTACAAACATTTAACAATTATTTTAAAAAGAGAAGACTTATCACATAGTTTTCATTAAGATGTGTAAAATGTGTGCATTAGTTAATATTTTATCCACAAATATTGTTAGTATCATACCCTGCTTTTCAAAAGGAACAAGGTAAGTAGTATTGAAATCACTACCGCTGAGGTTTTTGTCTTCAAATGTTAAAACGTTTTGGCTACTTAAGTCGTATTGTAGGGACATGGTGTTTGTAGTTTGTGGGTGAGTGAAAAATTACCAAACATGCAATTTATTTCCTACGATTCTAATTTATATACTTTACTTTCAACCCTACAAAGCATTTAGTGTGTTGTGGCATTCCTTAAAGTAGTGAAAATGTTTCATCCCTGCCTGACTCTGTTCTAAAGCTTGACGTTGAGCACCTTTCAGGCAATTGTTAAAAACATTGGTGTTGAATTATGAGGTGGCCAGAAGTATTATGTTGGGATTTCAAGGCCGATAATTAACTATAATTGAGACCTGCTCAGTGTCTTAAAGCTTTACTAGAGAAAAACGTGCGGGCAGATAGAGCAAAATGTGTGCAGAGAGACAGACCATTGGGCACACAGAAACGGACCGACGCGACCGACTTAAAGTGTACTTAAAGTATGGGACATCAACCATTTAAATAAGTGAGAAAATGATTTGCAGCATTAGGCGCCCCGGCATTCAATCTATGCGCCGCGTCGTGCATCGTCAGTCTTCTTCCCTCCCTAAAGCTTTCACTCCCTACTACTTGCACTTTCGGCTGTTTCCTGCGCAGACGGTCGGCTCGTAAGTGCAGAAACCCGCGGGAGCAGGCGTTGCGCAGACCTGTTATAGTGTCTTTAATACAGTGGCTTGCATTCCAGGTAAGCAAGGTATGCCGCGCTTACCCTGGAGACAAGACAGTTTAATGCAATTATTACACTGAGTAATCAGTTCTCTCGCCACAGACGAGAACTCGGCTTGGTTGTTTAAAATCTGCGAAGTACGCGTACACTGGCCCGCGTAGGCGCGCGGCCCTGCATTGGGCATAAACGCTGTTGCGACAAAAAGTCCGTCTCGGAGGTCGTAGGCGCGCCATGTTCTCTGTCGAAATGCGAGAGGAAGTTCGCGCATGCGCTCTTGACTTTTTGAAGCCCCGTGTGCTTGCATGGAGCACACTGGTAAGCGCAGCAACCGAAGCTCACCGCCCAGGGTGGCCCTGGACAGCTTGCAGACGTTCGCATACGACACTGGCAAGAGCCGCCTGCGGGGTGTGGTGTTTCTTGAAATAACGGTGGATGTATGTGATCTGGGCGTGTTATTCTTAAGTGCATGTTCTATTTGTAAACTGACTTGCCCTATGTAAAGGTAAGGGTTTTTGCTATGGCACAAAATGCATGTAGGTATAAAAAAAATTCATTTGTACCTCTAAAGAGCAAAGTGAATTATACCCTTAGGCCGGTTTCGGAACTTCCTGACTTAAGATCATTAAATAAAAAAAGGAAAGGGAGAAATTCCGCTTCTTTGATACTCAAAAATATGAAAACGCAAGTTGGTTAATAGGAAACAGACCTTGATAAATTATTTTTTTGGGCAATATTGTATATTATTTTCCCATGATCCTAATGTAAGGCCAATTTGTACAATCTTTCGAATGCAATCACGAACGGACTGA
>BOPP01000024.1:12090243-12142529 GCA_017312745.1 Gryllus bimaculatus
GGACGAACGAACTGTTGGACGTGCGGACGGCCGAAGAACGAACAGACATGATGACGGTCGGCCGCATTGACCATTCTTGATTGCTTGCTTTGACCATGCTTGATTGAATGCTTGGGGGAAAAAATCTTACTTTCTTTAGTTATAGTCCTCTATACATACATATGTATAGAAGAAAGTTATAATGAAAAAGAATCAAATTGAAAGATTAGATGTTAATATTGGCTTGATGTAACACTAAACTAGCACCCGTTTATCCTTATGTAATGCAGTCTACTTTTGCTTCAATACTATTCCATCCGCTCATGTCCTATTGTAGCATTACATATGGGCAACTTGTCATTTGATTCAAATCATAATGGAAGAAAATGTTATCACATCTTTTTAACCCTTTTTTCGTAAAAATGCAACTTGGAAAACGATTTGTGTAAATTAGGTACACTTATCTCGATGTCCTTTTATTTTCAGGATATTGCGCAACAGTCTGCTCCACATCACAGAGTTACCTTTCAGCATACTCCTGTAAACGGTGCAACATTATCAGCGGCACAGACCTCAAGGTCAAGCACAGTATCTGCTCATGCATCATCAGTCTTACCTTCTCATTCCTCTGATTATTCTGTGGAGCAGCAGACTCCTATATTTCGAGAAAGTAGGACAGCACCAGCATGTACGAGTTCAATACGGTCAGACATAGTTCCTGATACTGTGGAAGTACCAGTTACATTGAAATTGAAACACAGTGTGCCAAGTTCTGACAGAACTGAAAATAAGACTACTCTGACTGCAGAAGCAGCTGTAACAGAAAATGTTACAGCTGCAAGTGTAGCCTCAATAACAGCAAGAACAAGTACGTCTGCAGTTGATGTAACATGTCCAGAAACATTTATTACAGTAACAGCAGCAGCCCCAGTTATAGCAGTAGGAACTGCAATGTCACGACTAACCACTGCTACAGCAGTAGTACCTGGAGGGACAATTACTGCATCATCAGAAAATATAAAAGAATCGAGAATACCAATGGCTAAGAATGCAGTGCTACCACATGTGGGTCCTTCTACTTCAAGTAGTCTTGAAAACAGGAATGAACAGAATACTTCTTTGATGGTTTTTAATAGAGAATTGCCAAATAGAGATATTGCTCAAATACAAAATTCTGGAAGAGGTGCTATACAAATTCCACATTCAACAGAATGTACTGTTGATGGATCTGTGGGAGGTGAAGAATCTGCTGTGCCCATTTCCATATCTAGTGATTCAAGGAATGAGAGATCAACTCTGGTGTCAGTTGGTGACCAAGACACTAGAAGACGACTTTCAAACACTGAGAGGTATTCAGATATTAACGAATCTCCTCTTGACTTGTCAGTGGGAAGTCAGAGGCCCAAAGAGATCAATGAACTAGTGACCAGGCGTCCACAGGTTTCAGACTCTGCATCTAGTGTTAGTAGCCTTGAAGAACATAGGAACCTGCCGACAGTGCTATCAGACCGACATGTTTGTGCTGCAGATATTCAAAACGATTTTTCACAGCTTAGAAAGCATTTACTTTCGAAAAACGCTCCCTTAGCTGCTTCATCTGAATCATTCCCAGAATTAGAGATTGTGGAGGAAACCTACCCACCTGATCCAAAACATCAAGATTTGAACAGTATCTCAAACAGAATTCTTGGTGAAGATACTCTCTCTACTAAACGTAATTTTTCTACTGAACCTGCTGTTCCTCTGGGTCCCCATGCTGTGTGTGTTCTTTGCCGCCGTTCAGCTTTGTTTGTTTGCTCATTGTGCAATCAGACTAAGTATTGCAGCAAATATTGTCAGGTAAGATTTGAAGTTCATTTTCACAATTTCATTTAGTGGTATATAATCTCTTTTTGTTTGCGTAGAAAAGAGGAAGAATCTTTTTAAATTACATTTTTATATTGTTGCTTCATATTTGATACTAAATTCTCTTCGGATGTGATACTTAAACGAGGATAAATGAGAAATAATCTGAAAAATCAATAAATATATCCGCAGAGTCATTTGCCATTTGGATTTCCCGAGACTTTCCAGGGAACTTTATCAGTAATATTGATGATGGAATTAGCATGTTTAAATATATTTAAAAATTTCAAATGTTCTGCCAGCAAGTAGAAGTCACCCTAGCATTGGATAAGAGATTTTCCCAAATCATGTTTGAATAGTTCTATTTCAGAATCTATCCTTTCAAAATAAAGTTTTTCTACTCCCGTTGTATAATTCTGTCATTTGATTGCATTGCATTGCGTTTGTTGTTTGTGTATGCCTGGCTTCAAAAGTTTCTTGTTGGCAACCTTCCCCCATACGAGGACGGGGATTTGGTTACTGAATGGAATTTGGGATTGAATGGGTTGTTTTGTTTAGGTAAAAGACGGGTTCTTTTATTAGGGTGTTGGGGGAGTCGTGAGGGGTATGTTGTTTCTTTTCAGTGGAGGAGGGGGGTTCTTTTATTGTGCTTGTAGTTTCAGAAGTGAGGATGGATTTGTTTTCTGATGGCTATGGGTGAAGAGATGGGTTATTATATTATGGTTTCTTCGATTGCGTTGTTCGTTTTGTTGGGGATTCCTGAAAAATCTGTTTTAGTCAGTATGTCAGTATGTATGTCTTGTAGGGAGTTAGTCGTACGTTTCTGGCTTAAGTGGGTGGAGGTGGGAGTTGGACGATTTTGATAAGATGTTTTTTTAATTCTACTTCCGAGCTGAGTTTAGAGGATGTGGAGGTAGGGTGTGAGAAGATGGTTATAGGTTCTATCTCAAAGGAAGTTTTTAATTTTGTTTTGGGAAGAATTGTGAAGACAGGTGCGGATGTGGGTAATTTGATGTTGGGACCGAATGTCGTTATATCTTGTTTAAGGTGGAGGGTGGAATATGAGGCGACGGATTATATTTTCAAAGCGGGTGATTCTATGATGATTGTAGACTGAGATGTGAAACCAGGTTGGCTGGGCAAAAGTAAGGATGAGGCGGATGTAAGTATGATGGATACCTAGTATTTTGTTGGTGGGAAGGGAGTGGTGTGTAAAGATGAATTGTAGGATGCGTTAGGATTTTGTTATGGCTTGCATTTTGTGGTAGATCCATAGCAGTCTGAAAGAAAAATGAATACCAAGGTGGAGGGAGTCAAGTGGATGGGATGTTGAGAGATTTGGAGGGCTAGGACAGAAATGGGGGTATTATGAAAATAAAATATAATGGTTTGGCATATTTCCGGTTTGATGGTGATGGCGATGATGAGGCCATTTTCGCAGGCCCAGAGGTGGAGGGATTTGAGGCACTTTTGAAGTTGAATGAGGAAGCGGGGCAGGGATAGGAAGGGTTAGAGGAAAGCAAAATCATCGGTGCATAGGAACACCTTGACACCGTACGTATGAGGAATGTTCGCATTCAAGGAAAAAAGGATGGGAGAGAGTACGGCTCCCTGTGGGACGCGGGCGTGAATGGGATATTTGGCAGAAGATTTTGACAGGGGTGCACATAAAAAAAAATCTTTGATGGAGGTATTTTTGCAGGATGGTGTACAGATGGGTTGGAATGTGTGGGTGGAGTTTCATTAAGAGGATGTTGTCAAGGAACGGTGCAACGGTGTCATAGGTGTGAGAAAGGTCGGTAAATCGGCAGGGATTTCTCTCTTGTGGCGGAGTGAGGTGGCTACTGACGTTGCAAGGTTTAGGGTTTGGAGGGCCGCAGAACGGCCCTCCCAGAAACCAACCGACCGGGCAGAACAGGATTCAGGATGGGATGAGTCTCAAGAGAATGAAATTCAATGATCTTTGTTGGGTTTCGGTAGTATAGTAACGCGGGCGGTTTTCCAAGTTGTTGGAAGCTGTTTTATTTGGGAAGAACTCCGTCGGGTCCTGGAGCTTTGTTGCTGGTGATGGTCTGAATTATTTGTTTAATTTCGAGGTTTGATGTTGTGTAGGTATGTTGGGAGTTGAGAGGTCTGTGTGTGATTTTAATTTTTTTTGAGAACATTGTCGGAATTAAGAGAGATTTTGAGAAAGGAAGTGCATAGTCAGGGATCGGGAAAATGTGTCAGTAATAGTTTGGGAATAAAAAATTAGGGTAAGGAGGGGTGAAATGTTTGTGGGGGCTGCTCTATCGGTTGGGATAATTTTGTGAATAAGGTTCGGGCCGCTGTTCTCTATTACGTTGTCAAGCTTTTGTCGTTCCTGTTGAATCAGTACGTTGTGTATTTGTCTTCGTAGTTTTAATCGTCGTTAGTTATCGTCTCGTCTGCGTTTATAGGATTGTCGTTGTACCTGTATTTTTGTCGGATTACCATAAGGATGTCGTTAGGGAGAGTAGGGTGTAAGTTGTTGGTTATTGTGTTTTTCTGAAGGGGTTATTGGTTTGTTTTGTCAGGTGGGTTATTGATTTTTCATTTCAGATATGGAAGATACGGTAAGAGGAGAGCGAATTCTTTTTGGAGATACTTTGAAAATAGGATTTCCAGTCTTTGAGATCTGGGAGGTGGTTGGAGAGTGCGGAAAGGGATGGTAGCTGTTGTAGTAAATAGCATGGTTGTGTGGTCGGAACAGTTGACATCGAAGTTTGGTATAGATGTAGAAATGTTTAAGTTGTGGATGGAGAGTTATGTCTAGGATGTCATTTGGTTGCTCTTGGATGGAGTGAGTGGGTTCAGAGAAGTTTTTGATTTGGATGGATGTGCATTTAAGAAATTTTCGATTCTTCGTCCAGGTACATTATAAGTCCGGCTTCCCGACTGAGGGGATTTTGAATTTAGGTTGCCAGTAAGAATAAACGGATGTGGGAGGTTGGGGAGGGTAGTGAGGTCTGAGTCAAGTAAGGGTGTATTAGCTTTAATGTAAACTGAAATGATTATTAAGGCAGTTAGTGGGACTACCTACAATTACAGCAGAGCATTATACGGCAGTGGTGTTGGGAAATTAGAATTCAGTGTGGGGGATATTTCTTCTCATTAGAATGGCCGTGTCTTCGATTGGGGTGAGGCGGTCGTTACGATGTGAAGTAGCAAACAGGGAATCCTGACGGTTAAGACCGCCACGTGCATTCAATGAGGAATAATGGAAATGAAAGGAGGGAGCCATTTAAATAGCCTATTCTGTGAGTTTCATGCCTGCTAGGAAGAGTTTCTGGAGGATATCGTCTGGGCCTTTGTATATGTCTATGATGCTTTTATTGGTTTGAAGGATTTTGTGTAATTTGGATTATCTTAGGAAAGTAAAGAGTTCTTTGAGGTCTCTTATGATGAGGTTCTTTAATGATGTGAATATGATGTTGATTGGGATTGGGGTGGTGGTTTTGATTCTGCCGTTGACTTGGAAGCCTAGGTTTGTAGGGGTTCTGAGATGTGGGAAAGATTGGGGATTGTTTTGAAATAGGGGGAAGTGGTTGTGGTATTGGTGATCTCTTGTCTTACTTGGCGTGCTTGGGAGATATAATGGCATGTGGGGTCGTAAGTAGGATGATATCCTGTACACTTACCATTTATTGATGGTGTTAGTTGCTTGTGAGAGAGGGCAGGATTCAGGTGGATGAGGACTGCCACAGAGAGCATAAAAAGTGTAGCGTCGGCTGTAAGTCCTAGTGGGAAATACTTTTAAGCAGTTTTTGCATTGGGGGATGCGGTCTGTTTTTTTTGGTAGTTGTCAGTCCGAATTCTGTAGTGTCCAATATATTTTAGTTTTTGCCTAATTTCTGTAATGTCTTTCCTGGATTTCTAAGGTAAGTAGTCCAAGGGGAATTAATAACCCATTGACCCGACGCTGCATTTCAGTGATATTGTGAGTTTTTAATTCGGTGATGTGTTGTCTGATGATGTCTACTGGGAAACTGGGTGATAGTCCTTTGAGTACAAGTTTATCACGTGTATCTTTAGTCGCTCTGTTGAAGTAAGTAGTACGAAATTAGGAAGTACCATGAATTCAGTCGTGGGTCAGATCTTATTTTCTCCGGTCTGTCTCATATTTGGGTGTGAGCTATTACTGTTTTTAGTATGATTAGAAGTTCAGATCTATTGCATTTTGCAATTTGTTGCACTTGTAACTTGCCTTTGTCAGTTCGTCAACACTAAGACAGAGTGTAAGTCAGTTTTGATTTGCCCATTCCTGGTTGGCATAGTCGGGGGCATGGTGGTCTGAGATGAGTTGCGTTTTGAGGGATTTTTGTGGTAGTGTTTTGATCCTGTATGGGTGATGTTGAGGTGAAAGTGGAGTAGTTTTGGTTTTGTTGAGTCGATGTTGAGGTGGAAGAAACGGAGTCTTTGCTTGAAAGTGGGTCCAAAGAATTGTGCAGTGGGATCTGTGGAGGGACAAAGGGAGGTTGCTGCCTAGAGATTTCTCTGGGGTTCAGGAAAGCTCCACCAGCTTAGTCACGGTCATGCTGCGGAGGATTTTCCCGTATGGGGGAAGTGGATTGGTCCCCTTTGATCCTAGGGCGATACCAGGGTCGCTAGCCGAGGCCGCACCTCAGTTTTCTTAACTTCTTTCCGGCCGCTGAACTGCTCTAAAGCTAGTTTGAAGAGTTGCCTTGAAACGTGTAAAAGGCACTGCGGTCGACAGGTGACTCCTCCTAAGAGTGGGGGTGGATGGCTGCCCCACGCCAGGGGGCGTTGAGTTTTCTTCCTCAGCGCGCCGGATGTATATCGCCACGTGGCAATTTAAGCATACGCAAATTCAAAATCTCCAGCGACGGTACTCGTAGGACATCCAGCTCGGGAATCCCTTTTCGGCTGTCAGTTGATGGCTGTAATTCATTGCATAATGATACTCATTGCGATTCAGATTTCGTTATGATACAGGTTCTTAACCAATCACAGAGAAGTTTACGAACCAATTATTGACACTTAATCATTGAGAATAGTTCTAGTAAATGTTTTGTTCCATTGTGACATTAAAATAGCATTTAATATGATATTATGCTTGTCAGTTTTCTTTTCTTGAATTGTTAGTAAGTTTTGCATAGAATATTATTTAAAATAAATTGAATCATAATTTCATTTTGATCCTATTTGACTAGGGCAGTGGTAGTGGTAGAGGGAACATTTGACTTATTTTAAGGTCAGAATACAAGTAGTTTCGTGTTATATGTTGCAGCTGGGTGGTTGCCTTTAAAAACCGGCCAGTTCTTTAGTTTAAAATGTCTAGTGAATCATAGGTTGAGTTGTCACTACCTGAAATAATAGAAAAAGCGAAAATGGTGACCAATTATTGCCGCAACTTGTGTACTCTCTCGCAGGCGGACTAGTGAATCAAAACCACGTGCGATAGGGTGGCTGCCCGCTCGTTGGCCTAGGCTGAATCCTGTCAACTGCCACCAAATGATTCAATATAAAAGTTTAACTTATAAAAGTTACTGTAAGTCATAGAAAAAGTACCGAATTAGACTTGTTGTAATAGGTATTAATACACTCATGACACTATTAAAAAAATATTAACATTATGACACGTTATTAAAATGTACTATTATTGCTCAGTTCTTGTTTATATCGTAATATTACACTCTTGTACTAATGCTCATCATTACATCATAATTTCATTATGTACTATTCATGGATCTTGTGCTTATATTGATCCAATCCTGCATCTATGTAGGGGTTAGTAAGTAGGGTTCATTGTTGGCGAGTTCTGTCATGTGCATGACAAGAAGTTATCATGTCCTGCAGTAAGAGTAGTTGACATACTTATTTGCATGGAATCACAATTAAGGGAAAGGAATAAAATTTTTCCTCTACACAAAACAACTTGTCTATCACTGTTATGTTGCAGAAAAATCTCAAGAATACTTCCTTTTAGTAGAACTAGATTCTAAATACTGTTTCCTACGAGTGCAAATAGGCCTCCTTGGTTTGGAGCAAGGTATTTAATTGCAGTGCCTGCTCACTACAACTAAAAATCTTCCTACATTAACATTTAATGTAATTATTTTGAAATTCAGATGGAACATTTATTCTAGTTTTGTCAGTCAGTAAAAGGTATTTATTAATTTAGATAAAAGTTCTGTTTTCTATGGAATTAATGTAAAATTGAAATAATTTTCAAAATAGCTATGAATAAATGAATTTATTTTTATTTTAGATTAGTTTATTTTCAGCATGAAAATGGTTTTGCCAAGATCAACTAAATGTCTTATTGAAGTCATATTTCTCACAATATCATTTTTTCATCCAGTAGTTTGTTATTTATTTAACTTGCCCCTCTTTATTTAAAAGAAATATTCTTGAATTTCAGATTCTATTTTTGTTCAGTTTTTCTAAAAGTTTATTTTATATAATTTTTTTTTTTTTTTCCAGGGCTCCCACTGGATGTTTCACAAACGTTACTGCACAAGAATGTGAGAATATACTAAATTGCAAAGATCATTGTTGGAAATGTACTTCTGGAAAATGGTTGTTTAACTTATTCCTTCCCAATACTGAATGTTGGATGTTTATGTAGGTGAAGAAAAAATGTTATTTGTAATGTAGGTTATGTACTCTGGAAGCAGAATGAAGAGTTCTCTAGAAAGATTGCATATCTAATGAACTGTGATATTATGTATCTCCACTTTATCATTATTTATAAGCATGCTTTGAAACAGTCCCTAGTCAAATGTTGACAAAAAGTGTGCTTTAATTTCTTTCAGCTGTGTTCAGTATACCTGGGCTAGTCTCAGAAGTAATTTCAAAGAATTTTTTTCTGATTGTGCACCAATTATACCTACGTTCTTTTCATCTGCATGGTTGGTGTATTTTTGTGTGGTGCTGCTGTTGTATCTTCTAAAATATTTACCTCTGGCAAATATTATTTTTATTTATTTACATGTTCAGAACATAGTTGCTATTAAAACATTTCTGCAGTTTTGTATCTAATGAATATTCATGAAAGATTCAATTTTCATATTTTCTATTATAATTTTTGCCATGATGTTTTTATCCATAGAGTCATGGCTCTTGATTATAACTAAAGATGATTCTTTCTCTTAGCGTAAGATCATCTCTGATACTAATTCTCTGAGTATTACCATGTTCTTCATATTTTTGAAGACTATTGACCAAAGTGAATATTATATTTTACCTAGTGGAGAACTATGATAATACATTTTTAAACATTTCTTTTGCTGAGTTTTGTAGTTAAAGAAGAAAAAGCACTGTGAAATGTTTATTTTTGAGCAATTTTCTTCTTGTGAAACATGTTTACTATTGCTCAATATATTTATATACATATATATCAGGCAAAATGTAATTTTTGCTTATGTATCCTACAAGAGACTGTTCTGTAAAAATGTGTCTTGATCAAAATTATTTTGATGTGTGATTTATTCACGTTTGCTATAAATGTTAACTGTTATAAAAACTATTGGAAATGTGCTTTTCTAAAATTTTCCATGTGTTGACTATTACTCAGCAGAAGTTTTGTTAAGAGACTGGGTAACATGACATTTACCAAAAAGTTTATAATGAAAGTACAAGTTTATAAAGATTTTAATAAATGAACATTTTTCATTCAGTAGAAATTTGACCAAATTTGAACTCTTGATGAAGTGAATTTACTGCTTTAAATTTTCATATTGTTTTTATTATTTGCACAAACTAGATGACTGTGCACTGTACAGTTAATTTTATGATTTTATAAGAATTTATGTTAAAGAAGGTTTTCTAAACTGAATTGATATTATTTGTAATGTGTAGATAAATTAATACTTAATTGGAATGAAAGTTTAGTCAATAATATTGACATTAAGTTGTTTGTGAGAATGATATAAGTCTGGAAACTAACAGATTTTGATATTTATAGAAAGTGTTTGTAGTACAAATGTTGCCATATTCTTGTAATAAATGTTATGTACATAAAAATACTTTTTTGTATCATGTTGTGTAATTACTGATAGACATTGCCTTGAAGTTCATTGTATGACTGCTTGTTTGATAAATATAATGAAGTTCCTTTTGAGGAATTTATGTATTATTTAATGTGTGTGTTTATATAGATTGTAATACATTCATTAAATAATGAGAATGGTATTCTTTCTTTTCATTTTTTATTCTAATATCCAGAAGAATTGTGTGTAGAAATATTAAATATTGTGGATTATTTTGAAATCTGAATATCAGTGAGATCCTTGGGAGGGGAGAGGGAGGAAAATTCTCTCCCCTTAAAAGTAAACAAAATATTTTGTAACTAAGAAATTTGGGCATATCTAAAAACTTACTAACTAAACTATTTTAGTATGAAATGTGAAGTCTTTGAAAATCATGTAATGCAGAACATTTTTATTTTTTGTATGTACTGTGCAGATAGAGAACATTATGTAATGCTGCAGGGAATTTTTGGTGTTCCTGTATTTTGTAAATTACTTTTTTGTACCTTTAAAGTAGTGGGCCCACAGAATCTGCGTTCTGTGGACCCTTTATACTGAATAAGTTTTTCTTTTTCTTAAAATGTCTCTCTGTCTGTCTATTCGCCTGTGAAGCAACCTCAGCACACACATTCAGTACACATCTAAATTCTATACATTTTCACCAAAATGGATATTGTCTCATCAATCTTGAGGTTGCATACCCTCAAATTTGAAATGGATCTTTTAATTGAAGTGGCCGGGGGAAGATACTCTCATTTACTAAATCTAAAATAAAAATCTTTGAACATCTAAGAACAAATGTGATCAAAAAACTGTATAAATGTGTTTGTAAAACTACAGTAGAAACTAAAATAAACAATTAGCAACTGCAAAAAACAGCAAGATGTGTATATTAGAAGCAAAGACATGTTTGAATTTACCAACACTTTGTTTTTCCTTTGGCTGACAAAAATTACAGACATATGGGTTAGCACTAACTTCCTGTGATCTCTCAATTTTGGGGGGGTATTTTCCATAAAGTCCTAGGTCATTTTTGATATTCTTCTCATTCGAATTGGATCCCGTATTTGCTTAGCCAAATGGATTCATTTCCAAATGCCTGGGCATTGCAAACAATAAGCAAAGCATTCTGAAATTTTGTCAAAAACAGTTGGAAATTTCTTGGAGTGTCTTTATAGTACGATTATATAATAATAATAATAATTATATTTCTTTCTTTCAGAATTTGTTCAAACGCATGTGAGAAGATAATTTACCCATGATACTAGCAGTATGTAGTTATAAATTTATATATATATATATATATATAATATATATATATATATATATATATAATATATATATATATATATTGTACATATTATGTATATGTATATATATTATATATATATGTACATAATAACTTAATTATTTTCATCACTTCTCACACTTTTACAATGTACACTTACAATAGTAATGTATTTAACATTTTATTGTGAGATTGTGTTCATTACAAATAGGCCTACATTACATATTAAATATATACATTATTCATCACAAACATAATAATGTGAAAATATTAACTATGTCAAAAAATTAAACAAGTTGCCTCGCTTCACATTACATTATTCACCCATAGATTCTTATATAAATAAACAATAAGTTCCCATTATTTTGTACATGCTTACAATTACAAATGTACACTAACATTCTCACACTTATCCATTTACCCAAGTATAAGTTGACTCTTAACATAAGATAACCCTCTGGTTTTGGAGAGGCCTGAGAATTTTTTAAATTTTAACTTATCCTTACTATTAAGTCAAAATAATATTCCAAATTATCTTATTGACTAGAAAATTGCTTGGTTCATGAGAATGTTAAGACTTGTTGCTGAACTATCATGTTCTTATTCCGTAAAATCATAATAATGTTTTTTGTCACTACCCTCATCACCTTCACATATATCGATGTTTCTTTTTGGCCGTTCAAAGCTATGACATTTGAGTTTTTAGGTTCCCTCTGAATGTTTTGCGCATTGAATTTGCATTGTTATTAAGTCTTTCATCAGATGCCACCTAAGAACATATCCTCCTATCTCTCCAGATTTTCTACCTGTCCTGCACTTATTGATGGCCTCTATTTTTTTAACAATTCAAATGGCAGATTCGTTCTCTCCTGACATAGAACCATGATTCGGCACAGCCTTGTCAAATGTGCATCATCACAATCTCTGCATTCATTTTCACAAAACGTTCTATTTAAAACAATGTCATTTGTTTGAGATTCTCTCTTAAACAGCCCATAAAAAAAATTGTCTAAATTTCCTCCACAGTAATATTATCACAGCAACATTCTGCAACATCATCACATGCTTGTGATTCCTACATTCATTCTGCAAAGTCTTCAGATCCTGGAGATTATACAATTTATTTTTTGTATAATTAGCATTAGAAGAACTGTAATTTTCTAAACTGTTGATTCTATTTGCACATTTCTTCTCTTGTTTTTCTTTGCTTTTTCTTATTGGCAAAATCAGTTTTACTCTTGTTTTCTTTGGAGCCTAGTTGATTTGCTTTTACCTATTTCTTTGACTTCTTCTGACTCAACACTGTACATTCTGAACAGCTATATCTATCAATAGAAGATAATATCTGTTTTTGGGGTTTTCCAGGCTGTGTATTTTATTCTACATTATCAGATACTCTTAACTTTGATTCTTGCTTTTCTTATTCAAGGGACATACTATGTTTTATCTTCATTAACAGATGAAATCACCCACTTTGTTTTCTTATGTATTTTTAGTTCCAGTAACTTCTTGAGGCTCTGTGTCTCTACAATTCTAGCAGTTTCTAAATCCAGATTGTCATGACTTGGTTTACTCTCAGTAGAATTTCTATCTCTTCTTTTTTGATCAGGAGTGTCTTGTGTTCTTACAAGCTTCAAAGTTCCTTTGCCTGCGATCTCTGATGAAGGAATTTCCATATCACAATTTTCCATTTTCGAAGACTCAAAACTAACAGAATTCATGAATCTTTCACCTTCCGGTGCTAATTTCATATTGGTGATCTCCTCAGCCTCACCCTCTTTTGTACTGATCCCTGTAAAATTATTTGCTCACTCCTTTGCCACCCATTTTTTGAATAATTTTTAACAGTTTCTGGACTCTGTATATGAAAATTTCTGCAGGTAATATCATCATTCAGTTTGTCATCCTCATGATCACAATCCCACTTCAATCTAACAATTGTCCTTTCCATACTTGAATTATAACTTTTTGTTTCGAGTTGATTTTATGTCTTTCCCTTTCACTCTTTAGGTAATAATTAAGCAATTCATTCCATTTCTCTTCAGAATGATCTTTCTTCATTCTGTAAATTCCTACACAAGACTCAACATTTCTCTCCCATTTAACATTAATTAGCATTCACTACTGGGACATTCTTCTTTACCATCTGGCCACACAGCTAACATTTCAAGCAGAAACTTAAGTTCTTTCTCTTCTGGTATCATTATTATCATGAGACATATTTTCATTCTTTTAAGCACAATACTTCTTTTCCTGCCCTTGAACTGGAAAAACTGAACTTTTCAACAATCTGAATCAAACTGGCAATTCTTTTTGGTTTTTTGGAGGTGTGTTAATTGAATTTAAGTATTGTAGGGTGTAGTATATTAATATTATTATTAGTATTAGTATTACTACTTTCATTAGTAACAAGTATAGTAATTAAGCTGTTAGATCAATGACACCAACTCGATCAGGGTTTCTGTTCAGTTTTCCTTGTTCCTTTGAGTAAACACTAAGATGGCCCCCTTTGGCAGTAAATGTCCCAAGTTTTTTCAGCTCCCTTTTGCTAGACATGGGAGAAGTGTAGAGATAATTATTAGCATGAGGTCTTATTTGGCCTCTTATGGAGCCTGCTAAATAATTAACCCCTTCTTATTAATCAATTTTCATCAATATTACTTTTGGCCAAGATGTTCCAAAGACCTTCAAAATTGTCGAAACATGCGATACATGTCAAAAAATGCAATGTGGAATATCGTCAAAAATACAACCACATCATCTCAGTACTTAGTAGAGATAGTTGTTTTAAAGGATAATGAAATAGAAGCAAGTAAAAATTAAGCCACGTGTTAAGAAAGGAAACAAAAATGAAATTCTGTATTACCGTCCAATGTCCATTTTTTCAGTCTTCTCATAAATATTAAAGAGGCTTTTCTATACGCCTACGGAAACTTTTTCTGCTGAAAAACGAAGGTTTTTCAGACTTACAAAACGGTTTTAGATAATTAAAATCTACGGAAACTGCCATTTTTTCTCTTTCTTAAAGATGTTGCTTCATCAATGGACCAAAATGAAGCACACATTGGCATATTTTTAGATTTTCGAAAGCTTGTGACGTTATTGTCCATAACAACTTGCTATCAAAATTGCCTTCTTATGGAATTCATGGTATCACCCTAGATGGGATAACCTCGTACCTTCAACATCGATCTCAAAGATTAGAAATCCTGTACTGGTACGAAAAGTCATTATTTACTTATCTTTCCAATTCTTTACCAATTGAATATAGGGTCCTGCAAGGTTCGATATTAGGTCATATCCTCTTTCTGTTATACTTATACGTAAACGATACGCTCTCGTCAATTAAAAACGGATGAACGATTCTGTTTGCCGATGACACGAATCTTCTTTGGAAAAAAAGAAACAATAAATGGTACGATTTCAGAAGTTTCAAATTGGTTTTGTAATAACAAATTAATGGTTAACGGAAGAAAAACAGTTTCAATGCATTGCAAATCAGCAATCGCGTGTTCCATTGAAAATGAACGATATGGAGTTAGCTGATATTAGGTGACAATATTTCTCTCAATTCAGTGAAACCTCAATGGAATGTACATGTAACAATAACTAAATTAAGTTTAATATGTAACGCATTCAGAGGTCTTTCAAATTCTGTCAGCCTTCATGCAGCTCGTTGCGAGTATTTTGCAAATGTGCATTCTCACTTGAGATATGGCATCATATTCTGGGGAAGCTCATCATGTAGTATTCAAACCTTTAGATTGCAAAAGAAAAATATTCGAATAATGAAAAAATGCTATCCGCGTGATCCTTGCAAGCCTCTCTTTATTGTAATAAAAAAATAACCATAATACAATTGTCTGGCCCGTCTATCCTTGGCGTGGAAGGTTACATGAAAATGGGTTGAAAGAAATACTCTTGTTTCAGTATGAAAATAGGTTTAATCAATGGCGGATTTATACATGTGGCGGCTTGGGGAGTGAACTCCGCCTTTTTTTCGATTCCTTAATTTTCAATTAAGACAAAATTTCAAAAGTTTCTACAGAATTTATTCATTTAATAATTATACAACTGTTTAACAATAAATTGAATAATTTTACATAAAAAAAGAAAATCTCTTGTGTCTTGCTAATTGGTCGATAACACAGTTCATTGATTATAAAATTTCTGATTGCCAACAAAGTAAGCGCATTTAATCGATGTTCGGTTATTTTTGATCTGAGTTTCAATATGAAAAGATCTTTCGGCGCTGCAAGTACTTATCGGTATGCAGATCGTCCGGTATCCAATATCCACATTGGTATACACGATTGATTGATTGGTGATTCCGATAAGTGTAGTTCATGTTTTCTTTGGGAAATGGCGGTAATCTTCCTCCATTTTGTAATCAATTTATTTATTGAATGTTTGATTATTACCCAGTTCAGTAACGTAGCACTTTATCATGTGTTGTGATGACTTGCATTATAACTTATACTAAACTTATCACTGACTGTATTTCTCGTGGTGTAAGAAACTACAAGAGCCTCTACTTTGAACAATTAATGGAAAAAATGTTTAAGGAGTTAGAAGGAAAAATGGTTAAGAAGGCTTCGAAAGGGAATCTGTTTTTAATTCCATTTGGGAAGTCCAGGTTGTAGTGGACTGCTTTGTTGTATGTTGTGCCAGGTTGTTGTGACTTTATTGTATTTAGGTTGGAGTAAAAAGTGTTGGAATCTTCCTCCGCTGGATGGTGAGATATGCGCTGACCTTCCCGTGGGCTAGCCGGTTGTCCCCAACCAGGTACCGTCCACCAGCAGGGCACCAGCCGGGAGAAGCACCAAGCTCCCGATCGGTGTTCCGGCATCCCATGTAGTGTAGTGCATGTAAGCAGAGGCGCGGAATTCATGGGAGGCAAGGGCGGCATATTTAGTCATTTCACTTCGCGGATCTTCAAATTTATTTATAAAAAATGGACTTGTTTCTGTATTTTGAGAATAAATATAATAATAATTAAGCAAACCAAAATTTTATTAAGCTGACCTAATAACGTACATTAACTTGTGGTGCTACGATATTACATACTTTCTCGCAATGTTATCGTCAAATACGCCCTTCATTCATTTCAAACAGAAGTTACGCGAAAACTACTAACGTTTACAAAAAATAGTACAAGGCCTTCTTTAAAGAGCTAAATCAGTACAACAGACATTGAGGCAAAAATCTCTTATTTTCAATTTTGTAGTTTTAAAATATTTTTTTGCAAATTTCGAAAAATCGGGGATCTTAACGAAAATGAGACCTGCACCATTCTCTTACACGTCATTCGCACTATCCAACAACAAAATTTAATTCAAAAATTTGGAGCCTTTTTTGAAAATGTCCCAGGGCCTTCATGTAAAGTATCCCTAAATTTAAAATATCGATTTCAAATCCCAGGGGCCGCGACATCACCCAGAACGATTTGGGAATATCAATTTTGGAGAAATTCGGCTGAATGGTTTACGCACTAGCGTTATGAATAGACAAACGGACGGACGGACGGACGGACAAACAGGCAGACGTTTTGCCGTCAATCAATTTTTCGGAATGAAGAACGCACAAAGCATGGATTCTAGCTACACCATGTGTTAGTGATTTTCTTGTACATTTAGCATCTAGATTTTTCCACTTTTTCCTTACCAGGGCCCGGCAATAAGAGTTTTTGTGTTGAAAGTCCGATGTTTTCCGGCGCTCGATTACAATAATTTCTCTTACGTTAGTAAGTGCGAGAAAGTAATCAATTGGTGAACTTAAGTTCGTAATTATTATAAAACGCGCGGGGTAATGTTCAGCGTTATTGTGAATATCTCTCATTAATAGAAAAATCTCTATTTTAAATCTTGTAATTCTAGGAAGACGTCAAAAAACTTTCAATCTCTTGCAATTTAAAAAAATCAGTTATCAGTGAAAATCAGACATATGCCATCTTTATACATGTATTTCACTCTCTTTTTACAAGAAATTTAAAGAAAAAAATTGGAATCGTTTTTGAGAAAATTCTGAAAATTTCCCGAGAGCTTTTGATAAAGTACCTCCCAAAAATTGATGATGTTTCTCAAAATCGCAGAGCTTCGACTAAGCCCAGATCGGCAGGGTTGTTTCTTTTCAGTTTTGAAAACATCATTCGCACAGTTTAACTGCTAGTGTTCTTCGCATACACCGGGCGGACGGACGGACGGACGGACGAACGTACGTACGTTTCGAAAACAATTTTTTCAGTATCAGAGGACCCCAAAACGTGTATTACCGCTGCAATTTCGAAATCGATTTTCCGCAGCATTACATAACATTCTTTATACTACGTATATTACTCCGTATATACGTACGTAAACGAAAAAATAACTATAGGAGCTACAGAATGGCACAGACTTTCTCGTACTAATTAGTTTTCTAATTTCGTTGGTCTGGGCAAACTTACCTTCTTGTCCCAGCCTTTTGTCAGCTACCATCTATCGCCTCACTGAGTATATGACGAGGTTTTACTGTTCTTTACTACTCTTAAAGTAATATATCTGTTCTACCGTTAGGAAACCGAAAAATTGAGAAAATATTTTAAAAAAATGTACTTTGGGTGGTGATGGATGGCAGCTGGCAACAGTATATGGCAAGTCCGAATAACTAGCCCAGACCAAAGATAATAGAAAACTTATACGAGAAAGTCTGTGTCATTCTGTAGCACCACAACTATTTCAAACATGACATCTTTTGAATTATTGATTTTTTAAAACCATTCTGTTAGTAAAGTTCATATTTTTATAAAGGTTACACGAATGCTAAAGATGAAGTTATCATATTTCTGTAAAAAAACAAATATTTAATTCATATTTTTTAAGTCGAAATAAAAGTAGGGGTTCATATTATGATCTTCTCTATAAATAAAACTATAAATACTTTCGATCAAAAATAGAAGATTGCATTCAATTAAAAGAATTTATTAATGTAGATTTTAAAATATGTATCATCCTATCTGTTGGTTATGACATAAGGAAATAAAGGGAGTAAGAAGATTGTCTGTGAAAGAAAAGTAAGGTTGGTTGGGGGTGTAGTAGTTTAGTAGAAGAGTAAGGAAGTGGTGGTATGAAATGTACAGTACGAAGCATGTGACATAAATGTACCTTTGTCCAGGGAAATCTGGAAATAAACTTAAAGTTGCACAAATGGGTGGAAATTCGGGTTCTTTTCTTCCCACTCTTTTTTAGCAGTCTTCTCTTGAAATGAGAATCAATTTTTTTCTTACCAAGTCTTAGGCAGTAGCAAGAAGTGTTTCAAAGAAATTAAAATGCTTTTATTGACAAAAATAATATGTCTGGAATTAATTATGAAAAGCAAAGTTAAAGGACTGTTTTTGTTTGATTAATAATGGTGCACAATTAAAATAAATGCTTTAGCCATATTAAAATAATTTACTCAATATTTCAATTATTTTAATATCTACTCATTTTCATTAGATTGAAACTAATCTCCAGTTTTATAATTGTACTATTATTGAAATAATTTTGAAATACCTTACTATGAGAAACTTTGCAGTGATTACTGAAATTCTTGAACAGAAGGTCAGTGGAGATGGCAAATTATTATTAAGTTAAATATCTATCAGTTTTCACAGAAAAATATTCAGAGAAAATTTTCACAAAGAAAATATTTCATAATAAAGGTGATAGAGAACATTGTTGATGGTAAGATAAACACTAATAAATTCTGCAATGAACTCATTGCTGTTTATTAAAAGAAAATTCACTGCATTTGGAGTATACAGGAGGTAAATACAAAAACTAATAGTCATTTAAAATATAAGTTGTACATTTTCAGTTAACTTATCTCTTATTCAGGATTTAATATTCAATAAGTAAGAAATCCATGAATATTATAAAATTTTAAATTACAATAGAAAACAAATTGTAGTATTTAGTTTGTGAAAGATACAAATAAAATGTATCAAACTAAGTCTTAAAAATGGGAATAATGCTCTAAATGCACTCAGTGAATTGTTTAAAAAATAAGAATGTGTGTTTAAGAATATCAACTTAAGCAAATTGAAACTATGCTACTAAAAATTTGGATAGGTTTACAGTATTAGTGCCATCAATAATTTTTTAAATTATCAACAAGTCATATACTACAATACATTAACATTAAAATTTGTCATATTATTTTGCAAAAAAATTGCATAAACTACATCAGGAATTATTTAACCCCACAAAGTAGTACAATTTATTACATGTTCTAATAGGTAATTATTAATAATTGTATACACTTTTTCAAGCCTCTTCACCTACTTTACAGTAATCACATTTATTTTCATATTTTAAATAAATGAATCTTACTGCTCTTTTTGACAATTAAATATGCACATGTCTAATCTAAAACATCTATTTTAAAAATCTAAATTTCTTTGTTTGTGACGTTAATATCATCTGTTTCTCAATACCTAAACCCTCCTCTTATATTTAATTGCATAAATATTATTAGTCCCTAACAGCATTTAACACTAAAACTATTATAAACAATTTGATAAGTACATACCTATACACTTTTCTCGAAAACAACCAATGGCTGTAATGGTTCCCTTCGAGTTTTATACAAAACTGTACAAAAGTAATTTGTAGTTTCATGATAATTCTAAAACACTTTGCTGTACACAAGTTGTCCATTATCTTACGTGTATAATACATCAACATTCACATATTCCATGTTGTAATTTTTGAAGTGCAATTGTATCACATTTGTTCGTAGAAAAAATTAAAGATTTTGAAATTATTTTGACAGAAATGTTGAATTATAACAATATTTGTGAAATGAGATTGTGCACATATCTAGCAAAATATAATATTGTTAATGTTCTATAAAATTATTTGACGTTTTTCTACTTCTTTAGATGAGTAAAATATGTTATATGATTACACACATTTATCATTCACTCATCTTCATTCACAAACATTTTATGATTCTGCTAATGATACTAGACATGTTTATGAAAGCTTATTTCAATAATTTTACAATATATTTATAAGCACATACTAAAACACAAGTCTTCTCTGCCCATCATTTCTTCATATACAAGATATATATTCACGTCAGTGATGACTGAGTGATAAAAATACAAGTTATTGTTTTAAAAAATGTAATAATTAAATACATGTGATCATTCTGACCTTAGGAGTATATTAATTCTCATTGGTTGTTATAAAAACCTGAAGAAAAAAAATCTGTTGAAGTTTTCTCATCAAAATTTTAATTGGTGATATAAACAGTTTTCACACTTGCATATCATATTTTCTTTTATTTCTAGAAATACAACTGAAAAAGGAAGAAAAAATATGAAAGTGTGACAAGACAATGATTGATATGACTGAAATATCAAAGATTTAAAAAAATATTGTACTTCAACCACATCTTAGGCCTACATATAATAATCAATAACAGTTATTTTAATAACAAGAAGAAAAGAACATAAGATTCATAGTAAAAGATTTAGAAAAATGCATTGATTGTAGATATTCAAGTAAATATAATTAATTCTTCCTATATAGTGTAATAATACATGAGATTTTGAAAAAAAAATTATTATGCCAAAATAAAATGGCCTAATTTTCTATTGTTAATATCAAAATAGCTAAAAAGTCCTTTGTAGAAATTGATGGTAATCAAAGAACACTCAGTCATCTTAGAAACATTTACTTACAGTCATATTGCATGTTACTAACTAGTGTCCTCTGAGTTATGCCAGTATTATGTAACAGATAACTAGATACCAATTTGGAAATTGTACATACAAAGATGATGTTAACATTGATACATAGTTGTAACTAATACTATTGTTTGATTCTAACACTTCTGATATTCATTTAGGAAATATACACTTGGATTTGGAAGTGAGAGATAGAGTTTGTTTGTTACATTTGGTTAAGCAATGTTATTTTTAATTTCTTTGGCTTCACCATTTGCATATATATGTGTATCAAAGAGGCTTATGCATATTCGACATAAATTTGAAAATGAATCAATTCATAATAATTGTTCATTACTTTTCTCCTTAGCTATTGAATTGTAGTGTAAGTATATGACCCTCAAGAAACGTAAATATAATGAATATAATGTAGATTCATTCATGTATGTTCAGTGAACAGAGAAATCGGTGACTTTCCAGCCTTCAAGAATTTGAATGGAGCAGAGATTATGTGAAATACAACGTTCAAGTGACTATCAACGCAGCGTCAGCTCCCAAACGTATTGTCTGTTTTGCTAGCATTGGGTGCAGTCTGTGTTTTCTTGCTTTCATATTATGGTTTTGGGTGAAGAAGCAAACAAATTATCCACACCACTCATAATCAGATTGTGCTAGATTCTCTGAAGCTGTTGTTTACAGCATGTAACATAGGTTGTAAATATGAAATGAGAATTGAATTCTTTGAAACAGTCAGTAAACACTCATATGTGCAATGGATAATTCATATTATATTCATCATAAATATCAAATGAAAATTTAAATTGTGAAAATTTAAAACAAAAGTTGTATCTTGCTGTTGGTTTCAAGAAATTTTAAAAATTGTAAAAGACTGTAATAAATCAACAGTAATTGTATATATTTAGATAATACAAAAATAAATATTGAAAGCAATGTACATAAAAACTTACCAAAGTGCATTGATGAAAATGTTAAAAATAATTATTATAAGAAATTTTGAATTCTTTATTGTAATTAACTAAGTTTACTTCAAAATTATCTCAAATCTAAACATGTAATCACATTTACCACAATATTACACTGTTAAAGCAAAGTCATGAAAATTATAAATTTTATATTAAATAATTACATGACTAATTTCAACTTTTATGTATTTTACTTTTAAATAATTTATTCAATATATTGCAACAATTTTAACTTCCACACAGAATGTTTCAAAAGTGATAGGAATGGGGTTGAGGATGCAATGCAGCACTAAGAAAAGCTAGCATCACAATCAATGTGGATATGCAAATGCACATTTTTTGAAACATAAAAATTATGTTTTACAATCCACTGTATTGATTTAAAAATTCACTGTAAGGTGTTTGTTTCATGTAGATAATTACCAAATTTACTAATGTTGAATAATAGGCAGAGCTGGCAATTGCCTGATGGCAGCCAATATATGAAGTATGTTACTGTAAAGTTTTCGTTTTGAAGTGTCTAGAGGCTTCGGACAAAAATAAAATAAAACAAGCCAAAATGGGTCTACAGTGTAAAAAGTAATGAAATAATTTCATTTTTGTTTATAATGTTTTAGGGAAGACTGTTTGAGGATGAAATGTGGCCCATGTAGAATTCATAGATCGGAATTTCCTCGCTCGTATTTTACAATTTCTGGGGATTTTTTTCAACCTTTCTTATTGATACTTGGTACAATTTGTACCAGGTTGCAGCCTTGATCTATAAAATTATGGATATCTGAAAACAGTTTGGGGTTATTCCAAATATACCGTCGAATACTTGTAATTGAAAAGCGGGTGTTTCTCGCGCAGATCTGGTTATAAGTAAGAGTGCGATGTTCATTTGCTAATATCAACTTGAGCTCTGCTTTCGCACATACGCTTTGCTTTGCGTAAAAAGTGCGAAACATAAGATTGACATATTCTCCCTAATCGTAACGAGCGGGTAAAAATCGACTTACTTAGGCGAGAACAATGGATACACCAAAACAACGCATCCACGAGCGCAATGACCTTTATAACCAAACGTTTAAGGCCGATTGACGCTTCGATACGCGTTCAAGTTTCTTGACGGCGTTATGGCCTGCGCAGTTAACATAAAACATGTGACTATTCTTCGATTAAAACATTAAGACCGTTGAAGCTTGATGTTTAAATAATAAATATACAATTTCCAACATATTACTCGCCAAAAACTTCTTTAATGAATTAAAACAAGCAGTTGTTTTTTTAACTAAGAAATAAAATGTCTCATTCCCGTCCCTTGTTCTTTGCTTTCGTTCACCGATTACGCAACTTTGGAGTCGATTTACAAGGAGGGGCAATACCTTCACAATCTTCGCCCGAAACCACAATAAGGAAGCAAGTAAACAGGGCTGCACTCTTAGGTAACAAGTATAAATAAAGTTGGACAGCCTGCGCGCTATAACGCTACTTTTTTACACAAGTGAACAGCGCATTGCGAATAACCAGATCAGTGCTTGGATTCCCGAAAAGTGTACGTACACTACAAAAATTAGTGTCTTTTTGAAGGCATTTTGGTAGAAAAAGACGAAAGGTGTCATCGAAAAAAAAAAGCCTTTATAAAAGTGTATAGGAAACACAAGTAGTGTTAGTACCTTAAATAATAAAAATATTCCCTAAAAATAGGCTCTTTTTTACCAGGGCCCGCCCGTATTGCGGGTCTTGCGGACCCGAACGTTAAATTCACAGCGATTATAAGAAACGAATTTGAGGACTGCATTGTATGGTATCGACGCACGTTTTCTAGAGCCCTCACTTCGCTAGATACAAGAGGAGAAGTGGGTTTGTTATTTCGGCGGCAGGAATTTTATGACAAATCTGTAGCTCGTTTATATTTGCAAAATAGTTTCTGTAATATAGAAGCGAACATTACTGGAAATTAGGTTTTATCAACAACACTCATCACTAACATTTATTCGTAATTCAATTAATGTTAATAAAAAAATTGATGTAGGTATTGAAGGGTTCAAGACAATGTGCGCATATAATACGTTGTATAGAGTGCATTTTCACGGTTATTTGTTAAAAAATAATGTAAAATAAGTTTTTTTGCATCTCGGGCGGGCAACGACGCGAAAGTTCTCCTTTAACTTTTTTGAGCCAACCTAAACGTATGCTTTCTCATGATTGTCTCTATGCAAACTGCTGAGGAACAGAAAGGTTGCCAAGTGTGCCCACGCGCGCGCTTGAAGTATACAAATACACGAGTAAAATAACAAAAATTTCGAAATTAGTTCATTTGTGGTCTTAATTTGAGGAACTGTGTGCTTGTAAAGGTGCAGTAAGTTATTGCGATATGGATTATACTCTTTTATTACGTTATTGCATTCTTTAGCACCTCTTTTCAACCTCCTTGTGCTCTGAGAAACTTGTAATTATGGCATGTACTTTCTAGGTGTGGCTATAGCGTATACTACTAGTTACTGCACCATTACAGATTGTTTCAAAGTAAACTGTCGCGACTAGAGCTATTCATAACCGATCTCTATTTAGCGAGCCATATAACCGATACCGGAAATCCTATAATGGTGCTGTTCAATATGTCATAACTTTGGCAATTATTTCATGAAAATATTACTTGAATACGGAAGAAATAATTTTTTCGCATCTTTTCTACAAACTAATTTATGGAAAAGTTCGTACATACCTCGCATATTAAATTTGAAACATTCTGTGGGTAATTGAAAGCTTAGAAACGGTGCGGTATTAAAATTATTTATCTTCATTACATTTATAACAACAAATAATTTAAAAATTATTTTTATAATATTAAAATAAACTTTATAAATAATATACGTTGTATTCCATACTTGATTTTATTCCATACTTGAAATTATTTTGCAGTATCATTAATTGAGCACCTTTTGGCAAATAGAGAAATCATACATCATCTGCCTGAGGACTTGAAGCTAGACGTATTTGAGTGGAATCAGTTTGGACTCCATTAATAGCAGCTATTTGATGATCTCGCCACGGCGTAGTTAAATATTTGAGGCGCTGAAAAAAATATTGATTAGACATTAAGTCGACATGATGTCGATGATGTTAAAAATAAACAGATGCTACATAACATAATAACATTAAAACATAATCAGATTCAACTAGATAATTTATTCAAAAACGCGTATCAAATGGAAGATTTATAACTCTGGAATAATTTGTATTTCGTTGTTACCGTTGTGGTGAATTGTGACTATTTTGTACTAGTGTATCACCAACTGAAACAACGCTCAAGAATAAGCCCCCCTAAATCGATAGAGGAGCCGTCTGGTTTTAAAATATCGATTGGGTTTTTCGATGAGTTTTCCAAGATGCATAATCTATATTATGTACGTAGTTGATGAGTGGATCGCTACCTTTTTCTTCTAGGCAGTAGGACCCAGAACTTTACAATCCGACAAAGGTCATACATTTTCCTCCTTGTTGATACAAAAAAATAAGGTTACTTTGTAAATACGAAATGCTACTACAAATAAAAATAATTATTTCTGTGTATTCATGGAAACTTTAAATGCAGTGAAACACTCGTTTAAAGATCGTACCCAATATCTTTCGTTTTTTGTAGAACGTAATCCTTTCTTCAATGATGGTTTTCAACCACTTCAAATTACGCGATCATTTCTCGCGTAACAGTACACCTACACGCCGCTTCAGTTGGTGTCACTTGAACAAATCTAGTGGTGTTCCCCCAGCTATAAATTAGATATAAAAATACCTATTACTGAATATTTTACACATTATTGAATAAAAATCCGCGTATATTTGCACATGACATTTATTTATAATAATATATTAAAGATGTAAGTAATGCAGAATAATTGAAATATAATGTTTAAATAAATAATCTTTACCCCCTTTAGTTAGGTAAGATCAAGATATGCCAGATATGTGACCAGTAGTCGTCGTTCTATGTCTTCAGACTATATTCACTCTTCGAAAGATACAGGCAAGTGTGTTTCATTGTTCTATCTGTGACGACATGCCCGGCCACTTGTAGGAGAAAAATGTGAATACTGAATGAAGTCGTGGGACGAAATTTCGTTTTAAATCTAATCCATTTTGACAAAGTGGATGAAACATTGTACGATATCTAGCAATTTCATATCCTATAATTTCCAATCTCGTATTGTATTAGTTGCTTTGCGACACTTGTTTTTGAAATAACTAAAAACGAAACGAATTGGCGTGACCCCTAAAATGGTGACACCGCCCCTCCTGCCCCCCTAACTACCCCACTGTCACAGAGTTTTGATAACAGATATCATCTATTTGTGGGAATGAGTGGGTTGAGACCTCATAACCAAATGAGTGTAAAACTGGCGTTGCTGGGAGGAATCTTCGAGCCACGGCGTGAAAATAGGGTCTTATCCTGCGAAATCGTGGGTACCGAGCCGTGGCTTCAAAAAGGAGCAGATCTCATTACTAAATGATGGCTAACCGTAAAACTGGTGTTGGTTTGTGAAATCATTGGAGATTCTAGCGACCTTTTGGTTATCAGCTGAGCGTGATGTTCTACAGTGCGATTTTTATATAGTTGCTTCCCAAGGCCAGTCTTCACAGGAGCATTACGTCACTGCAGTTCGCGTCTTTCTCAGCGTGCCGCTAGATGTCATATGATCGCAAGCATTGCTTCATATGATCGCGATTATGCGACATCTAGCGGCACGACCGAGAATGACGCGAAATGCCGTGACATATTCCATCGTGAAGACGGGCCTTTAATATCCTCTTCGTTGTGATAATATTTCTTGACGCAGGTACCTACACTTGCAATGTCAGTAACATTGGTCAACAGTGATCCCAGCACGATTATGAAGTAAATTGCAACGAACGAGTAATGTGAAAATAATTTGAGCTCATTTTCTTCTAAGCGATTAAACGAATTTGCAAGGCTTGGTTCTCTTTCTAACTTATCATCCGATGAACATGTTTCTTGAAAAACCAATATTTCTGACAAAGAGTACATTTTCTAGTTGAGAGGGTCTGAGTCACTTCTTTTAAGTTCTTCTTTACGTAACAATGTTTGAAGTTACATTAGTAAACGGAAAAAGTAATGATTTCATTACTAATTTTGCGAGGGTGAAATTGTTCTTATCAATAATTTACAAAGATAATTCACCGTGTTAGTCACATTTTGTGCTGGCTTGTGTTTAAAAAATATATATTTACTTGAATGAAATAGAATGTTACTTACTTGCATGAAGGTTCCAGGAGTTGTTAACAACTTATAAGCAGCCATTCCAGGTATCATAATAATACTGGATCCTGCTATCAGCCACCCAATTAAATTTGCCCAAGCTGGGTAGACATATTCATCGTATGTTAGAGGTTCGTAACCAATAAGTCCATAGACAATGATAAACTGAAGAAGAACAAATCAAAATCATTGTAAAATTATAAAGATTTTAATTTGGACGTTTTTTTACTCGCATACCCTTCAAAGAGGTGCATGCCGGAAAACGTCTTTGAAAATCAATTTTTATTTCTTATTTGCTCCTTTTGTATAATAACATTGTAGTGAAACGCTACTTGGACAACAATAGTAATTTTAGAACTGTAATTTTTTGGCAAGAATTTAATAACTATATATTGAAAATGAACATAAATGTTTCATGAAAACAATTTATTTATATTCCAACATTATAAACGACCTTTTTCGTTACAAGAAATTGTTCATAAAAGGACACTTTATGACACAAATAATTGCGTTATCACACATGCAGCCAATCTCAGAGAAAGAATCGTGGGGAGGTAGCGATAAACGGAACAGCTAACCAGCATTTTTACTTTCTCGGATTTACTTAGTTGGAAGAGAAAGTTATATAATCGTGCGTCATAAGCAAAAGTGCATTTTATGGGCATCCTACAAGTACAATATTAAAGATGGAAATTTTTCCTGAATGAAATCTGTTCTTTGAAGATAGATTTTTAAACAAAGTTATTTTTAATTTTTCGAAAATATGAATAGTTTTCGTGTACATTTGCGCGAAAAGTAGATAATTTAAACATTTTTATAACACATTTTTCTCCAAATTTTTATAACACTTTTTTCTTTAAATTTTCTTCTCGTATGTATGTAAAAAGCATGGTGATAGTCTCATTTTTAGCAAACTCTCCGTTTTTTGAAATTGCAAAAAGTTAACATTTCAAAACTACAAAATTGATGACAGAGGTTTATGTCTGAGTCAGTCTGATGTAAAAAGCACCTCTTTAAAAAAGGTCATGTACAATTTTTCGAAGAAACGAGAATTTTCGAGTAATTTGTGCTAGAAATAACGCAATTTATAAAAAATATGTTTCCTTAAAAACCGCTCCATATTTTTTCTTAACATTTTTTTCACACAAAGGAGAAGAGACCCTTAAAATAATGGCGTGGGCCTGATTTGAACTCTTGTTGAGCTTGCTAAATTTTCGAAAATTGAAAATCAAGAAATAATGCGAGAAAGTATGTGTTGTTGTGGCTCCACTTGTTTCGCCCGTGACGTCACAATAAAGTTGTTTCCTAAAATTAACTTAAATTCTCTAATTCATTTATAATGCTGTTTTACAAAATACTCATACAGTAAAGTTTAACATTATAAACTAATTGATAAACTACTATTATGCAACTAGTTTATAATGTTAATCTTTATTGAATGAGTATTTTGTACATTTTTTGAAAAAGAGCCACGTTAGGAGCGAGTTTTCAAAATTGTAATGCAATGAAGCAAAATGCAATAGAGCAACATTATAAACGAGTTTCATACTTTTTTGTATTCGCATTATAAATTTATAAGAGAATCAAACCTAATTTTACAAAATAACTTTCTTCTGTCGTGTGGGGTATTTGATATCTATGCGAGAAAGCGGTAGTCGGCTGTTCCGTTCACTGCTACCACCCCACGATTCTCCTCCTGCGATTGGCTGAACGTGTGATGATCGTGCTGAACATGAATGAATGTGTGATCATTCGTGCTGTAAAATGCTCCTTTATCAACGATTTCGTGTAACAGAAAAGGTCGTTTATAATTCTGGTATACAAAAAAATCTATTATTTAGTGTTGGTTCATGGTTGGGCATTTCATTACAATTAAGACCCTTTTTAGCAACGATTGAAAATAGACTAAATGTTATGAAATATCGATCATATTACCATAAGGAATGCAGGAGCCACAAATCTCCAGCACACTCTCCAATAGACACCAGGCGAAAAACCAATCATATCCTTGATATCATCACAAAATCTTTGTGTACCTGTAATTAAATTGTAACTTAAAACCTATTTAAAACATAATGAAATTTTAAATGCAGTTATAAACAATGACACAGTTAATAACATTTTACTTCAAATGTGGTTAATAATATTTCCTAAAATAAATAGGATTGTGATAAAAATATACCGTATATCCAGGATACTGCAATTGACTCAAACAAAACCGCAAATAGCATGGAGTATCCGGCTGCATAGCGATCCAACAAATGGAAAAAGTAGAATCCACCCTGTAAAGACCAGTGATATAAATTATTATTTGTCTCCATAACTCTTATTATTTTTTGTTTAAAGTTTCAGTTACATGTTTTGTTTAGGAGTAGTAATCATGTGCTTACTTGGGTACATGATGCAAGTCCAACGAGAAAATACAGACTGAAAAGACAAGCGACAAATATTTCTCTGTTTTTTCCGACGATTGGAAATTCGTCACTCAGGGCTGTAATAATAGCTTCTGAACCTCCAAACTGCAAATAAAAAGTCAGGTATTATAAGCAAATAAAAATAATTCAACAAATAAACTTATATATATTCTTGTCGAGTCTTATACAGCATTACACCACCCCGAACTCCAATAACGCCCTTTTTCATAAACGTCAATTATTCGTAGACCATTCATGTTCTGAAATAAGATTTGTGTGTAAAACATAGTCGAACGTCAGTCACACGATTGCTGAAATATATGAATTGATGGACGATTGTGTGAAACAATTTTGAGAAAAGGGAAAAATTAGCCCGAAAGATTCAGATCTGAGTAGAATGGTTTCCGAGCTCGAAATCACTTCAAGGAGAAGTCTATGTTGCTTTAAATATCGTACTCTTAAAATACCTGTATTAGAAATACGAAATATTGTTTCTTAAGAACAAACCGCTACGACACTGAGGCATAAGAGTTTTTACTAAGTTGAGATTAAACTTTCTTGTAATGCAGGTCTCTTCGCAATTGTATCGTTCGTTTATCACTAATACTGCATTCTTGATTGGGAAACAATTACCCGAATACGAGTATTTCTGATCGAAAATATAGTTGGATTAATAATCCAAATAAATGCCTCGAGTTCAAATAATCGCGATGATTGAAGTTTAACTTTATTTTACTGTTAATTTATAAATCTCATACAAACATACAAGAATTATCATACCATTTTTACATTTTTTTACGTTATATCATTAAACTGAATTTTAAACCTTTAGTTCATAGAATATTGATTAGAAAATTAAGATGACAGAATATTTATCGACGAATTATGTATTATATTACAACCACGTCATTTTACTTCGATATGTTTCATCATATTTAACACATCGACATTTTAAACATTGATGTGTTTTTCGATATCGAAAACCTGTTGTTTATGTATCGATTTTTTAAATTCTCTTTCATACGAGCATCGCGATGATCGATTTGGTTCGGAGGCCTTCCTCGGCCACTTCCTTTGCCGCCACTCACCGAGCTGTCGAGGCCGAGCGTGAGCAGCATCATGAAGAAGATGAGCGCCCAGAAGATGGAGCCGGGCATGGTGGCGATGGCGGCCGGGTACACGATGAATACGAGGCCCGGGCCCTCCGTCGCCACCTCCTGGATGGGCTTGCCCGACGCGTGCGCCATGTAGCCCAGCACCGAGAAGATGACGAAGCCCGCCACGAAGCTCGTCGCCGAGTTGATGACGCTGGTCAGCAGCGCGTCCCTGCGGCCGGAGCGCAACAAGTCAGGAACATTTCGAGTCATTTTGCGCTTCTCATACCCTACCAATGTTTATAAATAAGGTGTCTAATGAAGAGAGGATTTTACGGAGAGATGGCGAAACGTCTTATAAATACGCTACAATAATTAAATTTTGTAAACATAATTATTTTATTTTTATAATACTATTATATGTTGCCTCAACTTTTCAGGCCACTCAACGATCCACCTATCAGTGACAGGATATCCAAGACACCTATCATCGATACGATATCCGCTATCCCAGACACATCATAAATCTCTCGTTTCAGCGACTTCGCCAGACATTTTGCCCAGTCTTCTTCTCTCAAGGATGAGGATGAGGATCGCGGGCTTTCCTTTCTCATTCTTGTCTCCTTTTCCCCTCTTACACGCACTTTTACTCTTAGATGCACTACACTATCACACATGTCGGGAGTCAAGACCGGGGGGAGGGGCATAGAGCGTGCCCCAGCTGGGCGGTGCCCCGCCGGGAAGATTCTGGAAGGCGAAAACTCCTCAAACCAAAGTGTAGGTCAGCGCTGAAACTACCAGGGAGGAACACCACCACATTCGGGATATACGAATTGTCACAGATCAGAAGAAGAAAAAAACACCGGCATCATGATCTGAGGGTTCTGAACAACGTTTTTGTTTTACATCTTTTTTAAGAAAATTTCTATTTAGGAAGATGTAAAAGGTATCGCAATTGGACACAGGTCGATGTGTCCCACAGGGGAGGGGAAGGTAGGGCTTCACCTATTCGTCGCCGTCGGCACAAGGAGGAGATGGTGTGGCGAGCACAGCGTTCCGGCCTCCGTTACCCCCAGGAAAGATCCTGGTACTCGCTTGGCAAGGAGACCGAGTCGACCTCGGAGCCGCCCTGAATGGAAATCGCCTGATATTTACGAAGATGTACTTAGGCAATTATATCTTGGTTATATGCTGCATTATTATTTTAACGGAATGTTCTCCGATCTCTATTCCTAAATACGTGTTACAACTTTGAATACTTTGAATGTCGTCCATGTGGCGCCTAAGTGAGGTCACGGGTCGTAGCACTAGAAGGCCTTTTTCAGAATCAATGAAATTGTGCTACTAAATGCCCAGAAACAGTGCAGGGAAGTTGAGCTGACCCGTCCAAGATACGGAAGATACTCGTATCAATACATTTCCGATTGGTCTATGGGAATTCTACGCTTTCATTTGAGCAAAGAGCTTCACTTCTTTTCGTCAGGGCGGACCCTCTAAGTTAGTCTCGGCGGATATCTTCGAAGCGGTTAGAGGTATGGGGATGTGCCAAGTTATGGTAGATAATGAGATAACATATTTCGTTTTCTGGTTTGTAACTTTTTAAAGTTTTAGAGATATTTACACAATTTTGATATTTTAAATGGATGTGTTTACATTTTTACTACCTCTATTCCAAAGTACGAGAAGAGACGAATACAAGAATTGTTAATATATGGAAAGAGAGTGTAGAAAAAATCCTCTGACGACACGTTTTCCGCGACGGTTTTCATGAAGGCGCAAAAGTCTGTCGTTCGCTGGCGTTACGCCCCATAAATAGAGATCGAAACTTCAAGTTTTTAATGTAAGTTCTGTTTTGTATTGTTTTCTTGCATTAATTTCCTACTTACACGTTCATTTGTTTGTGTTGGCTCGTAGCAAAGCAAAGTAATTCTTGGGGTAGCAAGAGAATAAAATTTGTACTTTTATTCCACGATATAATGTATCTTTTGCTTAATAAATTGAGATAATAAGAGAAAAAATCACATTATTAGGGCCCGCTGGCATATATTAAAAAGTAATTTTCTTTTTAAATTATTGTTTACTGCATTGTTAGTACCCCGGAATATTTAGTTTTTGGTGGAAAGAGCTGGCCTTGCCTGCGCATCTGTACACTTTTTATCTTTCTAGCACTCCCTGAGCGACCTCGCTCTCGAATGTCAACAGTGCACAGCAAGCGTCTAATATCAACCCTTTCTGATTTTAATAACATTGAATGTGGATAGAAGTGCAGTTATTTCAGTAGAAAATAAATGATGAGTTATCAGAGGAACCTAGAACACGACAACGTAATACTAAAATTATCTAAAACTGTAAGTTACAAAACCAGCGCACGAAATAGATGATTTGCGCCCGATTTGGTCGATTGTGAGGATGTCAAAAGATGAGCACGTGAATCATCTCGCGCACGCGCTACATATAGTTTTTTTTAACGCGACGCGTGCGAAACATCTTTCGCACACACTTTCGTACCGGGAGACGTGGATCAAGTCATCAACTGATGTGATTGATTACTACAGTGCCTCTGACTGGAAGGTCCTATTTCTGTTCGAGTCCCGACGGTGGCAGAATTTTCGACACTAGCTTGTCGAATTCAGTCGCGGTCTGGAAGAGAATTCTAGCGGCCAGCTGCTCTGATCGGTAGTGCTCCGTGGTTTCTCCGATCAACACCAGGTGAACACCGGAGCAGTACTCTAACAAACAGGCCACGGACCGCGCGCGATCTTTCTTTCCTCTTTCTTGTTCTAACCTCACCCCTTATTTACACAAACGTACACTAATATGTACTACCCTACACACAGGCCGGGAGACAGGTTGGAAGATTAGAGTTTGTCCCGCTGATCGGAGATACCTGGTTGGGGAAACCCCGCCATCCGACGGTAGGTGGGCCCCGCATCTCGCCATCCAGCGGGGGAAGATCACAACTACATCACGAAAAAACATTCACTACACTTGCGGGACTAATGACCCTAGTAGTTGACACGCCCGGAATCACTATCTATCAATCAAATACACACTTCGCAATGTTCCGCACACTTTGCAACATTTCACACGTATTAGTTAAATTAAAAACAACAGCGCATTACGCCCTGAGGAAGGTCGCAGAATGGCGACCGAAACGTCGGCACCTTTGCCATGGGCGCGGCGTCACCCGAACAGCCAATTAAATACTGACTCCGGCCGCGGAAGCCTACGCTCTCACTAAAAACAATAGGTATTTCGCACAAAGGAAACAAGCACGAGAAACCGTGGTTCCCTCACGACATGTTAAAAAAGCAAATTTATATTATAATACATACCAGTAACGTGTCCAAGTAATGTGTGAATTTCTTCGCTTTCTTATTGTGTTAATTCATTTGCCTAAAAAATGCATTTAATTGTGAAAGAGAGATATAATTTTATTCTCTTGCTTCCCGAAATTATATTAATGATTGATTGATAGTGATTCCAGACACGTCAACTGCTGAGGTCATTAGTCTTGTAAGTGTAGTGCATGTTTTTGCTCGGAAGGTAGCGGTGATCTTTCCTCGAGATGGCGAGATCTACCGTCGGCTTTTCGTGTTTTCCCCAACCATATATCATCCATTGAAGCGAGGCACCGCCCGAACCACGCTTTACGCTCCTGACTAGCCACCCGACATGTGGATAGTGTAGTGCAAGTTAGTGTAAATGTGTGTAAGTTAGGGGTGAAGAATGACAAGGAAGAGGAAGGATAGATCGCGCGGTCTGTGGCCCGTTCGCCTGGTGTTGATCGGAGAAACCACAGAAAACTAGCGATCAGAATAGCTGGTCATTAGAACTCTCGTTCACACAGCGACTGAAATCGACATAGCTGACAAGCTAGTGGCGAAAATCCTCCCATCGTCGGGTTTCAAACCTAGGACCTCCCGGTTAGAGGCACTGCAGTGACATCAATTGATGTCCTGAGCCACCTTCCCTGGTTCGCGTTTATGATAAATAACTAGTTTGTTATTCTTGTATCTAATACAGAAACAGATGTGTAGGAGATCAATGCAAGAATGCAATGCAAATTAGAATAGTTTCATTGAGAACATTAAATTTGAATTGCGATTTCTTTCTAGAGAGTGGAGAGCCGACCGACTCTTTTCGCCTCCTGGTAAGCCGTTGCAAAAAGGCGCGGAAACTTAGCTTTTGAGGAGATGTAGAACCCAAAATTTGCTACTGTTTCTTTCGTAACAAAAACAATATTGCATCCGCCTCTTCGTATACTTTAGAAAGATGATAGAAAAAATACATATACTTCCATTTAAAACTAGCAGTGCTACAGAGACTGGCACAGGCTTTTCAAGAACTGGTTATTTCCCTATCTCTTCTGTCTAGACTAGGTTTTCGGTTTTGCCTCACCTACCATCAATTGGCCCCTAAATTTTTTTTTCACTTTCTTTCAGTTTTTCGGATCCCTAATAGATGCGTTGAAATATGACGTTAAAAATAGTATTAAAAAAATAGCCCTACCAGTATATTTTAATTGCAAAATTTGGAGCCGTATTTAATGATTGATTAGTGATTTCGGAAGCGTCAACTGCTAAGGTCATTAGTCCCGAAAGTGCAGTGCATGTGTTCCTCGGGAGGTGACGATGAACTTCCCCGCTGAACGGTGAGACCGGCGCCGATGTCGGGTAGCGGGATTTTCCTCAACCAGGTATCTCCCACCAGCAGAGCACCGCCCAGCCGGAGCAAGTTCCCGTCCGGTCTCTCAGATACGTAATATTACAACATTACGTTTGTCACAAATAATACGAAAAAGTTTGTGTTGTTGTAGCTCCACTAGTTTTAATTTAAATACGTACCACCAAAATATAAAATGTTTGCAATCGAAGTTAAGTATTATATAGAAGAGTTTTGTTAATTTTGATTACATTTTATCTTGTCTCATTTGAATGAGAAGCGCATTGCTAAAAAACATAATCGTGTTTTGTCATCAAAAGTAAACATGTCTTCAATGCTTCATCAACTCAAGCGAGAAGCGTCATAATTGTTTGTGAGTTTTTACTTAACGTGTATAATTTTCCATTAGTGAGAGGAACGTGAACGAAGCCAAATGCGAAACCTTCAAAAATCTCCATAATGTATTCCCATTGAGGTTATTTACGGTCTGAATGCTACGAAGCCAGGTTTAGTTATAAATTTAAACATTTGCTGTTACAACATGCGCTGCACTGCGCCGTATACAGCACAAATTAATTAAACACGTTTTAAAATTCCGGGAAATGTTTGCGCAGGAAAAATAATGTTTAATCTCTTTGACTTCGGTGGTGGCTCTCTGTCCTCTCAAACTCATTTAAGCGAAGCACCGTGACGGTTGCGTTGTGGAGAGCTCCGGTGCTGGTGCAGTGACTGGCTGATTGCACGGAGTTTGGAGCATTTCTGGCGACAAGGTGCAGTCAACATTGCAGAGGTACGTTTTTTTTCATTTCGTATATATTTGTGAATTGTTTTTTATGTTTAATTATCATAAATTTCTTAAACATTGAAGACTTCGAGAGCTACAAAACTGCTTGCTTGGCACTCGGCCCTGCCTTGGATTTTTCGAACCATAATGGTAAAATAACCCTACGTTACTTGGAATTACGTTGATAACTTGCTGTTGCATGTATTAAAGGCTTAAATGTGTTGATGAAAAATAAACGTAGAGTTATGTTTATTCTCAAACGCCATAATCGGAATGAAGTTGCATTTAGTTTCTTTAGGTACAGAAAGGAATTTAAAATCCAATCGAATTGACAGTTTGTGACTATACTGCAATATTAAGTTGCATTAAAAATTTAATGAAGACTAGACATGCGGTTTACTTCAAATCCTTCATATCACTTACTTCGCCAGTTGAGGCGAAATAGTTTGAAGGGTATTAGAGGGAAATATTTTGTTATTTATGGATGCTCTGTACGAGGTCATTGAAACCAACAGAGCACTGGAAAGTCTCCGTAGGAGGTGTGACAAGGTCACAAATTATATGTCCAACAAACAAATAAATGATCATCTGAAGTCTAGTGTACAGTACAACTTAACGGAAGTCTTTTAAACCGACACCGCTCCTGCGGCAACTGCGCAGAATTCTGGAGGCTTTCTTAAAAACTGTTTTCTTATAAAAGTGAATTGGTAACTATGCGGTTGATAGACTCAAGGATGTTTATAGTGAACGCGAGGGCCGAAGGCCCGAGCCTCGCCGTGACTTGGATGCGAGCGAGCGAAGCGAGAAAACTTGCCGTAGAAAGTACGGATAAATTGGCATTGCAATGCGACGGGGACAAAGCGTATGAAGGGCGAGCCATGAACATACAAAGTCCTGAAGCCTATCCATAAGTTTTATTCGTTTCTATCAGAGCGCGTACCGCAATGTGAGGGAGAGCTTACGGAGACACCACCTCCTCAGCCCCCTCCCCCATCCCACCCCCACGCTTCTCTAAGGGTGTATCGTGTATTTTACTTTAACCAAATGTGCAACTTATTCTTAATTTATATCGGTTTTGCAATGGAGACCGTTAAGTAAAACTAATCAGTTATTTATGTTTTAATATACTGTCCATTATTTAAGCATTATTTACTTTATCATTCGATGTATAGCATATTTTTTTAATGTTGGAATCCCACTTTTGGTGTATTTTAGTTTCATTTGATCGAAATTTTATTTTTCCTTTTGCATGACTATGACTCCATTATTTTGCTTAAGGTGTACAAAACCACGGCTACACAAATGTTGTGAAAGATGGACACCGTCAGTTACAAAATTAAATTGCATTCTTTCACTCACTTTCGCAATCTCATATCGTACATTATTTCTGTCAAAACGGCCCAAAGGGTCTCATAAAAAAATTTCAGTCATCTTCGCAACTCTTCAGATATACACCAATTTTTCAACTGACGGTAGATTTTTTTGTAAATAGCTTAGAATTTTTCGGACAATGAATAATAAACACTGTTTTGAGCAACGTCTGTGAAATGAATACCTATTATCCTTTTTGAATTCAGTAATTATTACAACAATGTACCAGTCACAGAATAGGAATTCGTATGGGATAATAATGCTTCTCCATACTTTGTCGCCACACCACGACCTCATTTCATGCAATTGTTAATCGTTAATTTCGATTAAATATACCATGAAGAGTAGAGATGAAAGAAATCGTAATTCGTAATAGAAGTACTTTAAATCCACCATTGAACTTTTTTTTATATTTCGTGAAAAAATTGACTGTGTTTTGCACAATTGTATTTGGTTTCGTAATCGAATAATCAGTCTCGCCAAAATAATATTAACTTCATTTAAGGCATAAAAAAATGCATTTCACGAAATTAATATAAAAATAACTATATTATACTAAGACGGTCGATGGAGGTGGTTCTTTATTTCGTTAACCATGAAGGAAATAAAACAAACGATGATTAATAATATAATAATAGAAAAATTACGTTCGTAGCACTCAATACTGTATTTTTCATGAGTGAAATGATTGTTTCTGAATCAACCGTGATTGATTTTTGCCTCGACTTGTGTGTTTTGACAAAAAAACAACAAACAACTATATCGATTGGGCAAAAACACATAATTACTTAAAATAAAAACAATTATTTTCTAATAGTCAAAAAAAACGTTCGTAGGAAATTGATAAAAACAAATTTTATTTTCTTCAAATGAAGGAATCATAAATATTTAAAAATCAAACACTTATTTTTATATTACTCTTACAAAAAATGTTCGAATTTACTGGGGAAACTATTTTTTTTAATTTTAAACTTTTTCGTGAATTTTTTGAAAAAATCGTTAAGGTTTTATTTTTATATTTCTATTTATCTGACACAAGTGTACTGTGTATTCCAAACAACCATAATCTTCATCATCAATACGCTCAATAAGCATAAATGAAACCACCTCCTACCTTCCTGTTATGAATCGGGTGTTTACCGTAGGCAAAATGATGAATCACTCATCTATACTCTATGGATTGCATGCTAGAGCAGGAGATGTTAGTTGGGAGTCAATGTTAGAAAAGTTGATTTAAAAAAAAATTATTTAAGATACTTTATGGTACTATATTTTAATTAAACTTAGAAGATTTAGGGGGGGGGGCGTCAGTTTACACTCAGACCACTTTCTTGGCTACACCCGTATTCAGGAACAATGTGAATCTAAAGAGCCGTCCTAAATTACCCAACGCAAATTTCGAGTATTTTGAATACTCCCCCTCTGCCCCAGTAACACACCTGAAACGCGCGCTTGGACCACCCTTCTAAATAATTACGTAACGCTCGCGAAAATGCTGGCATTTAACAGAAAGTAAAAATGAATAATGTCTCAGTAAAAACAACTTGTATTAACGTTGTTTGTGTTCTGTTGGCGGCGCGGACTGTACCTTAACAATAAGATTTGGGTCAAACTTTGAGTGAAGGAAGAACGCATAGGCGAGAAAATTCCTGACAAGTCCTGATCACGATGTCATGGATGGGTGGGGAGAATATGCTAAGAGCAATTTCTTTAGATTCTAGACTAATTTGGATTTTTTCTCGTTATCTAAGAAATTCAATTAATTTATAATACGTATTCCTATTGTAACAATACATGCATGATGTTTTAATTTATTTATGTATGTATATGGAATTTAGGATCGAATTAATTCGCCGTGTTTTTATGTTTATTACCCACCGTTGGGGATAAGAGAGAGACGTGAAAGCAAGACCTGGGAACTTTTCTAGCTGCGACAAGTCGAATTAATTCGACCCTCAATTCCATATGCGTACATAAATAAATTAAAACATTATGTATGTATTGTTACAATAGGAATATGTATTATAAATTAATTAAATTTCTTATGTAGGTTAGGTACCTCACAGTACTTAACTTATTTGGCCAACCTGAGATTTCTTTCGTCACACAACTATAAAATTTGGGAAGATTTTTTTCAGGAAGCTACAGCTCTTTTTATGCCCCGACTGGAAATCGAATTGCAGAGCCCTTCGCAGAAAGCTAGCACGTTGTCCGTGAACCGCCCTGGGCAAATTTATTTATATTTTTATATTCAATTTGCTAATATTTTAATGTTTTAGTATAGCATGTAACACTAAACTAACACACGGAGATATGGCTCAGGGCATAAAACTGATGCCACTGCACGGCATCAACTGATCCTAGGATAGTGTCCCGACGGGTACAGGATTTTCAATACTAGCTTGTCAGTTAGGTCGAATTCAGTCGCTGTCTGGAGAAGAATTCAAGTGCCCGGCTGCTATTATCGGTAGATTTCCGGGGTTTCTCCGATCAACATCTCGCGAATGCCGGACAGTACCCTAACAAACGGGCCACGGGCCGCGCACGATCTTTCCCACACATTCCTTGTCCTATCCTCACACCTTACACACACTTACGCTAACATGTACACTAACACAGATGCCGGGATACCGGTCAGAAGCTTAGAGCTTGTCCCGGCTGGGGCGGTGCCCCCATGGTGGGAGATGCCTGGTTGGGGAAAACCCCGCAAGCGAAGGTAGGTCGGCGCCGGATCTCGCCACAGCAGGGAAAGATCCCCGCCACCTCCCGAGCAAACACATACACTTCACTTACGGGACTAATGACCCTAGAAGTGGACGTGCACGGAATTACTAACAATCCATCAACTAATCCCTTTATGCCTTTATAACTTAGCGTAACGCTGCCGTAACCCCTTTCCCTTCTATAGCGGTACGTCTTTTGTGGACGACCCCGAAAGGCTCCTTTGGTGTGACGTTCGAGGAGTACGTAGGGGGGGAGGCGTTCTCTTCCGAAAGAGCCCTCAGGAGAGCAGTAGAGTCAGTGAAACCACGGTATGTATTTACTGATAGAAGGCAGCTGGACAGGAGATAGGACAAACCGGAAGGTAGCCCCGAATGGAAGAAAAAAGGAAATCTATCAATATTATTTCTCACTATCAAATTGAACAACTGAGAGCAATTGTATTGTTACATTTTTCAAGTAATCTGATATTTTTGGTGTATGTACCAAGAAACACCCGAATGTCTATCAAATGCCGTTAGCGTGCAATTACAAGTAGCAAGCATATTGTGAATAGACGACTCTTCACAATCGAATATTTCATATTTATATCATTTGGTAGCTATACCCTTCAAGTTAGGCTTTGTACAGTTGTCATAACGTAGAAAATAAGTCGATAACGATATATAAAGACAGTAGGCACTACTAAATGTCTTGCAGTCGTTCATCCAACTATGTAGGTCTTATATTTCATGTTCCGCAGGATCATGTTCGATTTCGTGTTTATTCTTTAGGTTTATTCACCTCAGATTTTATTTCACGTGCAATATTTTACATACTTTACTTCAGATAAAAAAGTTAATGTCATTCTATAGAAATCAATATCAACAGTAAACTAAAATCAGGTACAAGGAAAATATCATTAAAATCAAGTTCACCTGTACGTCAAAATTTTTCAAATTTACGATTTAATTGACTTTAGTGTGGTTTATTTTTTCTTTCATTTTGATCATTTGCCAAGTTAAAAAAAGTATCAGAAAATATACTCTACTAGTAAACTCTAATTTTCAATTTTCATCTAAATAGTCTTTTGTCACTAAAGGCATTCAAACTGTTTTACTCACATAAGATGGGATTAAATAGCAATATAACGCATGTAGTGTAATAATGGAGCTTTTGATTATTATTCACTTACTTGTACACATTGTTGTGATACTTGTTGTATGAAGCGTACGCCAAGAGAACTCCAAATCCGGGACCAAGAGAGAAGAATACCTGGGTAGCAGCATCCACCCACACCTGAAAGACATTTTTTTGCGAGACGTCAGTTGAAATCTTGGCGCGAAGAAAACGTTTTTTGCAGGTGGGAAACCCTTTTAAAGGTTCAGGAAGTAGAACAATATTACGCAGCCGATACAAATAATGCGAGAAAGTATGAACTGTTGTAGCTACAAAAGTTTATTTACGCGATTAGTATGATTTAATGGCTTAGCAAACATCTTAAGCTTTGTTACAGTTTGTATAATGGGTATTAGCAATTAAGTTAATAATTAAAATACTTTATAGATGAGACAGAAAGGAAAAAAATATTAACAAATAATAATTAAAGAGCGTAATTACAAAAACATGTTAATTAATAATAATACGACCAAATGCATAAAACTAACATCAAATAGAAAGGTGAATAAACAAAATACAGCTATAATCATTAAAAGCGGACAATGCATTTTCGATGAGAAAGGACATTTTAATTATTTCTTTCATGTAATCTGGAACACAAGAGTTATACCAAAAGTTTGAAGTCTTTGAACACAAGTTGTTTATGAAAAATGAATTATTTGAAGATAACTATGACATCGAAATATAAATATGTTAAAACAATATGTTGTAAATTTGAAAAAAAATGGAAACTTTTCTCACCAATACCCTAATATAAACTTGTGAACCACAAATAATTTCTTAAAACTTCTTTCAATTTTCCTTCATTAACATTGCGTTTACAAAATATTCCCTAACGACGTTTACAAAACATACCAACTGAGAAAAAAATGTGGCAATAATTAGGTTCTTCTAAAATATTTGGTAAAATGAGTCACAAAAATATAGGAATTTAATAGATTTTTCCCCTTCCAAGTGATAACGACACGTCATTTTCAGACCTCCAGAAATGATCTTGAAACGGAAGAGAAACGGCAAGAAAGAATTTTGAACGCACGGAAAAGTGAAATTTACTTCCTTAATATGAAGGCAATGTAGGCAATAACGTCGTAACAGAAGGATCGAGAACCGGGTAATTGGCGCAATTGACAATTTCAATATTGATGTATTAGGATTACGAGTCCCGTGTCATGCATAATATTCTCAACTGACCGGGTAGCATATTTCGTACAGATTGTATTGAAAGCAAGACGGGCTCTCCGCCAGCCAATCACAGCCTGCCCGACCGGTCGCTGTGTGACGACTTGTCTTGGCGCGATTATCTAATAGTCCACTTGAGAGCAGTGGAACTAAAAAAAAACGTAAACAATATTTTCCCAGAAACTGTTTCAAATTTAACAGAATATCGAAAAAGTGAACCCCCCCCCAACTTCTTATGTCTATCAAAATGGACCTGGTACCGCCACTAATACCCATCACGCTCTGGAGAGAGACATCCCGCAGAGTACGTGAGGGAAATAAAAATAATGTCGCGCGACGAAAAGTGATGGCCATGTGAGTTGCTTTGCATGTCGCAAAGAGAGCGCTCTGGTGGCGTTTGTCTTCTTTCTCGACTTCATCTTACCCTAAGAGGATTTATATTCCCCTCTCGCCGCAAATCATTCCCCTAACCATCTCCTGGGAAAAGCTTGTGAAATCACACGGAGTCACGTATGTGAATAGAGGGTGTGGATGGGAATTGCAGAATATGATGGAAACTACCACAGTTCTTTTTATGAACGAGCTACGAAGTAACATTAAATTCGAATGATAATGCAACGCACTAAATCGCTTTTGTAGAATTATTCAGTGATATAGTACGAATTTAGCGCAGCCTTGGTTTCGAGTGCAATATATTAGAGTAAAATATTAAATGTCTTTGGAGCTATTATATGCAGCACTTCCGTAGCAGGTCAAAAGCGATGTGGAATGTTACAATGTCGTTCCGTCGTCGCTTTACGAAACTGACCCGTTTAACCTTATGCTTATGATATTAATATTACTACGGGTTACAAGAAAGGAAATTGACCTTTTCGATAATATGCTTTATATCATCCGTATATTATTATTATTATTATTATTATTATTATTATTATTATTATTATTATTATTATTATTATTATCATCATTATCATTATCATTATCATTATCATTATCATTATCATTATTATCATTATCATTATCATTATCATCATCTTTGAAGAGAAAGTTCTGTTCCTTGTTACTTGCATAACGTTAAAAAAAGCTCTTTGCCGTTGAACGCGGAGTAATTCTTCTTGAACATTGTCCGTCATAAGTCATGTCAAGTCGTATTACCTTTTATTTCTATTGGCCAGGGCCGCAGCGCCGTGAGAATCCGAAGTTCCCAGTCTGTCACCGATTAATTACGCGCTTTACGGATACAAGTGGTTTCTTTTAGACAGGAGAAACACTTTCTTGTAATTAAGTGCACCACTTGTACACCAGTTGTACGCGACTTTTAGTCGTAAATAAATTAATTTTGGGGTAAAAAACAAGTGATAGGAATTGCAGAGTTGAAGAAAACTTGCGCAGATATTTCCTAAGTCTTGGGAATTCCTTACCTCAGGCCGCGAGATGGCGGAGAAGTTGGGGCTGAGGTAGTAGCGGATGCCGTCTGCGGAGCCAGGCAGAGTCACCCCGCGCACCAGCAGGATCAGCAGCACCACGTAGGGGAACAGCGCCGTGAACCACACGACCTGGTGGAAACCCAACGGACTGAGACAGAGTTTGCGGCCATTCAATCAATGCTGGCGATCCTTTCAATTGGGGAAATTTGAAGCTGACTAAATATTTGAACCAAACGCTGTATTTTAGACTGGAAAAACCTTGAAACAATGTGCCGGTAGCAAAGCTAAGGACTGCCACGACAATTACATGTTACAGAAAACGGTGCAAAAAACTGATAAAAGAGGGTAACGGAACCAAATGTACACAAACTATTTCATTCATGCTTTAACAATATTCCCGGCCTTGTGGTTTTTCCGTGTCATCACTGGGTCATTTTCATGCAATAAATACAGTTATACGATACAAGAATCACATTAATTAGGACACAGCACCAACTGTCCTATACAAAAAACCCACATTGTAAAATGTAGGTAGTTTTTCCTGACACGAAACTGTTTCTAAAGATTTTCGAGACGAGGAGGTTATAGACATTCCTGTTTATTTTTTGTTCAGCCACAACTTCAACAAAATACACCGGATTCTAGTGAAGATCTAGTTACGAGCGAAGTGTTACGTTTATTTGCTCGTTGACACAAACGCGATCTCTGCTGGCACATTAGCAAATATATATGAAATATAGGTTTACATAGGGATTGATGAAGAACTCGACATCTTGATACTAAATCGTTTTTAAATAGGAATCTCTCTAGTATCGTTAGCTAACGAGTCTCTGTAGTAACGTATATTTAGTGGTAAAACTTACAGGTTATAAATCAAGTTCATTCGAGAACGAAATCGGTGTTTATGTAAAGAAATAAACCACCCAGAAGAACTGTGGCAGAGTAGTAGTGAAGTACAACTGTAGTAAAATATATCTTTTTTCCAAAATCAGTTAGCGCGGGGTCTTTATCATTGCAATTTTCCTGCATGTTACGACGGCTCCATACATTCGGCATTCGCCTTGCAGGTAGTGTGTTAGCGAATGTTCGCTTCCTTTGATACGACTATAAGACGGACACGCGTTGGGTAGGGCGAGCATCGGAAGATAATCAATGGGCAAATAGCAACTCATTTTGCTTGGGATTCAGCGTGCTGGCGCTGGCTACCCATGAAATAACGAATGCGTAGACTCGCCTTGAGGCACGTCACGTGTAGCATTTTGTTTTTCGCGCCCTGCTTCCCCCGCGTTCATTCGCCAGCGAGAAAGCGGTGCGGTCGAAGAGACGCAGCGGACTTCCTTGCGGTAGGCCACTCTGCGCTAGTGCTGACGGAAGTGAAAGGCGTTTGCCTCCTCCCTTGATTATAAGCTACCAGGGCTTTCTCCGCGCAGCATCGGTGGTTCAGTGGTAGAATGCTCGCCTGCCACGCGGGCGGCCCGGGTTCGATTCCCGGCCGATGCAGGTTTTTGCGGAAATCGGATTTGCGTATTTCGTGGAACAAGCTGAGACAGGGAATTTACAGAATTGTATCTGAGGGTATTATGATAAAATTCAATGTAGAACACGTATTTTATATGTAGAAAAAGCACAAGTCATTTATAAAATTTCCGTCTGTAAATATAATGTGCGAAAGTGTGTTCGAGATTTTGAAGCAAATAATTTACGGAAAATACTTTTTGGGCAGGTTTAACCATGTTGTCTCGAAAAACCCCGCGTCAAAAAATAAGACTGCCTGCAAAAGTAAGAATATTGTGAGGTACTTTTGTTGCATAGTCTTTGTGTTAGAGAGAACGAGACTGGAAAGGAGACACAGAGAATAGAAGAGAAAGGGACTGGATAGAGGTGGAGCGATGCAGGAGGATGGGGGTGGTGAGTGTGAGTACTCACTTTGCCTGACGTAGAGATGCCCTTCCAGAGGCTGAAGTAGCAGATGAGGTAGACGGCCAGCAGACAAAGCGCCATGTCCCATTTCACAATGCCCAAGTCGTGCAGGCCGGCGCTCTCGTGCAGCTCCAAGATGGCCCGGCTGCAAAGAGAGCGCCAAGCGGTTCGTCAGTCGCCAGTATAATATTCAGGACAACACTATTGCGTTTCTTCTCGCATATTTACTTTGCAATTTGAATTTTGTGAAACATTTGATGCTAATGTGAAAATGCATTAACACCGGTATTTGTATTTTGTGCATTTTTTAACTACACAATGCTACCAAAGATGAGAGCAAACCATTTGACAATAGTTTTGTGCCCCTGTGCTTGCTATCTTCTCATTATAGTTTTGCCAAAGCGAACATATGGATAAAGAAGGGATTTACCTTCACCGATGTTCTAGAATATACATTTCATAGTTCGAAAAAAATATTTATTGTCCATTCAACTTCCAAGGCATTAGCGACATCTTAAACATTTGCCAGTTTTTACAAAGTGTTTTTTATAAAATTTCACAGTTTTAAGATATTTACAATGCAGTTATGTCAAAAGAAAAACATTTAGAAATCTATTGTTAACAATTTAGGTGTTTGTAATTGATTTGTTTACTATTTTGCACATTTGTGAGACATACGATGTAAAGGAATAGCTAGATATAGTTATGCAGGTTTAAACCTTGACTTTACGATATACTAATTGTGACGGTGAACTATTATAATATATCAATGCAATTTCGGGACTATAATTTTATTCAGAGATAAAGCATATTGTACTTGAGGTTGTGGCGATTAGCAATGTGATCAGATATTATAAATTTAGAATACACCAAATCGTGTAAAAAAGTATTTTATTAATGGAATCAAAGTTTATTCCATGATTAGACTGCTCTAGAGATATATTTTCTTTTAGGAATTTTTCCCTTTTAACAATTTTTAATTTTAATAAAGAAGTAACAGAATAATTGTTTTGTCGCCATAAAAAGGGTACTATTAGAGCAGAACAATCATGGAATAAAAGAGAGAATGAACTGATTAATTTTATGCGAATCTTCTTCTTTTAATCAAGGATTAGATTCATCAATCTGTTCCGGCGCCGATTTAGCACGTGGTCATCCAACGTCACGTTTTCCTTTTGGTAGACATTGCATTGCCAAAGCTGGAAGTCTGCTGCTTGGCATTATTCTTAGATGTTCGCACCGTTTCTTGTTATTTTTTATCAGCTTGTCGAGCACTGGTTCTATCCCGAGTTCTTCCCTTAGATCGTTATTTCTTTTTTTTAACCTAAAATTGTATATCCTAAGGTGCTTCGAATAAATTCCATTTCTACTGCCTGAACAATTTAATGATTTATGCGAATAAAACCTTACATTGTCCGAGAGCGGTGAGGATTAGCGACAACGGTGCTCGCAGTCCGGGATCTCGCACTTACTTGAAGTACTCGGAGGCGGCGGAGGTGTAGTGGCTGCCGTTGTCGCTGGCTTCCGCGTCCATCGCGGCAGCGCTCACCGTCCCGTTCCCGTCAACGTCGAGCTGTGGAGCAGAGGCTCTCATACGTTTACGCAAAACACGCATGCTCGCAAACACCATACGCCACATGCACAAACTCACACGTTATCCACTCATTGAAGGAAGTTAGGTTTTCGCTGGGTAAAACACACGTTTAGGACGAAAAAACTTGTAGTGCCCACGGCTTTAGTACTGGCTACTTGAGGTGAAATTTATTAGCACTTCTTGTCAAATAACAAATCGATATTAATATATGTCTCACCTCTCAAAAATATTTTTCCATAATTTTGATTCTTGCGACTTCTGTGTTTTCTACATAACTTCAACTGTATTTCGTTACATGATTTCATGAATTTCTTTCGAAATTTGAGCATTAACATAAAGTGGAGGGGATAACACAAGTTTCGGTATGCCGCACATTTCCACTAATTTCATTATGAAATTATTCTTCAAAATTAGAACGTTTAGTTCGTAAAGATTGTTTTTTAAAAACGAGCATTTTTCAAGAAATTTGAAGGGATATAATGACAAGTTTTAAAAAAATTATCTAAACAAGATTTTCTCAGATATGCAGTTTCTTAATATTAAACAGATTCGTAATATTACGTAACCATTACAATATTTGGAAGAAACAACGTACTTTTGTAGCATCACTAGCTTTATTATGCTATTTCTCAATACAAAATAGTTGAAATATTGTATGTAACCTTTTCCTTTTGAAAGTAATAGTAATTTTGTGTTTTGATGACAATGTTTAATTTTTGTTTCAAAAGTGTCTTGTGCCTTTAATATTGAATTGTTTCTTAATGCGATTTATTTTTCAATATTAGATCTGGAAATCATTTCATGTGTCATTTCTTCAAAAAAAAAATTGTTATGTACTGTGTGATAATTGTGTAATTATAAGTTACATCATTTGCATTTTCGAGTGATGGCTGAACTGCTAACTGATTAGTAAGAGAAGTACTATAATAATATTACATAATCGTTGCTAATAATACGGGAAATGCACACTTGTAGAGCACCTTTAGTTTTTCATTGGGTTTCACCGACCCCCTAAAGGACTTCAATGAGTGAGAAAGGGAAATTACTAATAAATAGGGACAATTCTATTTTTAAATCATCAATAAAAGTTTTGAAAATAATTTTTTATGTATTTTTTAGCAATAGAAACTCGAGAACATGCGTTTGTCATGGGGAAATTGTTGATAAAAACACGTTTCACAAACTCGGTATTTGGTTTCAAATGCCGATCGATCTATGTAGAATTTGGATTCGAGGCATGTTTTCTTTGTGTTCCTCCGTTTCCGTTTTTAATTTCTTTACAGCTCGATCACTCGAACAGTACCATCACCAATTCACTCATCACCTGGACAAATCATTGCTTGGTGAATGATGAAGAGCCATTTACCATCAAGAACGTCATGGCATGACGTTCTGCAACCCTGCCTAAGACATAACGTTGCATGACGTTCTGCAACACTGCCTAAGATATGACGTGAACACTGCCTAAGACATGAGGTCTGCCGGAGAGCTAGGAACTGCATGATGCGCGAACAAGTCTGCTGTGGCACTCACGTCTCTGCACTGCGGCGTGTTCCAATGGTTGCCGCACGACGTCCAGGGCAGCGAGGAGGTGAAGGAGGCGAAGAAGTAGCGCAACGCCCACGCGATGATGACGTTGTAGTAGAAGTCCACGTAGAAGGCGATCAGCACCACTGCGTAGCCGATTCCTGTGCAAAAACACACAACGCCGACGTCACGCCGCCGACGTCACGCCGGCCTGCATCGAGAGACTGCTAATGCATGCGCCTTGCAAACAAATTCATAAACAGTGATGAAGGATATGCAACTTGGCAGTATTATTTCAATGGCATCACGACCTCACTAGTAGATCAGATTATGATTAGCGCTACTGCGTAGCTGATTCCTGTGCACGCACACATTGTGAGATCAAATTGCACAGGGAGACCTCGTTACGTATTGCACATTAAAGTAGCCTTAACAAATAAAAAATTCTAAAGAGGCCGACGTGGATTATTATTTCACACACACACACACACACAGACACAGACACACACACACACACACACACACACACACACACACATATACAGAGTTGTATTTGAAACGTACAATTCAGGTGTCTCAGAATAATGTTACAAGAGCACGTAGATGAGCCGAAAATGATAACGTTTTAGCAATGAACATGAATGAAATTTCTAATAACCACACATGCGTTATTTGCCCCTGAATGTTAGGCAACTACTTATGCATGGATGTTCGACGGGTCACATTTTGGCGTAGTCGGGGAGATTCGTGTACCTGGCAAACTCTAGCGTAAATTAAGTTGCTGATCAGGGGTGAACCCGCCAAGTAGAACTCGGTTTTATGAAATTTCACACCATGTGTTTATTGGTAAGAGTATTAGTTTATTTTTCACTGATACTATATTGCTTGTTATCACCTTCTCCACGGAGTTCGATATACACTGCATAACTTACTTAAATTGAGAGGATCAGAGCTAAAGGATCTGGCATTTGTCACCATTCGATCATTAAAACTGTTACGTTCTTGGTGCATACACATTTGAATTCATCTAAGAACCCTAGAAGTTTGAATTCTGGGACAATCTGCAAAATTTAATAATATTTTACTGTACTGACAAAAAACGACAACATTGAGCGCCTAAAACACTGAAGTTAATGAAATAAACATTTTGTGGGACGGTTGGCTGATTAAACAAATGAAGATGGATGAATGCGGTAAATGAAGAGTTTGAAAAAAGTTCTTTGTTTGTGTTCCCGCTCTCACAAAAGCTTTCTTTTCGGATTGAGCGTGAGGTGTCTATTGCTAAAGGAGAGGGAGATTGCTTAATGTGAATCTGCCTTAAAAAAGTAAGGAACAAGGTTGTATGGTTGTATTAGGTGAGGAGGGTGAGCACGAATGAGCTATAGCAAACGGAAGAGAAGAAAACACAGGAGATGTGGTGGCGGTCACAACGAATAGATTGGTTGCAATAAGTGTGCTAAAAAAATGAGGACGAAGAATAAAATGTAGAAAAGGAAGAACGTGATAGGAAGAAGGGCAAAGGAGAGGAAACGAAAAGGGCGAAAGGATGACGAAGTAGAGAGGTATAAAGATGAGGAAATGGGGAGGGTTAGGGATGAAGAAGAAGAGGGGAAGGGTGAGGAGGAAGAAGAAGGCAAGAGGAAGGAGGAAAAAGAGGGGGAGGATGTGGAGATAGAAGTGGGAGGACGAATAGGAAATGATGAAGGAAGAAGAAATAAAGAAGAGGAGGGAAAAAAGAAGAAATGGAGAGGAGGGGGGAAGAAGAAGAAGATGAAATGGAGTACGAGAAGAAGGAATGGAGAAGGATAATGGCGAGGAAAGAGAAAGACTTGAGGCAGAGGCGAAGAAGAAATAGAGGAGGACAAAGAGAGGGGTAAATAAAGTGATGAAGCAGGCGACTACGTTGTCAAGGCAGCAATGAATAGGGAAGCCGCAGTAATAGCAGTAGGCGTTTTTAGAAATGAGTACTCCGTCACACGACCCAGGCGGGAACTGGCGCTCCCCCCCTCAGCTACCAGCGACCGCGCCGGGGGGGGGTGAGGGGGGGAGGGATAGCGTCGCCGTTCTAAGGCGCTCGTGTGCGTCGGAGAAACCTCGCGGATGGGGCCAGCAGCAGCCCTTGGAGCCATTACCAGCCACGCAGCGCGGCGGGCGCGGAATATTGATAAGACTTCAACCCTCCCCCCTCTCTCCCCCGCTACAACCTTTTCGTCTCATGCTTCCCCTTGAGGAATCAGTATTGTAGTTCCTTTTTTGCGCTTCAGATCTAAGGTGTTCGCTTCAACTTCGCCCTGGCAGTGAATGCGAAATCGTTTAACTTTTCTTTTTTATTTTCCGTAGAATGTTACGTTTTAATTGATCACGTACGGCAGGCCCCAATGTATCCATCATATATTGGTCACATATGTTATTTTCAGAAACAGATATAAGATCTATTCTATTGAAAGTGTAATCGGTGTAACTCAGGTAATTGGTAATTAGTGTTATTGGTATGCAAATTATTGCATTAATTATTTGTTTTAGAATTTAGAGTGGGTTCTACAGATTATTTAAATTGTGTGATTTACATGAAGCAATAGAAGTTGTATTTTTACTCATTTACTTTTTTAATTTGTGACGTCGAGGTTTTGAAATTTTTTAGAAAACTCTTTCGACTTTGATGCTACTACATTATGTACTTGCCTTTCGCTTAATTTCTAAAAATGCTTCTCTTCTCGTTGTCACTCTTGATTTTCTTAAAAGATGTGGTACACGATCATGCAATTTATTTATGAATTCTATAATATTTGATGAACTCGCTCTTGTAAAACAACGAACTGCTCGATGGAAAAGGTGCGCTTTACCGGCCGTTTAGCGATGGCGAGACCGAGCTTATCTGATTCGATGACTTACGTCTCTTAGAACCACAATGGGTAGAAATCCTTTGTGTACGTCGTTCCATTTTTTCAACTTCCCCTTCCGACTGGCAACTAGATGAATTTTCGTTCGTCTTTAAACTATTTGTATTTGCGAAGAAGTGAAGTTATCTGTTATTTGTAACTTCTCCATTTTAGGTTTGCTTCTCACTTTTCTCTGTTTTAATGCGCTAATCCGTTTAATATTAGCCTTCTTCTGAAACCTGTGTTTATAAATATTTTATTTTTTAGTTTACTTAAATTAAATCTCTTGAAATTCCAAGATTTCATTCGATTCATAGATTTCGACTAATTTTTTCCCATTTCTCATCACTGAATTGTCTCTCTAGTATTGCCTTAAACAAATTAATTATCACTTTCTTACCCTACATTCTCATCTGCTTCTTCGGATATCCCTAATGACAACCGTCTACAATGGTTCCTTATTGTCCTATTGTCTACTATGTACTACAACGGATC